>OX377612.1:56227851-56773210 GCA_947397855.1 Thelaira solivaga
TATGAAATATAAATGAAATATTTTAATAATTAAATAAAACGGCTTATTGGTTTTGAAAAATAATGAATTTTTCATTGGAATAATGACAAGATTCAGAGAATATTTAAAGAAAATTCTCTCAGTGAAGGTTAACCAACACTGAGAGAATGAATTTACGGCATTCGATATTGAGCGAAATTTTCATTAAAATTAATTTAATTGATGTCATTTGACCTCAGGCTTCTAAATCTATTTAATTAACAATTAAATCTAAGCCTTGACATGAATATAGAACAGAGCTGAAAACAAAAGATATCGATCTGACCTGAAATTCGCATTGTCACTAGATTCATGACTAGACATTGCAGACTATTGAAACACCTGCCAAATATGTGAAACAATCAAAATGACCTGTGCAGGTTCGGCAACGCAAATGAAGAGACAGCAGAGCATACATTTAGTCACAAAAAAAAAAAAAATATTTACAAGTATATTCAAACAAGCACTATCTTGTTTAACTGATTTGTACGAGAAAATTTTTTATTTATTTATTTTTTTTGTAAAAAAAATTATTGAAGAACACAATGTAATGAGCTCATTTGAAACTGTTTTCGTTACTTACAACTGTAGGACATGGCGGACAAATCCCCCAAGAAAGTCTTTGAATTCTTAATGAATACTAAACTCAGGGAGTAGTGTTGCAATAGGTCTAATTTAGCCGCAGTCACGAGGTAACTTGTTGCCACTCTTCATTCTAACTCTAATTCTAGAGCAGAGCTCTGTCATGACAATAAAAATTACACACAATTTATGAAATGTCAACACTGAATTTATGTGGGTTTTTGTACAATTAAAACAAAATCATAATTTTTTACTTTTCCTTTTCATTGCTTATCAAAAAAAATTTTTTTTTATTAAAAATCAAACATTAACAGAAATTTTTTTGTTAATTGTAGTAAAATACAGAGCAAACTAACGTTAAAGCATGTGAGAAAGTCTTATCAGCTTAATTTGCTTGTGTGTGTGTGTGTGTGTGTTCTTTTTTGTTTGTTTGTATATTTTTTTGTTGGTGATAAGTTTGCTGGCCTTGGTCAACGTACATACATAAATAGTAATTTCGTTTAGTTTTTTAATCAAATGACTTTCATACATCAGTGCATATCACTACATACAAACACACACACTTACATCAATTTGAATTTGATTTTTCTTTTTATTTTGATTATTTGATTTCGATAATTTTATGATATTTTGCGAGTTAAAAAGTTGCGTGTGATCACAAATTTCATAAATCATGTCATAAGTAACGACATGAATCTCAATTTGAATTTTATTAAATGAGCTGTAATATTTAAAAGTGGTTAAGTCCACTTTAAAAAAAAATTTTTTTTGTCAACAGCAATATTAGCCAGATATAGACACCATCTAACGCCAGTTAATGTTTTTCTAAAAGTGCACTTATACTACTTTCAAAAATAACAGCTTAAATATTGAATAATTTTTTTTAATTTGTTTAGCAAACGGCTAACTATTATATTAAAATTGATTAATCAAACTGCTCTGCATGAAAGGAAGAAATTTTTTGAGATCTTGTTAAATAAAGACCGACCGGTCCATTAACGTACCTTTAACAAAACAAATAATGAAATCAAAATCAAATAGTAAAACTTAAATCAGCAACTATTTTTTTTTTATCTACTAAAACAACAATAACACACACACAAAGGCCACACACTCTCTCGCTCACTTAAGTCAGTCATACATAAATCCCTAGATGGGTATGAAATTTCTTTTTTTGTGTTTTCTCGTTAATAGGAAATGCAAGTATTGCTAAATAAACATCTAGTAGACTAAATACAACAACAACATTATTAAAAAAACAAAAAAAATTCTAAGCAAAGGCCATGGCAAAAGCAGCAAAAGAAAAATTCTTTACTCTACGTAATCTTTGCATCATCATGAAGACATTCTGCCATAATGATCGCCATTGAGCCAAAGTTAGACTCAAATTACACATAAAGTCAAGCAAAATTACCCAAAAATTAATTATTTGAAACAAAGCAATTGAGTGTTAGGCTGCATTTCACTGTAAGAATTTTTAATTGAATTGATTATTTTTCAACGCATGTCAGGGGTTTCTTAAACAAAAATTTTAATTAGAGGATAGGGAACTTTTTACCTTAGATCTAAATTCTCCCCAAGTCTAGTATTCATTAAGAATTCAAAGATTTCCTGATTTGTTCGCCAAATTCAGCGGTTAGTCCCTATTTAGACGAAGAAACATTTAGAAGGGAAACATTTCGTTTGTAGGCAAATTACGGGTGGAGAAGAGAGAATCTTTTTTGTGTTCGGTATTTGGCGATACGCTTTGTTCACATATTCTTTGTTGATATTTGCTTTACTTTTCTTTTCTTTCATTGTTTTGTGTGCAAATCATAACAATAATAATGGAATGTTGCCGGCAACATGTTCGTCTGTGTGACCGCGAAAGAAAAAGCAAAAGAGAATTCAAGATGTTTTTCTTCCAAATGTTTCCTCGTCTAAATAGGGACTTATAGGTAATGAGGTTCTACGTATCGGAAACGAGTCCATTACAAGGACATAATGCATGTTCTGCTGTGTCTTTGTCTTTGTTAAGTAACCTCATGCTCATACTGCACAAGGCCCAGTCATCCGAGAAAGGAATGGCTTGAATGTTTTCGCTGCCCTTGTCGGCAACCAATATTGTTTTGATTCTCTTTCGAGCCACTCCCTTAAACTGGGGGGTTATTATTATATGTATTTCCATTCGAATCGAAGAGGATTTTCAATTTGAAAAAACAAACTAATTATTTAGAATTACGCTCAAACTTTGTAATAGACTCTGCTGGATTTTAGAAAGTTCTACAAATTATATTTTTATTTCGTATTGAAAATTCTTTTCGAAAGCCATTTCGATTCGAATCGAAATACATAATAACCCCTTAGAGCTTAATAGAACTCCAAGACAAGAACAATATGGAATTGAAACTTTAATGTTTAAGGAAATGGTAGAGAATCGCACTCAAAAAAAATTTTATGTTAGGGAAACAATGTGGAATGGAATTAACACGTTGCAATTTCACACTGTTTCATTCCATTTAAAACTTGTGTCCCATTCTAAATATTAAAGTGTCAATTTCATTTTGAAATTTACCATCAGTTTACACAAATAGCTTGCTGCTTGAATTAAAAAGCCATCAGCTTTGATATAAAATGCTGTGAATGAGAATTTCTCCTTTTTTATGAAATGATTTTTAAAATTGAGATACAAGAAATGTGCTAATTTAGTTTTAGATTTATTTTGCAAATTGGCTCTACAGCAGTTCGCAATAGCTTAACGTGTTTGTTAACACTGAAAGGCAGGCTTAATCCTAAACCGAATTACAATAAATCAATTTCAAATTTCATTTAATAATTTTTAAAATAACAGACCAACAGCAACACTGTTCTTAGTGTAAACGGTCAGCAGCTAAAAAACCAACAGGCCAGCAAAAAGTTGTAGACATAAATTAGGAGTATCAGCATTTAACACTTCACTGTGATATTTCACGCTAAAATGTTAGTTTCGTTTTAGTTGTTGCGGTTTGTCTGGTGTTACTGTTTATTGTTTAGTAAAACAATATTTATTGTTCGTTCGTATTTTTTCGAAAAAAAAAAAATTTTCTTTGGGCATTTTTTTGGCTCTAGATAAAATTACTGCACCAATACAGCTGCAACTCAGAGAGTTTATTTATTTTTTTTTTTTTTTGGTTTGTTTTTGCTTATCTTTAATTTAATAATCTCCCTTGTGTAATAGATAAGCCCGGTTTTAAATCTAAAAAATTGGAAATTTTTTTATTTGCTTATTCAGCCAGTAAAAACCAAAAGTAAACAGGCCTTTTACGAACCCCTTTCATAAAAGCTAAGAATTATTTTTGTCTAACCTTGGCTGTTGCCCTTAATATTGCAGAGTTTTTGGGGGGCCTTAAATACAATGTGTATTTATCACAAGTAATCCTGTAGCACCATTATTTTGCTTGGTGTTTTTATTTCCACTAGAATATCATTTAGACAGTAGAACAAAAGCTTTCTAGAGAGCTTTTAGTGAACAAGAAACTTGGGTAAAGTCTCAGGGGTCCTACTTAAAAAAACCTTATTGAATTTGAAAGAAATATTTAAATAAAAATCTTTACATTTGGACTAGCTTGTAATAAATACAAAACTGAATGGGTTTTTTTTTGTATGATTCGACATAAAGCAAATTGTACCGAAATTTTAAAATTTATTTCATACAAAAAAGCTACATTTTCATCATTTTTTGTTATGTCCAATTCTATGGTTTAGGCTTTGGATAATTTGTTTCGCAAGAGTAAACTGATCATAAATTTCAAAATAGAATTGACGCCTTAATAGAATGGGGAACAATTTTTAAATGGAACGAATAAAGTGAAATTTATTTTATAGGACTCCACTGCAAATCAATGGATGGGGAATTGTTATTTAAATGAATGGAACAGGTTAACAGTTCAGGGAACAATATGGAATTGAAACGTTTTAATTCCATTTTTTTTTTTTATTAAAATTTTATTTATAATATCCTATGATTTTGGTTATTTATCCCTATGAAAAATTCATTATTTTTCAAGCAATGACGCGTTTCATTAGACTAATAAAATATTTCTTTAATTAATTTAATGAAAATATTTCATTATTTTAATAAAACAATTTAATTAATTTAATAAAAGTATTTAATTAATTTAATGAAACAATTTAATTAATTTAATGAAAATTTTTTATTAATTTAATGAAACAATTTAATTAATTTAATGAAAATATTTCATTAATTTAATGAAACAATTTAATTAATTTAATAAAAATATTTCATTATTTTAATGAATTAATTTAATTAATTTAATTTAACAATTTACAGAAAATAGTTCATTAACTCATTGAAATAATTTCATTAATTAATTGAAAAAATTTCATTAAATCAATGAAAATTATTCATTAATTTAATAAAATAATTTATAGAAAATATTTCATTAATTCAATGAAATAATAGCATTAATTTAATGAAAATATTTCATTAGCTTACATCATTTAATAAATTGTGCATTAATAATAAATAAATTTTAATGAAATTTTTTCAGGGAATTTTTGTCGCATTTTTCTTTCAGTATAAACGTATTTACTTCATTTAATTGAAACAAAAATTTCATATAAATTCGGGCTTAAATTTTTATTTTATTATTTTAAATAATTTAAAAAAAAACAAAATTTCCTAGAAAAAGCCACTCAATAAAGAGAATTTCTCACATTTCAGTTGAAGAAAATCGCAGTCTTTAAAACATGAAATAAAACAAGTAATAGATGGCTTTTTTATCAGCAAAATTCATGAAAAAAAAAGATATTTACGCCTCCTAATGATGTTCAATTTGCTTGACTTGACTTAATCACACCTTCATTTCAATATTTTATTTAGATACAAGTGAAAAATACGAAACGTTTTTTCATCGTTTAGTGTGGTGAGTTAAAAATAAACTCATTATAGGAGTACCCATTCGTAAGGGGGATTTTTTGTTTTGAAAATGCTGCAGTAGCAACAATCTCATGCCAAAATCGTGCACTGTCATATAATTAATTTTTAGAAAATATTTGTTAGCTTTTCTAGCAGTTGGTGTTTGCTAATGATTTTTATTTTTTTTTTTTATTTATTTTATTATTTAATAGAAAAAATATTTTTGCTAGAAATACGACTAGTAAAGCGCCAGTGATTCACATTCACGCGACTGCTAACGTACAGCAATGACAATAACAAAAAAAAAATCCCCATTAAATACTCGTATAGGGGCACACACTACTTTTTACCCCAATTTACTGATGTTGGCTTTAACACATTTTGTGATTTTTAATAAAAAAAAAAAAATTACTCCAATTTTAGGTATTCATAAATAATTTGTTTTATTTTAAATATGTTTCATCTACTTATTCGGGCGATAAACTATTTGCTGCCATTACTCATGCAGTAGCCTCCGATTTATAAATGCTTAAAGAAACTAGAATTTTTCTTGGAAAGCTCACCTGCTAATGTAGTGAACTCTCTTCTTGTCATTTGTGCTGATGCACTAGTGTCTCCACTAACATATTTGTCTAACCTTTAAATTAAGTTTGAATACTGCCCAATGGAAATCTGGAAATAAATCAGCCATCTTTAATTACAGAGTAGTTGCAAAACTGAGTACCTACATTTTTGGAATAATTCTTAACTGCCCATATCTGTCATCATGTTTCTATCGCTTAATCAGCAAGGCTGTTCCACTGTAACCAATGTTGTAGATACAATTCACAGCATTAGTTCAACAAACGTGGATATTATTTACATAGACTTCAGTAAAGCGTTTGACAAGATTAACCATAAAATTCTGTTGAGAAAACTTTGTATATGGGGCTTCCCTCAGAGCTGTTTAAACTGAATTATTTCATTCATGTTGCTTGGAGAAGAACTTTTGCAAGCATTTGCTGAAATCTCTGCTTCCAGTAGAGTTAAAGTTATTACGACGACTTTGCTGCAAGAAATTTGCAGACTTGTTTCCCCACAATGTGAGTGTCAAAATAAGATTGGCAGCTGTCATCGCAGCATATTTAATTAAAAGGAAACACAAAGCAGTTTTCAAAAAACATTATTTGAAGAATTACTTACCGAAGATTTTATGCAGATGAAAAATTTTTAATACAATTTATCTTTAATTCAAAAGCAGGCTGTACCTCTCACAAACCGTCTTCTAGTTTCTTTTCGATTTTTGCCAACAGTTAAGAAAAAAGCAAGAATAAATTATTTTTCCATATCTATTATATTATTGTAGCTGATGCATTTGCTCTTCAGAAGTACACCTAATTCTCTTTTTACACGATACGTGCATTCCAAAAAGATTCGTGTGAAAAGAGATTTATTAAAAAATTCTTGTTAAAGTTTACTTCATTTAAAATCATTATTTGAAAAAAATTTTGTTCATTCTTGTGAAATTATTTCTGAATTATCATCTTTAAATGGCGTAAAAATGCGAAACCAAACAATAAGTGTAAACAGAGAAATTTTTTCCTTTTACCTCGTGTTAAATCAAATTCGTGGTGAAAAAATTCGTGTAAAAAGAGATTCCGGATTATGAAATTGTGTTTTCAATTATCGGCTTTCTAGAGACAGAAATGTGTTTAAAATTTGTTTTTTGGACAAATTGCAACTCGTCGGCGAATTCTGCGTAAGCCCAGTTAAAAAAAAGGCCATTTGCACTCGGTTAAGTTGCATGCGTCGTCTAAGACATCTGATTATCCTGTATCCGATAATAAGAAAGGAGAGTGTCGTACAGTGAACCAATAAGTGCTTGCAAACGTGTTTTCCCCTTTTAAATTTACTTTTTATTATTTTTAAATTTTAACCCTTAATTACACTGCACATCTAATTAAAATTTAATTTTTTTCTTTTTCTTGTTTTGCAAAAGACTACACGCAAAGAAAAAATATGGTTTCATATGGTCACCTCAAACATAGTGTGTTCTCCACAAAAATATTATTATTAATTTTAAGGATCTAAACATTATTCTGATTACGATAAACATGTTTCTAGTTATTTTTAGCCATATTATGTTTAGTGTCTTAGATCAACCATATAATTATCATATTATGTTTAAAAAAATTTTACTTGAAATCATAAATATGTTCATAGCAAACATAATAATGATAAAAATATGGTTGAATGTAAATTGCTTTCTATTTTGTTTCTTCCGCTACCATATAAATAAATTGAGTATAAAACAAAAATTTAATCGTTCAAACTCAATTGAGCTTTGTGGCTGAAGTGGTTGAGTGGCGAGTTAATGCTTCTTAACTAAGTGTTCGCAAGTTCGAGCCCTGGTAGAGTCAACTAAAATTTAAAAAATTAATTTAAACGCGATGTGTTATATAATAAATAAATAAATAAATTGATAGAAAAGAAAAATCAATGGAATAAAAAACTATTTATACAAAAAAATTTAAATAAATTTTTTTAAATCATATATTATATGTATTAAAAAAAATTTTTAAAAATTTCTTGTCTTGACCGGGGGTTGAACCTCAACATCTGCAGTTGAAAACTATTTTTAATATCTTTGATTTAAAAATATGTATGGTTAGAAGCAACCATAAATCTAACCATACTATGTTTCCACCAGAATATGGTTGCCTCAACCATATTTTTTCTTTGCGTGTATAAAATTTAATTTTGTAGCGAAAAAATATGGTACAATTCCTTGCCAAATTGTTTGTGTGTTGAAATGTTGTTATCAAATGCGCGCATATTTAAAAAATATTTGACCCAGTTTTGATAAGAATTTTCATTAAGTATGAAATAAACCAAACAAAAAAAAAAAGAGAAATTGAACTCTTGTACTTGTAGCTTGTTAAACACACACTAAATTTCATGAATTAAAATTTATTATAGAAAATTTATAGTTAAAAAATCGGGCATTCATAAATAATTCAGTTTGTTTGCTTTTTTTTTTATTTTTTAATTTTAATTGGCCTTTATTAAGATTGTCAAAGTTGTAGTCAAAATTCATCGGCAGCAAATCCAAAATATATGGGAGCGTTGCCACATTTCTTTATTTTCAAATCAAATAGGGCTTAATAGTTGCTAGTTTTTTAGTTCCGAATTTTTTTGAACGTTTGAATTTTTTTGTTTTGTGTAAAGATTTTCATTTGCGTATGCAAAACGTTTAGTAAACTTTTTAAAAATAGTGAAAGCCATATGACTGTCAAATTTTTACCCGTATTTTTTGATGGGTTTGCCGTCAAACGACTACTGTAGAAGTTGTCAAGGCGAGAAGGAAAATGAAACACCCTCTCCGCCGATGCCCTGCCCTGTATTAGCGCCGCAAGCTCCACCTGCCGGATCGATATGCTATATTTCTTCTTCTCTCAGCTTCCTTTCACTTTTTTATCTCTAGTGCTATTCTTCTTCACTTCCTCTTATACAGGCATCACACAGGGACCCAAGTGAGCCCAGCTTCTGGCACCCTGTGTAAACTAAGCTTACCTTTCACACTATTATACCTTTTCATTCGATTTGAATTTTTGACAAGTCATTTTACCCCTTTTATAAGTGTGACCTCATACTATTTACTGAAGGGGAGATGATTTTCTGTTCATTCTAGACTTAGATATCATCATTGTGGGATAAGGAATCAGCCTGTAAAACGTATGCTGTGCATCCATACATTTTTAGGGCAGGACTTCTGGATGGTTTTACTGAGGATGTTAATTGGTGTTGTTTTAGGCCTGTAAAAAATGCTTTGGCTAGCTGTAACATTACTAATAATAACGGCCCAAAATCAGAGAAACACTATAGTCGGTAGGTTTTTAAAAACCGATTTTAAATCTATAAATCAGAATAACAATCAGTAGCGGTCATAAGCAGAGTTCACAAAAAAAAAAAAAGAAACGAAACAAATGCAAACGTTTCGTGTTGTAGTTTTTCAGAGCATTATTATCGAAAACTACAAAACGAAACATTTGCATTCCTCTCGTTCCATTTCTTTGCAATCTTTGTAATGGACCTATTATAACACAACTCTCAACTCACAACTCACAACTCCTAAGTCTAGTATTCACAAAACATTCCGAGGCTTGTTTCAATCGTATAAACCAAAGTAAATAAATTTTTTTGTGACTGTTGCCCTCAGTGCTGCATGCCTAATTATCACTCTAATTCAAACACACACACATACTAATGTATATATTTGATAATAAAATAAAATTATTTGAGGGCTGCAATTTTGTTGGTTTGTTTTCTTTTTTTTTTTTTTAAGAAAAAAAGATTAGAAAACTGAAACCAACAACAAGCACATAAACAACATCAAAAACTGCAAATGTTTTTGTATGTTTGAGATTGAGGTGTAGAGGGCACAACACAACCACAACAAATGATCTCTTTTTGGATTTTTTTTTTAGCGAATTCTTGTCTATTGAGGAAATGCTTTAATTCTATTTCTCTTTCTTGCTTTTTTTTTAAACATAAATATAAATTTGTTTATGTATGTGTGTCTCTATTGCACCATAATTAGCAGCTATTGGCATTGCTATACACAAACACACACACTCGCATATATTTGCGTATGTTTTTTCTCAATTTCGATTAAATTTATAAAATTTTTTTTTGCATTATTAAAGAGGGGCCAATTAAAACTTCCTGTGTGCTAAATGTGTGCGCCATTTAGTGATAAAGATTATCTCCCTAACCTTCAACTGTGATAGTGCTCTAAGATCAAATTCTATGGATTCATTAAGAATTAATTGCCTTAAGACTAGTGTGACTTTGGTATTGATGGTGCAGAACAGTTACACTACACTTTGGTAGGATGGACTTTCATTTTATTTTTTAATTTTCTTCAAATTTTCTTTACAAAAGTTGCGAAGTTATTAAACAACAGCATCGGATAGTAAAAGTAATTTAATATTTATTTTTCTTTTTTTATGTATTTTTTTTTGTATTAAATTATTTTTTAAAAAAGTTTTTCTTTATTTATTTTTTAGTTTTATTTTTATTCCTTATTTTTTTATTTAATATTTTTTTAATAATTTTATTTTTTTTACTTATTTAATTTTTTTAAGTAATTTCTTCTTTATTTTTTGTTTTAATTTGAATTTATTCATTATTTTTATTTTTTATAATTTTAATTTTGTTAATATTTATTTTTTATTTTTCTTTTTTAATTTTTTAAATTTATTAGTTAGTTTTATTTGACTTTTTTCTTTTAAATAATATGACTATTTTATTAAGCTTGAGGTCTTATTTTTCAAAAATTTATTTTTGTATCGATATTTCGCTCCAATTTTTGAAGAAACTACAAATATATAATAATAAAATTGTCAATAACAAAATTCATTTTTTTACTAATTTTTTAAATTTATTTTTTTACTAATTTTTTTATTATTTTTATTTTTTTTTTTTTTTATTTTATATATTTTTTTGATTAAATTATTTTTTTATTTAATTTCTTTATTTATTTTTTAATTTGAATTTATTCATTATTTTTTTAATTTATTAATTTTTTAATTTTTTAAATTATTTTTTTTTTTATTTTTCTTTATTAATTTATTTTTTTTTATTTTATTAATTTTTTTATTATTTTTATTTATTTTTTACTCTTTTATATTTTTATATTAAATTATTTTTTATTTAATTTCTTCTTTTTTTTATTTTGAATGTATTCATTATTTTTTTACTTATTAATTTTAATTTCTTAATATTTTTTTACTTATTTATTTTTTATTTTTCTTTAATAAATTTTTTTAATTTTATTCATTTTTTTATTTTATTTTTTTAATTATTTTTACTTATTTTTTTTAATTTTATTTATTTTTTACTCATTTTTTTTTTATTTAATATCTAAAAGCTTAAAAAATATTTATTTATTTAATATCTTTATTTTTTTATTAATTTATATTTTTTTTTACCTATTAATTTTTTCTTTTTTTTATTTATAATTTTGTTATTTTTTAATTTTTTTTTATTTATTTATTTGCTATTTTTTTTATTCACTTTTTTTTATCAAATTCTATTTTTAATTTTTTTTTTCTTATTTATTTTATATGTTTTTTTATATACCTATTTAGTGTATTTTATTTAATGTTTTTATTTATTTAGTACTAAAAATTAGTTCTAAGATTAAAATTTTTAATGAGCAGTGATTACCTTGATCATCAGCACAAGAATCAAACTTGGGACTACTACGCACCAATCTACGGGACACCCTGACATATGAATTCTTGAAATTCAAAGGTTTATTGTTTTCTTAAGCATAAAAAAGTTGATGTGGAATGTAATTTAGGATTACGGGGGTCACTTCACTCAGCTAGTAACTGCGGTTAATAAAGATAAAAAAAAACGCAGTTAACGGTTTGGTGGGCTTACATACTGCACCCAAAACCACAAAATAAATCGGGATCTTAAAGCATTTCCTTAATATCTTTATAAATACATAAACAATTTTGATGGTATCTTTTTGTGTTATTTTCTAGATCAAAACTTTAACATTTAAATCAAACAGCCATGAATTTAATTTAAAAATTAAAAAATTTGTACTTCTTTTAATTTTTCATAACAACAAACAAAAGAACTATGAAACTAAAAAACTAAGTAAAAATCATAAAAAATTAGTCAAGAAATAGCAGATAAAATTCGTGTCTGAATAACAAAATTAAAAAAACAAAACTTGAGAAGGGCTTAATGATTTTCCCTATTATTGTCGTCAGAAGAAAGTTTTTATAAAATAAAATGAATTCATTTGTTAGTTTATCTGACCTTTTTCTAGTTATTATGCTCTTGAGGTCGTTTTTTAAAAATTCATTTTTATATCAATATTTCGCTGCAACTTTGCGTAGCTTCTTCAGGATATAATTATAAATTAATAAATTTCTAAGCTCCAGATTGTTTCATATGCTCTAGTTACTAAAATTCTAAGTGAGTGTAGAAGAATTTAGTACCACTTATTTCTTTTTGTGTTAATTTGAGTACATGGGCTAATAGTCACGTAAACCAATCAACTATCAAAAGGAAACATCACGGAAAAATCTTTTTTAATTTTGCTAAAACAAATAAACGAGTGTATACAGTGGGCTGTCGATAAATTGAAATTTAAGAGACCAAATAAAAATTTAAAAAAGAGTTTTTTATTTTATTAGCAAAACTTTTCTAAAGACATTTACATTTTCAATTAAAATTATAGAGCTCTGAAATGGAAAACTTGCTAACCGATGGCCCTATAATAAATATATAAAGTCAAACAAAGAAGCTTACGGTTATGCTCTGAAAAACACAAAAGTTTTATATTATTCGATTACTAATTCGATATCCCAAAATAAAGAGAATTTTTGTGTTTTCAAATGGCAATTATACACTAAAGTGAACTGAAGAAATTTGGCGCAAAAGAGAAAATAAAGTGATGCCCTATTTACTCCAAATGAATATTTTTTCCTTTCGATTTAAATAAAAATTAACAATAAATTTACCTTTTTATAATCAAAAATATATTTTTCTTTTAATTTCCCCAATTGTGTGCGTCAATTGAGCTGTTATTTTTGAAAGTAGTATAAGTCCACTTTTTACAAAAAATTAGTTAGCAGTTTTTTAGTAGGATATAGAGTTAAAGCTTACTAAAATTATCGTTAAATAATTTTTGGAAAAAAAAAGAAATCAAAAGGCGCATTTTTCACAATAGTTTTAATTAGACGTTTATTGACGTTTTCAAAGCAGAAAGCGTTTTGTAAAACGCTCGTTAATCACAACAATTAAAAAAACATTTTATATTCTTATAATTTTTTATCTTAAAACACAGCACTTTAAAATAATGAAAAATTATGGAGCAGAGAGCTAAAAAAAATCAATTATAGAACACTTTAATAATTTTGTTAAATTTCTGGCATGTTTTTCAAGGAATGAGAGAAATTGTTCAAATTAACGAAATTTCAATTATCAAGGGCTGACTGTGCTCTTTAACTGTAACACAACAACTTGAATTATTTTCTTTTTTTTTTTAACTCAATTTATTTTATTTTGATACAAAAAAAATAATTAAAACTGAAATTGTGTTGCTTAGAAGAGCTTGGTTGGCTGAGAAGATAGTTGTTATACGAATGACCCCATATTAAGGCAAGTATAAAATTTCCAAACAAAATAAAAAACTATTAATTAATTGTGCTTAAGCTATTTAATTGCAAAGTTCAAGATTAAAGATTAAACAAAAAAGAACAAGAAAAACAATTAACATAATTTTTGCTCAATGCTTTTTTAACATAAAAATTTAGTTCATTGACGTCAAATTAATGAAATAAAAAAAAAAAAAAAAAAAAAAAAATTATTAAAGAAATTTAAGTGAAACTAAGTTTTCTAATAATAAATGATTTTCCTAAATTATTTTTTATATTTTCCTTTAGTTTAGTTGATGTTAGATGTTGTGAGTGTAAGCATTTTTTTTTAATTTTGAAATGTTTTCTAGAGTAAAAACCCTATTAGCCTTCTCAACTGTGACACAAACCCCTTTTCTGGCAACTATTTTTTGTATGGGCCACATTTGTGCAAGCTTATCAAACTTATAATTTTTTATAACTTCGGTATCAGAAAAATGTTTGATTTCTTTTTAAATTATCAAAAAAGGTAATTTTATTTTATAGCGTAGATTCTCAGAAACGTTTTTTTTTTTTTTTCTAATAAAACCAACAACAAGAAATAATAAAGAATTTGTGTACTACAAAAGTTATATCATTAACCAAATAAATACCAGTGATTCATACCAAACAACCCATTGATCAAACGATCGACCAGTAGTGACACAAAACCAGTTCATCACTTATTCATTCATTAAGCACAAAATCATATTTACTTACTTGCCGCAGAAATGTAAGTACAAAAAAGGTAAAAAGTGAAAAAACAAATTGTAAAATTATTAAGAATTTTGCAGCTGTACTTGCGTATGAGTAGTTTTAACAAGGGCTAACTGAGGGTACTCCTCACAAGGCTGCTTATAAATTAAATGTCTACCAAAATGTTACGTTTCAATAAAATGTGCACACATTAACACACATTCACACATTTAATCTTTCCTACCTTGAGTAAAACCTCCTCAGTGTACGAGTAATTGTATCTACTCAAGTGCAAAAGAACAGAATGAATGCAGTCTTTACTGCCATGTTGTTTTTTTTTTCTTTTTGTTAAAGAAAATTAATAAGTTGTCTGTAGTTTGGACAAAGTAAAGAAATAAAACTGATAATTTCCTTTTCACTGCATCTTTTTTTCTAATAAGCCAACAAAAACAGCCAAACAATAGAGATAAAATAAAAACATTGAAGCATCTGTTTGCATACACACCCCAAAGTTTGCATAAATACACCCCATATGCAAAGGAATTCGTCACAGAACATGTCACCGGACTAGTTCTCCAGCATTTGCATACAATAAACGAGTCGCTTAAATATTGTTATGTCCTAGGAAAGGGGCTATTGCCACTTTTGATACACTTTGTGAGGCTACGAGGACTCTTTGATAACTCCTAGACTTTTTGAAGTAAATTTTTTTTAGGCAAATAAGCATTTTATTTTTCAAGATAATCTTGTTTTACGTTCATACAAATAGTCCAAAGGTTTTTCCATTTTTTATTTTTTGCAAAGCCCTGAATTCTTCAGGTTTAGAAAACGAAAATAGTCGCAGGGGGCTAAATCTGGAGAATATGCTGTTCACAGCTGGTTGGTTAGTTTTCTTGATGGCCTATCCGCCTTCAAGCAGAATCACAAAATTCCGTTTTGGAGAACCCATTTGCCAAGACAATAGAATGATAAGTGACCTAGATGAGATGTCCCCGCTAACTCAGGTGTACCGCCCATAAAATGTGCATTGAGAAATCTGTGTATCGAAGCCATAAAAGCCGGCCACTTGCAGCGAAGCTGAAAGACTGTCTGCCTAATCTCAGGTGCAGGCAGCTGCGGCAGTTTTCCTTGAAGCCTTTTGACGTGCTTTTCGATTGCCCTGTGACCGCTTATTACAGCCATCAGTCAAAAAATATCCTTCCTATCCCTGGGCATAAACTGAGCAGAGCGTTTACCATCATAACGAGACCATAATTGCCTTGTAATGTTACAAATCCTTAGGCCTGGCCATCTGATATCCGCCCTTCGCTTGTTAATACTCCAGAATGCTGCTACTAAGCGGAAAAACGACCGTCACTAACATAGCAGCCTCTATGTTAGAATCAGCCCTTCAGCAGCTGCTCGCAGCTAAACTTTGCCATCAGCGTTGCCAGAAGCTAAAAAAAAATAAGCTAAATTTGCCTAAAAAAAGGCTAGAAAAAGCTAGAAAAAATTAAAAAAAAAACTATTGTTTGAAATTCGAAATAATAATTGATTTTTATAAAAAAGAAGAGACAAAAACTAAAGAAAATAAGGTCGTTCTTCTTCGTTTTTGGTCATAACTTGCTTTTTTTGAAAAAATTATAAAAAAATTTATTTGCATTATCCACAAAAAACAAAATTCAAATTAAAGCCAATATGATTCTCTATCCAACGCAATAAAAATCAAGTCGATATCTAGAAAACCAAGCAAGTTATGACCAAAAAGGCCTCTTTCTGGCCACTTTTTTGTAGAACTGGTTACCTTTTTGGTCATAACTTGCTTAGTTTTTAAGATATCGACTTGATTTCTTTAGCGTTTAATAGCTAAGCGCATCAGCTTTAATTAGAATTTTGTTTCTAGCGAATAGTGTTAAAAACTTTTTTTTTTAATTTTTTCAAAAAAAGCAAAGGGGGTAGGTAGTCCATGATAATTTTTGGCGAAAAAAAAATTTCGAATTAAAGCGTACGTTATCTTTTAAATGCAATAGAAATGAAGTCGATATTTTGATAAGTGCTTTTTTTCGCTAATGACAATATACGACTTTTAGCATCTTTCCTGGCACATATTCTTTCGAAACAGTTGGTCCAGCTCTTCTCGCAGTTCCCTTAACATTAAAATCATGAAAATGAAAAAAAGAGTCACAACATTTACTGAAATAATAAACACTTAAAAATTTGTACATGCTTAACAAGTCAATAAAACAACAAAACATAAATAAATAAAAACCAAATGAATGCAAAAAAAAATATTTGGTCGCGTCAATTTACTTACTTATTTCCTCTACCCATTTGTTTACCAATTTTTTGTTGTTGTTGTTGTTTGCATTTGTGCGATGATTGCGAATTACTAAAAAAAATAAATAAAGAAAAAATGCACATTGTACGCACACCATAAAACGTAATTGCACACAGACTTACAGATTTAAATAAACAGTAGCCCGGCGCAGGAATTAAAAAAAATCGAATTCATTCATAAATTTGATTGAAGTAAAACAGAAAAATACAAACGCGCACATGCAAGCAAATAATTGTTGTTAGCGGTATGCATCCCGCGCTTTATGATTTTTTTTCTTTTTCTGTTTTGTTAATTTTTTTTTATTTTTTATTTTGTGTATTTAAGCAAGATAGTTAACAGCCAGAGTTGCCAAAAATTTCTTTACCAAATTAAATTTTTAAAAATCGCCAAACACAAAAATTTTTTACTTGTATTGAAAACAACCAAGAGCCAAATTAAGGAACTCGCTAGTAAATGAAATTTCAACAGAATTTAAATGGAAATTTCTATCGATATTGAATGCCGTAATTTGACTTGTTTATTGATCTGACCACATGCGTTTTATTTCCCATTTATTTTTAATTAAAACTGAGGCCAAATCACAGCATTCGATATCCAGCAACTCGTATCGAAATTGGAAAACTTTTTCATATAAAAGCACTAAAATTATGATGACGAATGCAATTATATTGCTCAACAAGGGAAAATCTTGGCTTCCAAATGATTTTTATAAACACATTCTGATGATGATTGAATTTTTCAACCAATAGACATCCTTCCTGAAAGTTTTCATAGCGCTAGTTTTTTTTTTTTTTTTTTAATGGAGAAGGTGAAACTGCTGTTACGCATATCTGGCCGGTCGTCACTCATCGACAGAATATGTTAGGCTCTACAACATGCCTACCAACTAAACCCGCAACCCGTCTTCTGTGGAAGAGATTTCTTACCATACCGGCCCACTTCTTTGGCCTCCTTGCCTTATCTTTTTAATGGCTTCTATTTCTTTCTGTGCTAGTCTGTTCCTCTTCAAGATCTCCTTTTTTGATTTTTTTCTTGTTTTAACTCATTTGTATTAGCAGTAATTCAATATTCTTCCTCTCTCTCCCTATCGCTCTATCGCACACACAACATGTATGAGTAAATCAGTAGCTGATGCACTCACTGGTGGGAGCACTAATTAAATTTTTTTCTCTAACTCTTTAGCTCCCTCTCTCTCTCTCTCTATCTCTGTCTGTATCGTTTTGCTTACTTAAGTGACACAAGTTTACACTATGTGTGTGTGTAAATCAATAGTTGGTGCAAATTTTCACATCAATCAATGCATTTGTTTGTATTTTGATAAAAATTAATCTGTTTCACAGAAACTGACAACATTTTTTATTTACTAATTTTTTTTCTTTGAAATTGAAAATATTTCCACAAAGACCTTCAACAATATTCTCTCGCTAATTATATTTTCTATTTAATTTTTTAATTTATAGCAATAATCGCTTAGACATATAAACAAGTCTAAAGTACATCATGTTTGCATGAACTTCAGCGAAAAATATAAAAAAGTAAAATTATTTATCACTTGTGCTTGTATTTATGAAAGTAGTATAAAACCACTTTTTTTTTAAACTAGTTAGCGGTAATTTTATTAAGATGTAGACTTACAGTTTTGCTAAAATTATTGTAAGCTGATTTTTTTTAAATGGACTTATACCACTTTGAAAAATAACCAGCTCATATCATACATTCATGATATGAAAATTTCCATCAGTGACTGAACACACTGAGTGTTTATGCTTATGCATAAATTGAATGCTGGCGACAAGGCGAATTCATCTAGCATCTCCTGCACAATAGATCTTAAAGATCGCGGTGCGATCGTAGCCCATAATAATAATCAAGCATCTCTGTGTTTAAAATATTCATGAATTGTCAAAAAAGACATAAATGGTTTTTTATATTTTGACAAGACAAGAAAAAACTTGAAGCTCACCGCTGTTTCGCTTTAGCTGGCGAGACATGCTAATAACTGCAGCGAGTAGTGAAAACTTGTGGTAGCCTGTACGTTATTGAGACCTGGAAAGAAACGAAAAATCATATATCTAGTGCCAAGAATGATAGAAATACAAGACTATGCCACGCGCTTAGATTGTCCCCTGTTTGAAGAAAAAATTAAATACATTTCCCTCTCTCTCTCTCTCTCTCTCTCTCTCTCTCTCTCTCTGATTTAGCTGTAAATTATTAGCCAATACGAACATATCGTGTAACGTCATTTGTGCTACATGCGCCGAAAATTTAAACTTTATGTGCAAGATGGCGTAATCTTGTCTATCTATCATTCTGCCTAATGCTCTGCTTTTCTATACATAAAAAAAATCCTATTAAAACATTTTGTATTTCCATATTTTTGGTTATGATTTTTGCGTTTTATAATTAAACAATTTAGGCCCCAGTATTTTACAAGAAATGAGCTGCTGTTTTTGAAAATGGTATAAGTCTACTTTAAAAAAAAAATAAGTAAGCGGTAGGCAGTTGTCTAAATCCTATTAACATTAACGCAAACTTATTTTAAAAAAATGGACTTGTACCACTTTCAAAAATAATAGCTAGAATAAAAGCTTAAAGAATTGCCTTGTTTTCCACCCTTCCACATACCCCAACTGACTCAAAGGGTAATGCCTACTAAAACGTAAAACGAAATAGTTTCTTACAACGAAATAACTGAGGTAAACAACCTCACACATACTCGTATGTGTGTACTTATGCCTGTATTTGTCTAATATGTTTTCATGCGTGCTTTTTTGAGAATGTGGGAGGGTGTGTTTGTCTATGTTAAAGCTTAATTACTTAATGGAATGTCATTTAAATTCCTTTCAAATGGCTGTCTACTTATCAGCAAACTTTTACGCATTTACTAGACTACGTTTATATTAAGAAACACTGTTCATTTCAGTTAACATAAAAAAAAACAAGTTAAATTCGGCTGTGGCGCATCTTATATACCCTACTCAAATATTAATACTTCAATTTTGCAGATTCTTTTTAAAAACAGAAATATGAAAAAGATTTTTTGGGATTAAAATAGTTTGCTTGGCATACTAAGTTTTTTTTTTTTTTAACAATCATAAAATAAATAAATAATTTCAGTCAAAAAGAAATTAGTTGTGGTTTTCTTCTGTCATAATCATAATCACACTAAAGTCGGTATCTTTTTAAAAGCGACTTTAAATCCATATACTTCTTATGAACAAAAAGCTCTGAATAAAAGCCCGCTTTTTTGTGACTGTGATTATGGCCTTTTATTTTTAAAAGCAACTAAAGAGCTGCACAAGCATACTTGAAATGGTTTACAAGTGCTTTTTCTTATTACACATATATGAAGTGATGTGTTGGATTTCAAGTATGCCTTTAATTCAAAGAAAATTAAAGTAGACTTGAAATCTATATTGTGACAAATTTGTATGAAAAATTTGTCATAATTTATATTTACTTGAAGTCGTTATTAGTCTTTTTGAATAACAGCCTAAATATTTAAATATTGTAAATATTTGCAAAAGATTTTCTGCTAGGCTCCCTATATTTCGAAGAAAACCAGTCACTCATTTTCGACTGATAACGGGGCTCACTAACTTTTGACTTATCGTTCGCTTGGCCTTGCGTTCTTTACCGCAAACCTTCTCAATATACCATGTTGTCACAACAACAGTTTCATAAATTAATCGCCAGTTTCAAAGAAAACCCGCTGTAAACAAGAAATGTACTTTGAAAAACACTACTTAAACTCTCAATGAAAGAGAGCAGAAAGAAAAATATAAAACACAGACACATACATTCACAAAAACAAATTGTAAACAAAAAAGCTTAAAAAATTTATTTTTTAATTAAAAAGGAAATTTCATGTTGATTGTTAAAAAATCAATATTAGAAGATAGAAAAAAAAAATTTATTTCTAATTTTAGTGTTAATTTTATAAGAAAAAATAGCCCAGCGACAACAAGAAATCAAGTAAGTGATTTTGGCATTTGTATTCGTACAGAGAGAAGAATATTTTTTAGTGAGCCACAATTTCATATAGAAAGTCTTACGTTATTGTTCGATTTTCTTTTTATAAGAATTTTCTTGTAAAAATGTTTTAGAGAGCCGCAAATCATCTGTTTGTCGTCTGAAGTCGAAGCAAACGATAATTTTTTCCATAAGGAGCCTGGCCGTTTAAATTATATTAAATTTATTTTGCCTTCTTAAAATTTCTTATTTTTTTAGATATAAAAATTTAATTTAAAAATAAATTTTATTTAAACTAAAAACATTTTTTAAACCAAATTAAAAATTTAATATCAAAGTAAAGGGAATGAAACTATCTAGCAGCACAAACTTTAATTTGAAACATAATTAAAAGACTTAAGACACTAACTTTGGAGCCGGCCATTAGTAAAAACTTTTAGACACGCCTACCACAGTATCGTTTTTTAATAAAATAAAATGAAGACAAGAATTTCTATATTCATTATAAAAAAACTAAAGGGTTAAGACACAAACTTCAGTAAACAAAGAAAACTGAAGGCTTAACACAGAACTTGTATTTTCCATGAATAAAAAAATTATTAAATTAATTTTTTAATATTAAAAATGGTAAAATAATAGAATTAAAAAAAACAAGCTTAAAATTTCTATAAAAAAACCAAAATTTCTGTTATATATTTTTTTCTCTGTCACATTTCCTTTGTCCTTTTTCTACATCACACAAAATACGCAAAAACCGCCTTTAGAAAATTTTAAATAAATAGAGGTAGGCCCAGTTTTTGACTCATAGCTCTGCCAGTTATTAAGCGATCGAGTTGTATTTCAATAACAGCATGAAGACAGCCACAGCTGACAGATTGCTATGCTAAACTCTTCTGTACGTTGATTTCAACGACTCTCGGACATCTCTAAATTGATTTAGCTATTTATAAAAATCTGGATATATAAATTTAAAAGGTGTAGAAAGTACAAACGGAATCACAAACTTATACACGTACCCTTTTCACTTACAGTGAAGGGTGAAATTAATAGTCTTGAAAAAACCTAAAAAAACTTGAACAAAAATTATATACAAACTCCATCTAGAGTTTTGTTTTTGCTGTTTTGAAGGCATGGGTGGGAAAAATAATAATGGCAGGGGGGGGGGGAGTGAAATTATAAAATCTTCCCCTAAGTAATTGTTGTTGCTAACAATGATAATTATATTAAAATTAAAAAAGAGAAAAACTAATGTTTTTGGCCTTTAGAATAATTTTTACCTACGCTACTGCTTAAGTAAGTGTGAATAATTTTGAAATTTGTTAGTTGACATTGCAGAGCAGTTGAGTTGAAATTAACAAGATCTATTAAAGATTTGCTATCGTTTTTGACAGCACGGAACTAATTAAAACAAATAATTTTTATTGAATTGTTTTATTGTTTTTTTTTTTTTTTGCAAATTTGTTACCGGTTTTGCAAAACAATAAGGAAATAATTGATTTATTACAAGCCATTGTAAGGTAAATGAGAGCAAAGTTTCAATAGTATAAAACCATTTAAAAAAAATTACTTTGCAATAATTTTAGACTTATACCTCTTTCAAAAATAACAGCTCATTTATTTTGTTAATAAAACAATTTTGTATTCCAATTTATAACTGCACAGAAAAAAAATTAGGAACCAATTAAAAATTT
The DNA here is from genome assembly GCA_947397855.1 of Thelaira solivaga. Classification (NCBI taxonomy): domain Eukaryota; kingdom Metazoa; phylum Arthropoda; class Insecta; order Diptera; family Tachinidae; genus Thelaira; species Thelaira solivaga. The sequence goes on from OX377612.1 coordinate 56,250,205, forward strand.
TAATTAAAAAATTTGCTATATCAATTAAATTTTAATTTAGTCAATTAAATATTTTAATTAAAGTGAAAAATATATAAAATTAATAAAATATTTAATTGATTCAATTAAAAATTTAATTGATTTAACAAATTTTTTGATTAAAATTGTTAATTGGTTCCTAATCTTTTTTCTGTGTGCCGCAATTAATCGTTTAGTATATAAATTTGTAAATAATATAATTGAACACCCTACCCAAATAGACACATGCAGTCATTTATTATGAAAATATTCTAAAAGAAATAAATGAAATTATGGCTTGTGAGTATGATTCATTTAAAATAAAACAAAATAAATTATTCTACTCATATTTATGTTATAAAAGAAGTTTACTGTTCTTTAACTAATAATTTAACTTAACCTCCCCCAATTCTTTTAATAGAAATATTATTTATCAGTTAATAAAAAAGCACAAATAAATTCATAATTCCTATTTGACTTAATTTTAAATTGTTTGTAAAAGTGCTGCAGCAAAAAAAAAAAAAACAGAAAGAGTTTAAGGCGCACATAAATAATAAATTATAATAAAATCCAAATAAATGTCAACTTAAAAATTTTATAAAATAATAAAATACCAATAAAAAAAAAAAAAAGACAAATGAAAGATGTAGTCTGTACTTGAGTACATATGTACAGCTGTGTGTTTACACTAGTATAACAATGTAATAAAATATGACAAATAACCGAAACAATAAAAAATGATTAACAGTGACAAGCACAATCCAACCAGTAAACTAACAAAAAACCAAACAAAACTTCACACAAGAAAAGAATTTCTAGAAATTTGTTCAAGCTTAAGACTAAGTAGATAGACAGATAGACGGACGGATAAACGTACGGACAACATGTAACTTTATTAAGTGAAAGTACGAATTTTATTGCACGAAGTTTATGAGGCCTAAAAAATTCTTAACCAACAACTAATAAAAAAATTAAATGATAACCAAATATAAAACACCTTCTGAGACATTTTATAAAGTCTTATACACCTTCTAGCTTAACTTTTACAATGCATCTGCTCTACTTTATAAATGTTATTAAAAAAAAAATAAATAAAAAGGAAATCAGCAAGAACAAATTATAAATTTTTCGGTATTTACACGAGAAATGTATCAAAAAACTCGGACTGAATGCAACAGTAGTGATAATAATAAAAACTCGCTTATATGCAACAGTAATAGTTATAAAGAAACTCGGTTATAGTTCTGTGTGTCCCCATAGATTAGTAGGTAGAGTACTAACCTATCAATTTGGGGGATGCAGGTTCGATTCCTGCCTAGACCCTGAGTGTTTTCTGCAGACATTGGAAGAAGCTTCGCAGATTTGTGTTATTTAAAAAAGATATAAAAAATCGCTTATATTCTGTAACAGTAGTTCTAAAAAACAAACTCTTTTATATGCACCGGTGATGGTTATTAAAAAAAATTGATTAAATGCATGATGATGCTTATAAAAAACTAGCTTATAACCAACATTAGTCTGACAACGTTGATGTTATGAAAAAAATCTGTTAAATGCTACAGTGATTCTTATAAAAAAGCTCTCTTATACGCAACGTTGATGTTATTAAAAAATTCGGTTTTATGCAACGTTGATGGTTATAAAAAAACCGCTAATATGCAATATTAACAAAAAAAGTACCTTATATGCAACCATGGTGCTTTAAAAAAAAACTCGCTTATTTAATTTAATACATTTTTCGAACACATTTGTAAATTTTAAAAATATTCTCAAAAAAAAAAAAAAAAAAAAAAATTGATGACAACAGCTGTTTTCTAATTTTTCTTTTTTTTAGCAAAAAAAAAATTAGATTGCCTAGACCAATGCTGTGAATTTCCTAACTATAAAAATTTCTACAGTTAATTTATGTGCTTTTATGTTTCTAAAGTAAATTTGCTGCATAGCTGACACACACACACACACTTACTTGAGCAAGTGATGTACACCTCAGTTTCTATGTTGCAAGCAATTTTTGCCGGACTTGTTTTGAATTGAATTTACAACAGCTTATTACTCACCCTCAGTGGTTGGCTGCTGCTTAAAACAAAATTCAGTTGAGAGTGGGCGCTCCATGATATGTTGCACATTTATGTGCTAAAGCAACAATAACAACAAAATGATTCAATCTAGAAACAATTATTATGCGCCACAGCATTATTCTTGCTAAAATAAACTAATTTTTTTTTTACCCCAAAAAAAACACCCATCAAAAGTGAAATGAAACATTACGAAATGTTCTTCGTATCATTGGGGAACAATAAATTGCTTAGAAACCAAATTCTATTTAAAATTCATGCGACAATTTGAATGATTTTTTTTATCACATGTAGCAACGAATTAGTAAGTTTTGATTGTGTAAGGATAAAAGCAATACACAGTCTACAGCTTGAGAAGTAGCTTCTTGTAATAGAAATTCTATGATCAGATAAATCATGTGTAGTGTAACACAGAAAATACTCATGTCGCTAGAAATAACCATCCGGCTTATAAGTTTTCGTTCTCTTTTGATCGTGTTGATGTTTATAATTTTATTAAGTAAACAATTAATATAAATTTTTTAAGGGCAAAAGAATATGTTTGTTTATTTATTTTGATGTTTTTTCTTATGTTGCATGTTCATGTCCTATGTTTATGCTCTTATTACGTGCACATTAATAACAATTTTTGAGTAGCAAAAGAATACGTTTTTAACATTTATTCTAATCTTTTTTTTAATTTTTATATTCATGTTCCATGTTTATATTTCATATTCATGTCCTATTTTCATGCTTTAATTACGTGAACAATTATACTAATTTTTGAAGAGAAAAAATACGTTTTTTTATTTATTTTAATGTTCTTGTTTATATTCATGTTCCATGTTCATGTCCTATATACATGCTTTCACTACGAACACATTAATAATAATTTTTGATTAACAAAATAATACGTTTGTTATATTTATCTAAATGTTCATGTTCATATTCATGTTTGTTTCATGTTCATTTTCTATCTTTATACTTTAATTACGTGCATATTAATAACAACTTTTCTGCAACGAAACAATACCTTTTCAAGATTTATCCTGATGCTTATGTTCATGTTTTATGGTCATGTTCCATGATCATATACAAGTTTCTTCTATCATACAAAAATTATAATTCAAATAATATTTGGAAGCTCATTCAGCAAGATTATAAAATTAATCATAAAAAAAAAAATAATTTAAATTTGTATGTGTGTGCATACATTTCTTATTAATTCTTGTTTATACTTCAATATGCCTTTCAAATTTTGAAAATATTTCTTTGGAATAAAACCAATTATTTAATTTAAACCTAAACAACAAACAGTTTAACAGCCCAATTTTAGAACTGTATGCCTAGCAACCTACACTGAGAAAAGAACTTCGGTTGTGAAAACTAAATTTATTGCCCATCAAAAAATCAACAAATTTTTTTAGTTTTAGCAACCAAAATTTAGTTCTTTTAAAAATATTTCGCGCTGTGACTTTGATTTGCTATTGTCACAATTAAAAAAATTTTATGATGGGTAATAAATTTGTTTTCTCAGTGTAAGCATGTACATCTGAATTTACTTAAAAATGAATTGCGAGTGTTGACACTGACACTTGCAGGTGTGTATTTTTAGAGTCTCAGAAGCACAATTGATCTTCAACATCATTCATTTATTTATTTAGTTTCTTTGTTTCTTCTTTTTTTTATTTAATTTTGGAGCATGTAATTAACAATTCTTTGTTAGATAATGTTTTAAAGTTTAAATAAAAAATTTTTTTTTTACTTTTTTATCGTCTTTAGAGGAATAATGAAACATATTTACACCTTCGTTTTTTTTTTTTAATTTAAATTTCAAATAGATTGACACGTGCCACAGCACAGATCAAAGATTTTATTTATTTTTGACATGAAATGTGTAAAAGATCTGGGACATTTTAGCTTAAAAAAAAGTTTTATCAAAGTTACAACAATAAAATAATAAATACCAAAAAAAATATAGAAAAAAAATTAAAAAATAATTCTTTTAATGCACTAAAAACTGTAAAATAACACAAGTCAACATTGAAAATTTATTTTTCGTTTAAATAAAGTGTGATGATTACGAAAATAACACCGCGATATCTATCGAAATTTCAATGTAATTTAAATAGAAATTTTATTCGATTGTTTTTTTTTCTAGCAGCTCTAGTTTTTAATTAACGGGCAGATTAAAAAGTATAACTCGTTTTATATATTTTATTTCATATATTTTACTTTATAAAAAGTTCTTTAATTAGACGCTTGTAATCAGTCCTGATATCGTGGCAAAGTCTTTCTTTTACTAGTCACTGTAATCTGCAAGGTTTTTAGAAAATCTAGCCAAATAATAGACTCATGTTACAGCCTGTATGTTATAAATTGTACAACATATAGATCTGCTGTTTTCAGACCGAGAGAGGGATACCGCAGGGCGCGTTAGCATCCTGCAAAAGGAATAACTAACTTAATTAAAATAAATTCAAAATAAAATTAATTAAAAAAAGAAAAGGTCCAACAGCAACTAAAACCAAAAAAAAAAATTACATTTTTGATATTTTAAAGCTTTGAAAATTTTTTTCTTCATTAAACTTTTCTTGTTGAAAAATAAAGTCTGAAATCCTTTTACTGAAAGGCTTTCCAACAGCTAAAAATTTTGTTTACTTAAAATGATTTTATAAGCAACACTAACAAAAACAACTTTGAGATGTCTCCACCCTAAAAACAGTAGAAAACACGTGTTTTCTTTTACGTACATGTTTTTATTTTCCACAGGACTATAAGGAAAACGTAAATTATATACTTACATGTGCTTCTTAATTTTTATTTATTTTACATCCATCACACAATTGAAAATATTGTTGTAATACAAATACTCTATCTTCTCAACCGCGCCTCTCTCTACAAATTATTTTCTCTCACACTCTCACTCTCTCCCTAATCTTTTTTTTAACATTTTAATTTTTTTTTTAATAAAGAAATAAATTTAAAAAATCCATTAAAACTAAAAAGAAATATCTGTTGCCAAAAATACAAAAAGGCAGTGGAACTAAGACCCATTTACTCATACTCTGCAGAAAACGAAGTTGGAGTACGTAAGCTTAAAAGTATGTTGTAAGTACACGTTCATGTATGTATAACGTTAAGTGCTTTTCTCCCAATGTCATGTCCACAATGTACCATAACTCGTGCTCGAGTTTCAACCCCCATTTAAGAAAAAAAAAAAAGAACTAATAAGGAAAATAGAAACATCTCTCAGCGCTAACAAACAATAGAATTGAATATAAAAAAAAGCAAGCAAGACAAAAAAACATTCCTTAGCAACAAAAATAAAAATGAGGAAAAATTTAAAGGAGCTTTACTATATACTACGAGTATAGATAGTATTTTCTACTAAAAAATGTTTGCGTACTCGTATTCGAAATTGTAGCAGACATATGGTACCATTGAACTTATACTCGTAAGAATACGAAGCAGCTGCTATATTACAAATCCCAGCAAAACGCTGTGCTTACAAATAAACGCCATCAAAAGTGCATTCAGAATTATTAACATAGAACATGAATATGAAACACAAATATAAAGATGAATATAAAAAAAGAACATTCCTCTTCAAAAACCATTATTAGAGTGCACTTGATGAAAGCACGAAACATGAACATGAACACGAACATCAAGATAAATAAAACTTATAAACAATGTACAAGTAATTAAGACATGAACGAAGAATATGAACACAAACATGGAACATGAGTATGATACATAAACATAAACATAAACATTAAGATAAATACTACAAAATCTCTCTTAAAATATTATATAATATTGAAGTAATTACAGCATGATTAAGTAACATGAACATGAACATGAAAAAGAAACATGAACATGAACATAAACCTAAACATGAAAACGATCATAAATATATATATAACAAGAATATATAACATAAAGCATGAACATAGAACATGAAGGTAAACATTACAAACGTATTCTTTCCCCCTTAAAAATTTTATAATAGGCACATAATAAAAGCATAAACATGAACATGGAATATGAACATGAAACATGAAAATAAATATAAATACGAACATCAATATAAATATAACATGAATGTAGAACATAGAACATGAAGATAGAATATGAACACTAAACATGAAAATATCACATGAACGTAATCATGAAGATAAATAAATATTAAAAATTATATAAAATGCAGGTAATAAAAGCATGATTATGAAACATAAACATGAACATAAACATGAATATAAATATCTTCATAAAAATAACATGAATATAGAACATAGAACATGAAGATAGCATATGAAAATGTTTAATACCAATGTATTCTATTGCTTTTCAAAATTTGTTATTAATTTGCACCTACTTAAAGATTGAACATACAACATGAAAATAAAACATAAACATATTGCAAACATATTATTTGCCTTTTAAAAACTTATATAATATGAACGTAATAAAAGTATGAACATGAACATGAAGCATAAATATGAACATAAACATGCAACAAGAACATAAACATCAATAGGAATATCAAAATAAATATAACATGAAGATATAATATAAACATGTAACATGAAATTGGAACATGAACATGAGACATGAATAATATAATTGTATTCTATTACTTTTCTATAGTTATTATTAATTTACACCTTCTTAAAGAGTGATTATACAATATGAACATGAAATATGTAAAAAAAGTAGTGATTATTTAAGGTTTATTAAGGTTTCTCTGCTTGTTTTGCTGGGATAGAAAGAATATTCTAGTTGGAGTAGTAGTATAGAGTTTTTTTTTTTTTTTTTTTTTTTGTAATTTTACTATGTACTAGAAATGTATTTTACTATTATTTAGTAGCAGCATACATTGTCATCATCATCATCTATTATTACAAGCCACTTGTATTGAGGAAAAAACGAATGTTACCAACTACAGAGAGGAAAGGTACTAACGAGCGCTTATTTACAAATTTCTCAGGAAATAGTTACGTTATCAAAATTAAATGAATTTTATTTACTGCTCTCTGTTTTTACACATTCTTAGCCTAAATGCTTTGAATAGAATTAAAATTGAAAAATTTTAATTTAAATACGAGTATAAAGTCCAGGTAACCGATAAGAAATCAAATGCTAAGATTAAAAGTGAAATGAAAGTGCTTGAGAATATTCCAGCGTGAAAGAAGCTACAGAGGATTGAAGACAAGGCTTATCCGTTCCATTGCCTGGACACCAGGCTTAATTAAAATTATTAAATTTTATTTTTGCATAATTATGTTTAGCTGAATTAATTTTAAAGCTTCAAAAAATAAATTTAAAAATTGTTGTCATACGCAAGCTGTTAATACGGGTAACATTGACATAAACAACATACTCGTAACATGGTCAGCCTCCCTAAATTAATAACACTCGTATGTGTACAGCATTTTCGTATACCAACTCGTAGTTATGAACACTTTCATACGCATAATGCATTCGTATATTTCAAATTCCACCTGCCAACCGACCTTATACATCCAAAAGCCCTTCCCTAACTTGAACTAAGAGGGGAAAAAAAACTAAAAACACAACTACAGTAAAGAAGAGGAGCAAAACAACGCCAAATTTTTATTTGCAAAATTGTGTGTACACTCATAGTACTCGTATGCATGTGTAAATATTCATCCAAACACACATAAATGCCATTTCTATAATTCCTTGCCAAAAAAGCTTTTTCTTTTTTTGCTGACAACATTAAATGCCTCCACACACACACATGCTCTGACACAAACTTTACATATTTACTTGCACCGAGCCAAGAGAACAGACTTTATGCAGCTTCTGCTTATGTTTACGTTGGTATTGCTGCCAGTATAAATGAAAACACAGTCATGTGCTAGTGCATGTGCACAAGTAACTGCACGCACACTTACTGAATTTTGTTTATGTAATGCAGACTTTGCCTTAGTAGCTTGTAAGTGCATCAGTTCTTTTAAGAATTCCTAACGAGACACTGATCTAATTTTACATATCTGGTAACATGAATTCAAAAATTCTCTAAGTAAAAAAAAAAAAAGGTTAAAGAATTTTTATTGATAAACTCTTTTAGTAAAAATAATCCTGATTATATTTGAACTGGATACAGACCCCGCCTTATCGTCATGATGGTTGTCCACCAAGTCTATAGAACGAACAACGAACCACACTGAGCCAAAAATCGCGTTGCAATATCAACAAAGTATGTGGTCATTCCGACACCATCCCATTGTCTTCAATTTTTTAACAAGCGTGTACAAATCGACAACGATTGGTCGTCAAAAAGCTATGATTTTCCTTATTGGACAATGCACGTTGTTAACGTTGTTGAATCGACAACAATATGTTGTCAAATTTCCAACTTATTAACAAACGTTGTTAAATTGATAAAGCATGTTGTCAATTTCGACACCAAATGGTGTCATTTTGACACCTGATAATGAACTTTTTTACCCCCCGCGTATAGTGATACATCAAGATGGGGTAATTCATCAAGAAGACACACCCCGGGGGCAAATGAGCATCAGCCAAAACGAGCTCTGCAGGTTATGTAACGAAAATAAAGAAACAGCAGAACACATATTAGGTCACTGCTATGATCCAACTTGAAAACGTTTTCGTTATTTAGGCCATCACTACGTACAACCGTCTTGACATGGTCTACAAAACATTCAAAAAGTCTTTGAATTCTTAATGAATACTAAGCTTAAGGATTGTATACACAGAAAATAAATTTGTTTGTGAGAACTAAATATTTTTACAATCAAAAATTCAGTTGTAGTAACCAGAATTTTATAATACAGACCAAAATTTAGTTCTGATAAAAATATTTTAACCTGTAACAACCAGGTCATTAAAAATATTCGATGGTCGCAGCTGAATTGTTGATGGAAAATAAATTTATTTCTCAGAACCGCAGTGGTCTTGTCAGTGAAGTATCACAATAGGTAACTCTTTTCCGCTCTTAATTACATTTATTATTTGCTTTTATTTTTTACTTTTACCCCAACATTTTTATTTTCTTTTTCTTGTTTAAATAACTTGAAAGATAAATTTCATGCGATAACAAAATACTTTTCACTTTAACTTAAAATGTTTTTGATTTAAAAATTCATATCACTAAGTCAAGCCTAAAGACCGAACTACTTCTTATTTAAGACACTTAAATGTTTCGTAAACACAAATATAAATGCTTGTGTCTCTAACCACATTTGAAGCTGCTCCATTTTTAATAAAAACCGACCACGTAGTTCAACCATTTCTGCAGGGAATACTCATATGCAGAAATGTGTATGTGTACTCGCAGATGTCTATCAAATTGTTGTTGTTTTTTTGGGAAATCTTTTGTGCTTGGAAAAAAAGTGTATGTAAAGTCTAGCACTACAAATATTTATTAAAATGGTAAGCCTATACATGCCCCCTGCAGTCCCCCTCTTCATCATATAATTACCCAACAACAATGCCATTTACTAAATATCTTTTAAAGCTCATAACGTTGCCATTTCAGGAAATCAACAAACGAAACACAAAAAAGTAAATAAATAAATATCAACGCACACACATGTATTGGCTTAAACCCCGGCAGCATAAGAATGATTAATGGTTTAGGGGGCATAGCACTCGCTTTAGTTCTACTACTAGCAAAAAGTGGCATTTTATTTTAAATTCAGTTTGTAAAATGTTTGTTGGGTAATTACAACTACAACAACAGCAAAATAATGGACATGTGTTTAATAATTATTTTCATTCTCTGTTTGCTTTTAATATTTTGTTTTGTTACTCTCGTTCTATTTGCAGTTTTTTTTTTTTTTTAGTTTTTGTATTTGTAGCTCTTCCCGGCAAAACTTGTTCCCCATCTCTCTGTTTCATTATCTTTTAGTACCAACACAAAAACAATTTATTGAACTTTTTTTTGGCGGGTCTCTCTTTCGTTTAAAAACTCTTATTTTTTTCTTTTTAATTTTCCTACTCATTTTTTGTTGTAGGTATTTTATTCTTGTGTTTTGTTTCATTTGTAGTGCAATTTTGTTGTTTTAACTGTACTTTTTTGTAGGTATTTTCTTTTTTTTTTTTTTTTTGCTTTACTAAATAACACTAGAAGACATTAAGAAAGCTTCTTTGCTAGATTCACATTTTCTTTTCTTAGTGCAGATTTCTTTCTCATTTAAAGTGTGTCTGCTGGTGGCTGTATCTGTCTCTGTACCTGTGTTCTTTAAAAGGGTGTTTCCCGGCGTTGATGTCATGGATATGACAGTACATACTCTTCTAATACAAGTATGTCTGTACAACCATATGTATGTCAGTCTGTATTTATGTATCTTTTATAGTGCAAACATACTTCTTACCTACAGACACACACTCACTTCTTTAATATATTTTTTTAGCTTTTCTTTTAAATGAGCGCACTACAAAAAGCTCTTGAGTATTTTTTAAATTGTTTGCTGAGTTGAAGAGAGTTCTGTGAGTGGAAATCTTCTTTCATTTGTGTTACCACAGTGCAAAACTTTTAACGGTCACTGTGCTTATTTTGTTTTAGTGTGTGTGTCACATAAAAGCAGTTGCTAGATGTGTTTGGCTTAAGATATTAAAGAAAAGATTTTTAAAAATTTATCTTAAATTGGTTGCTTGGTTTGCATGGCCGCCTAACGTAAGATTCCGTTTGAACCATCCACTGGCCTAGACCACAAGGTGTTAAAGCATGATTTCGTACCGCTCCCTCATGCACCAACATTAAAAATTTATTTTTTTGAATGGAATTCCACACGTCTATCTTCTGGTAATAATTTGCCAGAGTAAACTGATCATAAATTTCAAAATTAAATTGAAATGCTAATACTTAGAGGAACAATTTGGAATTGGCCCGTGTTCGATTTCCCTACCCATCTTCATAGCAATTTCATTTTTAGTGATATTTCACACCGTTCCATTAACGTTTCAATTCCATTTTGTTCCGATCAGTTTTCACACCGCTCTCCTACCCAATAATATTTCATTTCCAAAAAAAAAAAATAAAAGATTTACAAAAATCAATCAGTTAGCTTGTTGATTTGAACCGCAAGATTCCGTTTTGAACCAACCACTGGCCAAGACAACAAAGTGCTAATGTAACTTAGACCCACCCTGTAGCATTGAGATATCCGAGAAGATACCTTAACTTTATGCCTTAAAATGTACACCGAGAAATTTATGTTTAGAAACCAAAAGAGCCGGTCATTTTCACCGAAGGTAAAAGATTGTCTCCATTAGAATCAAAAAATATCGAATAACGTTAATGATTGACAGACACTAATTCTCTTGAAACTCCTTGGAGAGGTTAGCTTAACTGTTAAGTGGCTCAGTTTTTTTATTTTACAAAACCGGTTAATAGCAAAGAATACATTTCTTTTCCACTAAATGTACCGCTTTCATTGAAAATGTTTTGAGCCAGTATGCTTGGCTGCAAAAACCAGGATTTGACGAAAAATCAAAACATGTACTTTGCGATTGTACTGTTTTAAGGGCTCGTAAAGCAAAACTTCTGGAAGCCTCTTTGTTGACTCCCAGAAAGTTAGGCAAGCTCTCACTGAATAAGTAAATTTACTTCATTCGAGGCCTATAGCTGGAACAGTCTACAGCAGAGGCTGCACAACAGATCGTTTGTCAGGCTGCTGTCTAGATAGATCACATCTACACGTTATCACTTCTTCAAAACTAATAAATTTTTCATTGGATTAATAATAAAATATCCTGAATTTTAATAAAACTATTTCAAGCTCCTAACCTACATGGAACAAGCAAACTGGAGAAATTGTTCTATAATTTTTATAATTTTTACCAGGAAACTCCCCTGGTACACATTCTAAAACTCACAATCTCATCTCTGCACAAGCGCTTTAAAAAGTAAACGAAAATATTTTTTTAATTAAAAAAAAAAAAAAATTCCATTCTCTGTACAATGGCACTAATAAATGTGTAGGTTGCGTTGCCTTAACTGCAAAAATTTGGTAGAGAAGACTTAAAGAAAAATCTTCATGGATAAAAAAACAACAAAAAAATAACCGAGAGCAGGGCAACAACAAGCTAACAACAATTTAATCACAAGGATGAAAATAAGAAAAGGTAAAAAAGCACTACAACGTTGTGTTTACCTGTTTGCAAATTCATAGAATCAGCGCGCATGCGCCAATGTTAATCAAACCTTTATTTTATGTTGTCTGCTGAGAAACGAGTATTTAAATGTGTGTATGTTTGTTTTTGGATATTGAAATTACTAAAAGATCGTGCATTTGTGTGTGTGAAGTTTCGGCAGTTTGTTCGAAGATTAAAAAAGCAAAAAATAAACAAAAACTATAAACAACTTTTTAACTGCTCTTGAAGCAACTTCTAGTATCAGCTTTTATTACACCAGAGTCTGGTATGCGCTTATTCTATACTCGTTCGTTTACACACACACAAATTTATGAATTGTTTAGTGTTTGACAAAAATTTTTTCTACACGTACGGAAAAGCTTCTGTTACTATAGGACGTGATATGCTTTTGTTGTGAATGAATTGAATTCTTTTTTTTCCTACACAAGATCACGTTTCGCCCTTAAAGCGTTTCCCCGCATGATGTTCATTTTGCCATTTCATTGGAAATCATTAAGGCCCACGGTCTCTAAGACTTTCAAAAAACAAAAACATAAAAAATACGATAACACAGTGGATTGGTTCGTACATGTTCTGTATTGTGCTAAACAAAATAAAAAGAAAAAAAACCTGAAATAAAAATGCCGACTTTTGCTTTCCTATAAATATTCAACGTAATTGCGTTTCGTTTGTATGTGTGTGTGGCTTGGAGTTGTACAGCCAAAAAACAAACCAGTAAAAGAGATACGAACTGTTTTTATCTTCAAAATTAGATCGATTTTTTTATTATTCTTATAAATTGAGTAAAAGAAATTGTTCATACACACACACACATTTGTTTAATTATTATATTTTATGGGCCATAGCACAGTGGGACAACAATAGTGTAAAATTTCTCATAAAAAATGTTGCTGCTGCAGCAGCACATTCTAAGAGGCCAATTCTCAAAAATACCTCAACGCCAAATTTTGATTGCAATAAGTTAATAATTACAGTCCTACTGCCTCCCTATTTCTCTGCAATCTTCACACCGTGTCTCTTTGGCATACCTCTATGGCTAATGATTGCAGTTCAACGCATGGCACTAGGTTTTTTTTTAGCACAGGAATCTAGGCAGAAATCGAAGCTTAGAACTGCGGATTATTATTGGTTAGTGCACTATCCACCAATCTACGATGGCACTTATATATCGCTGGGATCATTGTCATCCATATTTTAAAACAAAAAATTATTGATCATGATGGAGTAACGATCTCCATCGACCAATGATGTAAATCGCACCAGCAGCTGTAATTTTTTATAAATTTTATGAAGTCTGTAGGCTCTATTGTGAATTGATTTCACTCCATATGCGGAAATTAAGTCATTGCATCACTGTTCAACTGGTCTAGAGCCAATTTGCGAAGTAAATCTGGACTCAAATTGCAGCATTTCATGTCGAGCAACTTTTATTGAAATTTTATAATTCAGGTCATATAAAAAAGTTAAATGTTCCATGAATGTCATTCGATATCAAATGCCCCTAATTTCGAAATGAAATTGAAACGTTAATACACAGAAAAAAATTAGAAACCAATTAAAACTTTTAATTAAAAAATTTGTTAAATCAATTAAATTTTTAATTGAGTCAATTAAATATTTAATTAAACTGAAAAATATTAATTAAATATATATAACTGATTCAATTAAAAATTTAATTGATTTAACAAATTTTTTAATTAAAATTTTTAATTGGTTCTTAATTTTTTTTCTGTGTAGGTTTGAAGAACAATATGTATTTGAAACGCGTTGATTTTATTTTTAGGGTGCGATTTCGTAGCGTTCCTTAAACCATCAATATTAAAATTCTTTTTTTTTTTTTTTTTTTTTTTGAATACGATTCCAAACCGTTTCCCCCAACCATTAACGTCACACTACTGGTGATAATTTGCCAGGATAAAGTGACCATTAATTTCAAACAATTTGGAATTGGTGCGGGTCCATTCCATTTTTCGGGTGCGATTCGCTTGAGTTCTCTACCCATCAACATTAAAAATTTAATTTTTTGGTGCTATTCCTAACCGGTCCTCTAACCATCAACGTTTCAATTCCATATTGTTACGTTCAGTTTCCACCCCGTTCCCCTATCCATGAGTACTTCATATCCATTTTGTTTGTAGCAAAAAAAAAAGTAAAAAGTAGAAAGAAATATAATTTGATTATAAAATCTGGTGCATTTCTTGTATGAAATGCAGCAATGAATGGGGAATAAAAGGAAAAGTTCCACAGTGATTTTAATAAAATACAACTTGTTTTGTTTGAAACCCATAAGGCTTTATTCTAAAAAGAAAATTGGCCAGTTTTTAATAAAAATTTTTTTCTTTTATTAAAAAAAATAATTTCTTCTGGACAATTTCTACTATATTTTGGAAACTATTAAGTAAATTTAAAAACAATGTAAGAACGACTTAAAGAACATTTTAGTAAGAAATTTCGGTTTTTTAGTTTAATCAAATAAAACAAACCGTAATAATTGTATAAGCCGTCACACCTGCTTTATTTATCAATTAAAGTTATAACTCGGAAACCAAGCAGTTGTAAGCAATTGTGTCATTTATGCTATGTCCCATTAAATCACTAAATATTACTGAAGGATTCCTGAGAACCTCGACATCACAGGTTGTTAGAATTATAATTAGAATCGGGAACAAGTCACTTGGTCATTGCGATCAGAATAAACCTATTATGATGTAAGTCTTCTTTTACAAATACTCTCTCAGTCTAGTAATCAATAAGAATTCAAAAACTACCTTGTGTCACATTTGTCTGCCATTTCAGACGGTTGTAACAAAAACGCGTTCAAATTAGTACAGTGAGACAATATGTGGTCTGCTGTTACATAACCTGAAGAGGTCGTTTAGTCTGATAATCATATTTCAATACTGGGCAAAGCCTTGTAATGAATCCCGTGACAATGCAAATTACTCCTGACCGAGTTAACCTTAATAATAAGTGAAATTTTATTCAACGTATAATTTGAAGCATCTCAGTAAAACACATCAATCCAGCATGATAGATTAATCAGCAGGGTTCCAGGGCATCCTAAGCAGAGTTTTGTTTTTAGTCCATCCTTTAACAACCGATAAGCAATCCACGCATGATTAAATCTTGTGAAATGTAAAACAGTTAAGTTGTTACCCTATAAAAATTCGTACTGACACAGTTGTATTCAAAAGTAAACAAACAGCAAACAACCTTTCAAAATTATGTCAAACTGTGTGTAGAATCAGCCAACCATGTGAACATTTTTGCAATAATTATTGCTGCGATTTATCAGTGAGATAAACTGTGACTGCCTGCCATTCAATTTAACACTCAAACATTGACATGAATTTTTTAGTATTTTTAATCTGTGTATGTGTGTGTCTAACGATATTTTTTTCGAAATTAATTTATTTAATTTTTGATTTCAATAATTGTTTTTAGCGGCCCAAATCACAGCAACAACAAAAAAAACCAAATCTCATAACAATTGCAAATGCAACTGCAACTAAAACTGAACAATGGCAATTATATTGATGAAACAGCAGTCAGCAATAGTAATTGCTTGTTTACAAACAGCATTTGCCTCGTTTAAGCAGTTGTTAGATTTAATTTCAATATAAGTAGACTCACCCGGCTGTACACGGCAGCTGTTTATAAAAAACATTGCAAAATCATTTTGGTGCAGAGTTATTAATTATTTTTTCAAGCAATAATAAATGTTTCATTAGACTAATGACAATATTTCATTGATTCAATGAAATATTTAATTATATAAAGGAATATTTCATTGAATTAATGAAATTATTTCATTAAATAAATAATCATATAAATGAATAAATTCATTTAAAAAAAGAATTAATTCATTACAAAATTAATAATACTTCCTTAGTCTAATGAAAAGTTGTTATTAAATGAAAAATGATGAAAATATTTCTTTAAATGAATGAATTAATTCATGAAATGAATAATTTGAAAACGATTTGTTCTAACATTATTTTCTACACTCAAGAGGCAACGCGACATATATGACCATTAATTTAAAACTATTGGTTTCACTTGTTAAAAAAGAAAATTCGAAATTCTTTAACAAAATTTCCTTTTAGTCGTTCTTACAACGATTTTAAATCTGCTCAGTAGTTCTTGAAATATTGCAAAAGTTGTGACGAAAGTATAAGTTTTCTATGCAGAATTAATAAATTTGTAATTTAAAAAAAAAAATTATATAAAATAAAAGCAGACAAAAATCATGTTTTTTTTTGCTTTATGCTTAAAGCCTTTTAAGTTTAAAGCAAAACAAGCCGTGTTTTATTAAAATCGATAATTAATTTTTAATTTTATTCACAATTAAGTCAATCAACCACACAGTAAAAAACTCAATTTTCTTTGAAACAAATGTTGCCATATGCGTTCCCTGGTGTTGGTTGCTTTGACCAGGACCACACACAGCAATTTTAGTTGGCTAATTTTTGATTTTGTAGGAGAGAGAGGAAAGAAGAATGGGGTACTAACTTACTCGCACTCAGCAATTCCCTTTTGTTCTCTCTTCGTATCTTTTATAAAGAAAGGTAGCTTGAAGGCTGAAAGAATGACTAAATAAGAATACCAAAACAAAATTGCTGTGTGTAGACACAATGGCAATTTAAAAGAGAATTGAGATAGAATTGCCGTGTGTGGTCCTAGTCTTTGGCGTGTTTGACTGCAGGTATGATACTGGCGTATGCCTATGGTAGTATCACTTAATTGGTAATAAAATCAAAAGTGGTACATCGATTTAAATGAAATATGGCTTATTTTATTAGGAACTTGTCAGGCTTTAGTCCTGTAGCAATCAAACGTTGAGTTTTTGTCTGGTTTTATTTTAAATATTTTTTTGAAAACTAAAGGTGTCTAAATTTTTCTTAAAAAAATTTTTTTTCCGTCACAACTTTTACGATATCTTTGAAATTAGGAAGCCAATTTAGAAATGATGTAGATACAAACTGAAGCAATTTCGAATTTTATTCATAATCAAATCTAACAAACCGTCTTTAAGTAAATTGTAGATAAGACATGTCGCCTCTTGAATTTTGAAAATAACACTACATCTTGGAAATGTTAGCCAATTTAAAAAAAAGAAACAGAGTTCAGAAATCAGCGTTTGAAGATACTCTGAAAACAGTCTTCGGTTAATCTGGCTCAAAATCGTTCGTTAGATTGTTTGTTTTAAATCTTTTTTACGTAGAAAACCAATTTTTTTTAAATAAAAAATTTTTTTTTAATCTTTTCAGTCCATTAACGATGCCGTCACTTACGTGCAGCATTTAATTTTTATATGTATTTTTATTTAATATTTAATTTTCTACATTCCAATAGTAAATTAGTTTTACAAAATTAATTTTTTTTTTTTTTGCAACACAAAAAAATTATAATAAAATAATTTTTATGAATGAAGTTAAAGTTGAAAAAAATTTTTTTTTTAAATGCAGGTACATGCCAGTTGCTTATTTATATTTTATTAGAAATCTTGCTGTGAGATTAGAAATCTTGCTATTATCATATGGCCTTGCTAAGTTGAAATTTTGCATTTAAAGGGCAGCATCCAGTTGGTAGATCAGTAGAAGACACTATGCTCTTTCATTGCATGCTGAAATAAATTATTTGTGACATTCGCTGTGCGGTGGTGGTGGCACCACATGTCGTCCACATCCATGCCGTTCAATTGAGATCACAAGAATTTCATTATCTTGTTTCTGTAACAAATTCTGTTCACAGTTACTGCAATTTAGACTTCATTTTCAAAAAAAGTAAGACCCGACTAAAATTCTTACTTCTTCTCTTTAATTGCTTAATGATTTTCTCAGCCCTAAATTCAATAATTTTGTGTTTTCCGAAAAATTGGTAGCAGATCCATGCCGTCTAGTTGAAGCCACAAAAACTCCGATATCACCAAGCCTTTCAGATATAAATGCTCTTCATCAGAGAAGATGACTTTTTTTGGAAAAATTGGCATTGACTTCACTTTGGTCGATCACAGTTATAACGCTTCATTTTTAATAATCGGACTAAACGTATACGATAGCTGTCAAATTTCAGAGTTGACATTTGCACAAAAAATTATACTAAATTTAAAAAATTCACCCTTATTGAGACACCCACTATTAATACAAGACTTTAGTAAGACATTTTATTTACTACCAAGGAGGTAAATAAGCTCTCATTGAATACGGTATTGAGCTTCATTCGACGCCTTCATCTGTAGCAGTAGATAAGCTTAAAGGCTGCACAAAATATTCTCTTGGTGTAGGCCTAGACCTGTAGCCATAAAGAGACTTGAAGTCTATAGAAAAGAGCCTCTTGATCGAGGCTTATAACAGTAGCAGTAGATAGACGTGAAGTCTGTAGAAAAGAGCCTCTTAGTCGAGGCCTACGTGTGTAGCAGTAGATAAACTTAAACACTTCGCAAAAAATATTCCCTTGGTGTAGCCCTAGATCTGTAGCAGTAAACTGACTAAAGGTAGTAGAAAAGATTTTCTTGGTGGAGGCTTAGATCTGTAGCAGTAGATAGACTTGAAGTCTGTACAAAATAACCTCTTGGTCAAGGCCTGCAGTTGTAGCGGTAAAAAGACTAAGCCTAAAAAAAGATCCTCTTGATTGGAGCTTATATCTGTAGCAAATATTATCTTCGTCGAGGCCTAGATCTGTGGCCGTAAGTAGACTTAAAGACTATAGAAAATAACCTCTTGATCGAGCCTACATATGTAGTCGTAAATTGACTTGAGGCTGTGCCAAAGCATTATAAAACTTAATGCAGACATTATCGATGACCACTTATGGGTCTGACAAAAAAATTTTTTTTATTTTGTATTTTTTTTTTTTTGCTTTTGAACTAAAAGATCTGCTTGTTACCACGGAACCCTCAATATTTTCAATATGCCCACGATGTATTTTGTGCTCGTGTGTAATAACTGTTGCTAGCCCCCATTCATGTCGTTCAATTGTGCTAAGAAATATTTTTAATCTTGAAAATGCTTTTCTTTTTAAATACGAGTACGAGTGTAGATGCATTATTTATTCCTACGCTTATTTTTATATAGATAAAATTGGGTCACTATAGTAACGAATTACTCAATGCAGTCAGCCAGTCAGTCAGTCAGTAAGTCGGTGTAGTTGTTGTGTTGTGGCATAAAGGAAAATAAATATTTTATTTTCAATGCTGCTGCACCTTGCAACATTCATTACACATGTACAAGCTACGCTACTACAAGTACGAGTACATGCTTACGTAGTTGTAAACTATTTTGTTGCTGTTGTTGTTTAGCTTTTCGTTCTCCCATTACTGGTTTGAGTAACAAAAATCATATGAGTATGAGACAAATGCTTTTGCTTGTTGTTTGTATCTTGCATTTTTACCGTAATTTTTGTTGTTGTTGTTGCTTTTATTTATTGTATACAAATGTCTTGGGAGGAGTTGCTTGATAATTTATAAAACTAGTTTAAATAAATGCTGTAATTCAAATTGTTTATTGTTTCCCTGCCCTGCCGCCTTCCATTTTGCGGCTGCATAGCACATGTATCTTTGAGTGTGAGAAGAGAGTTGCATGCGTGAGTATTCTGTTTTCTATTTTATCAATCACTTATAAGCAGTGCATGAAAACCAAAGAAACTTTTCCCAGACGTTTGCCAAAAAGTCATAAACTAGAGCAAAACTCTTATATCGTTTTCAGCAACAGTGTGTACAAAGGACGTCTCAGCAAGAGTGCACTTTTTCAGAGATTTGTGATTTTTTTTTTTTAATTGGATTAAAAAAAAGACATGTTCCGATTAAATATGAAATAAAATATTTGTGCCTACAATTCTTTTAAGCGGTAATGGAGCAAAGTAAAGTCAATGGCAATTTTTAAAAAAAAAGTCATCTTCTCTCTCCACTGAAGAGTATTTATATGTGCAGGGCTTCGTGAAAAGGGAGTTTTTGTGACCTCAACTGGACGTCATGGCTTTAACGTGTCATCCACTACACAACAGCAATCGATTTATTGGCAATTTTTCGAAAAAGTTTGCTACTCCAAAGAAGCCCATTTGCATTTAAATGGCTTTGTGGAAACAAAAAATTGTTGAATTTGAGGTTCAGAAACAAATACACCCACAACGAGCAATTGTCTGGTCAGGTTTTAATTTTTTCAAGATGAAGCTGAAATTGTATTGACTGTTGGCAACATGCGATTTGAGCAAACGATGATTATTTTAGCATAAAATGAAAAAGTGCACTCTTACTGGGAAACCCTTTACATGTATTTTACTTGTTTTTATTTTCATTCTTTTCTGTTCTGACTACAGCTTGTGCTCATGATCAAAACAAATACAAAATTAATTGGCACATTGCATTGTTTTTGTTTTGTTTTGGTTGTACTCAAGCAAATAAAAATTAGCTTAAGCTTGTCAATGGATTATCCATAAATAAGCATTCTACCCAACCTTTATAAAAATAAAAATTAAATCAATTTTAATTTAAATTATATTTTGTTTATCCTGCAAAAATTATTTAAAGCAAGTTTAAGCGAAATTGTCGCTACAAAAATCATTCAGCACAAATATTTATGCACAAAATACTAGCTGCAGCCATTTCATTTAAACTATTTTGTATTACTCGTATTAAAAATATTTAGTCACGAATGCTTAAACTCTTTATCACGCTTCCACCTCAAATTTAATTTAATTGAAAATCTATAACTACAAAAACAAAAACAAAAAAATATATAAAATCAAAATGTATCTAATAGATGCCATTGAGATGATTGGCGCGCCTTTAAGAGTGTTTACGTTTTCGCTTTCAGCTAAAGCGCGTTCTCTCAATAAAATTAGACAATTGTTTGCAATTAATACAATCATTTTTGTTTATTTTTTTTTTCTTTGTGGAACGAATACGTTTTTGTATGCATTTTAAATAATGAATCATAATGAAACTAAAAATTTGCACAAATTCGTAATATAAAAATCATTAAAAAATAATAATCACCGACAAAATTAAGTAATCAAATGACCCCTTACTGACAACATGCAAAATTAATAAAAAAAAATATTTTTTTAATATTTTTAACTTAAATTCAACTTTAGAAATTCATATTAAAATAGTTTACAAAAGAGTGCTTATTTAGGGGTTCACAATTTTAAATTGGAAGCTCCGCTAAGTTTACTAAATGATAAGAAAAAGTTGCTAGCTCGTTAGTCAAATTTCTTTTTGAAGTTTTAATCATTTAAATACTTAAACAATTTGACAATTTTTTTAATTAAAATTTTTAATGGACTCATAATTTTTCTCTGTGTAGTTTTTGCTTTGAAAACACAAATTCTAAAAACTAAAAAACAAGTGGCTGCTTTTCTTTAATGGTCGTTCGCATATGATATTTTGAGACTAAATTGACTGTTAACTTACGCAATTAAAGCACATATGGCCGTATTACGGTTTACAACTCTACTCTATTTCAGTTGAAATTTTGATGTTACTCCTTTTTTGCTTTATTACCGATTACAACTCTTGTGTTAGTGTGGTTGACAAATAGATAAAAAATACAACTCAGCAATAGCAGTTGCTTCAATTTCAACTCAACTATTTTTTATTATTATCATTGTGGGCTATGAACACACCGGGACCTTTAAGATATATTTTGCAGCCCAGTTAATAACTACAATCCGAGACTCCTTACGAATCTCTTAATTGGTGTAGGACTAATCTTGCCTAGATCTTCTGAGACCAGCTTATTTTGCGTCTTGCCACCACTGGGCACTCGCAGAGAATATGTTCTGACGTTTTCTATCCTGCCCGACAGAAACGACAGGAATCGTCGTTGTAATATAAAACAAAATCATTATTTTACTTGTATACAATTTCTATTTTTTATTTTAATTTAAAATTTCTATCATTTTGATGGCAGAGCAATTGAATTTTACCAACAAACTGGCCAAACATTAAGTTCCAAAATAACTGAACAACGTCAACAGCCTGGTGGAAATCGCCTGGGAGGTCCACTTCGTTATCCGCATACTATTTTATTATGGCTAAGATGTAATCAGGTGAGTGAAACAAATTTTGTCTTAAGGAAATTTTTTTGCAAATTCACCTGTAATCGGTGTATGTAGAAGAAGATCATATAAATTTTAATTTGTTTGAGATTCGGTCCTTAAAATTTTGCTTTGTGACTAAGATGTATGAAAAGATTTTTCAATAGCGTTTTCCAAACGGTTTTTGATCAGGTTCCAAATCGATTTTCAAACCGGTTCTTAACTGGGTTTCAAACCGGTTGTTTCTTGTTTTCTGGTGTATCTTATTTTAATGTTGATTTTTTGGTATATAGCTTTTTAGGTGATTAAATTTGTTCGTTTAAATTCTAAAAAAAAAAAATTGGTCATAATTTTACCTGTAATCGGTGTGGCTAAAAATAGAGCTTAAACATTTAATAAGATTTAAATATTTCAGTTCAGTTTTTTAGTAAAATATGATTCAGTGTTGTCGCTAAGGTGAACAAAAAGCTTTTTCAATAGGGCTCTCCAAACGCTTTTTATTAGGTTTCAAGCAGGTTTGTAACCGGGTTTTTAACCGGTTTCATTTTTGGTGTATCTTATTTTAATGTCGATTTTTTGATATAAAATTTTTAAGGTGCTGAACAGTCGGACCCACGATATCAAATGTTAACGTTCGCTTAAATTCTAAAAAAAAGTTGCTGGTGTTCGGAGAGCTTAAAAATTTAATATAATTCAGTTTTTGAGTAAGGTTCCCTACAAAAATTTTTCAATAGAGCTTTCCAAAAGGTTTTTGACCAGGTTGCAAACCGGTTTTCAACCGGTTTTTTGATGCACCTATTGTTATTTTTGCTATAGATTTGTTAAGGTGATTAACTGTTGGTCCTACGATATAAAGTGTTAACGTTTGCTCAAATCCTAAGCATCTAAAAATATGCATTAGCAACCTGCAACAGGGGCCCGATCACCGCACTAGGCCCCAGACATTTTTTTTAATTAAAAAAATCCTAAAAAAAGAAAAATAATTTACAGCAAACAGCCCTACAATTTACCATATAAAAAATATTTGTAACTCAATTTACTTCAATAAATAAACGTTACATATTCATGGATATTTTTGCAGGATGTTTTGAACGAGCGTTTGGATAAACGTGTTGATGCCATGTTGCAGCAGGGCTTACTTGCTGAAATACGAACATTTTATAATGAAAATGTAATCAAAAATAACAGGTAAGAGACATCAGATGTACTAGTAAATTTGTGTGTGTGTGTGTTTGTAAATGAGTAAATTGTTTTTGTCTTTCAACATCACAGTCTGAAAGAAATTCTTCAATTCAGTCATGGTTCAAATCCATCATAGAAACGAAAAAGTATGACCTTCTAGGGTTAAAAAATGTTACTAAATTATTTGGTTTTTTTTTTGTCCCCCTGTAGACATTCTGTTACCCACCAAACTTTAATGTTCGTTAATTTAATTTCTTTTAAGTGTTTCCCAGAACTTTTCTACTGCTGGAGCATCATCATCATCGTCATCTTATACTAAGGGCGTATTGCAAACAATTGGATTCAAGGAATTCATACCGTACTTAGATCAATTTAATGAAGCGAATGACAAAGAAATTCAAACATACCTACAAGCTAATTCATATAAAATGCCAACAGAAGGTAAGCTTTACACATGAGTGCCACAACAATAAGTTGTGTTCAGATGCTGTGTGTTGTGTCTTCCAAAACTCGCTTCTACATGAACCGGATGTTGATAAGTAAAATGTTTAAAAACATATTTTTAATTTTTAATTTAATAGTTCATGCATAAATAGTGTTCGAACGAACTTTTTTGTGCGTTAGGGTTACTCTGTATTGTGATGCACCAGCAAGGTTAACGCAAGGTGTTTGTATGTATAAAATCACGTTGACAGACGCTTGCGCATTACACAGTGCGAAAGATAAACAATCGAACGCATTAAAAAGCCCCAATGTTTTCATTACCCACAATTTTTATTTCGCATCTCAATCAAATGGCCAAAAAATCAGATCAGTTACAACTGAACTGGAACATCAGACAGTTTTTGCATGAATCGTTTGGGTCTGCACTCGAGAAATCCTGGTCTTGTTTTTTGGTTTTTATTAATTAAATTCCTTATCGAGATGCTTAGGGAGAAATTTCAGCATCGAGGGTTGTGGTACTATTCATTCATATAACGATTATAGTTCTTTTTGGCGAATTTGCCCAGCGTTGCCATATATCCCTGTTTTCTGCAACACAACGACATTCATAAACAGGGTGAGCAAAGTTCGCTCAAATTTAAAATTACTACATTCAGGCTATTGTTAACACTAAATAGAATTAGAATGAGAAGCGGGAACACTTCACCTGGTCGCTGGTTTTATCACTAATAGACCAACCCAATTTAATGCCGCAGGCGTAAAGTTTTTTAGCACCCGGCATTTATTATTATCATAGGCTATAATCGCAGCTCAGTTTCCAACTACAATTAGAGACTCCTCCTTACGAATCTCTTGATTTTTGTATAATAAGAGCATTAATAATTTAAATAATTTTGTTTAATAAAACCTACATGAATAAAATGGCATAATTTGTCAGCAAAAAAAAAAAATAATTGTCTTGCAGCCAACTTCATTACCTTTTTTTAAAATACTCAGTGTTGTCGCCGCGTTATTTCGTACATGTTGTATGAGAATTTTTGCCAGATAAAAAAAATTTTGCAAACCTAATTTAAGTTTTTCCGTAAGAAGTGTTGGAAAAATTATTATTCGCTGAAAAATGTGTTTTTTAATATTGATTTTCCTTTGTAATAAAATTATTATAGATCAACTTAAAGCACATGCAAGTTCAGTAAACGAATTAAATCCCGTAAAGCTTATAGTACCTGCAGGCCTGGAAATATTAAATTCGTGCTTAAATGAATTGAAGTTAGTGACTCGTCGCTATTCCAAGAAGCAAATAAAATGGATTAACAATCGATTTTTAGCCAGTAAAGATCGTCAAATACCAAATTTATACGAATTAGATACAAGTGATATTAGCCAGTGGCAAAACAAGGTTTATACACCAGCCGAAACTATAATTGACTGCTATCGCAATGGACAAGTGTGTGAAATCGAGCCGATGGCAAAGAAACAGCATCCCAGTGAGGGCTTAAATGAAGAGGTAAGTAAACACATAGAAAATAGCTTCGGCTATGAAAACTTAATTTGTTTCCAATGAAAAATTCAGTTGTGGTAATCAAATATTTTAGTTGTAGCAACCAAAATTCAAAAATTTTGTGCTTTTCAAAGTATTTCAAGCTGTTAGACCGATTTTCTATTGTCACGATTAAGAATTCGACTTCTACAACTGAATTTTTAATTGCTAACAAAATTTAGTTTTCACAATTGAAGTTGTTTTCTCAATGCAACTTCGCTTGGAAAAAAAAATTGCATACTCGTATACTGAGAAAACAGCTTCGGTTATGAGAACTAAATTTGTTTTCAATAAAAAATTCAGCTGTAGTTGTAGCAACCAAAATTCTAAAATTTTGTACTTTTCAAAGTATTTTTCAAGCTGTTAGACCGATTTTCTATTATCACGATTAAAAATTCAACTTCTACAACTGAATTTTTAATTGAAAATAAATTTAAATTAGTCCTCACAGTGTATGCAACTTTTATTTCCAAACAAAGCCGCCCTGAGAAACCAACTGCGATTGTGAAAACTAAATTTTGTTACCAATCAAAAATATAAATTAAATTTGTTCATTGTAACAATAGAAAATCGGTGTTAGAGTGCGAATTGTGTTTAAGAAAACTAAATTTTAGAATCTTTTGATTATCTCAACTGAATTTTTGATTTCTCTGTGCGATATTCAGTTTTTTGCAGACTATTTGATTATTTAAATTGATTTCTTTTTAAACTAGACTTCTAATTTTTGCACGATATGTGGCCGCCATTTTATTGGTGATTATCAGTGGCAGTTACATTTAAAATCCAACAAACATAAACGCTGCAAAGCCAGCCTCGTAAAAAGGGGCAAACTTGAATCAAATGAAGCAACTAAAACTTTAGAATTTGGAAACTCAATGAAACAACTGAAATGAAACAACAATTTATAATTATTCTGAATGTTTAATGTAATTATTGTCATTTTGTTTATTTTATTGTACGTACTTCCTTATTTACTTATGTATAAGAATTTTGTAAAATTGAAATAAATGAAAATGAATTTTTTTAAATAAATTTAAAAAACTCATACAACAACGTGTGTGAGAGTGTGTGTACCGTGTAAGTATTATATGAAATGCAAAAGCATGTAACTTGTTAAAAGAGAGGCTAAAAATTTGTGATATTTTTTTATAATAATAGTGCGTAAAAATTACACTAGGCAACAAATAGAACCAGAAATTTCTGAACGTGGGTGTTGTGGGAATCTTCAAAAATGATTTTAAAAAAACTTTTTTTTTTTGTTTAAAAACCAGCAGGAATAAAATCAGAGGCCAAGCCATACAGTGCCAGCTCGCTAATCCGAAGGTGTGTAATCCGAATTATCCAGTAATCCGAATTGAATTTATGACGTATTACATACTCTATAGTCCGCATTGATTGCAAGCTCGCTAAGCCGAACTTTTTTATATTTTTTTATTTTTGTGCTTTTTTATTATTGTGTCTGTTTTTTTTTTTTTACAAAACCATGTGTGGAATTTTAAAACTAACGGGACATCATTGAGATGCAGAGCCTTCTATAATTGATATTGTACATATTTAGTATTTTTATGTCTCGTCGCGAAAACATCAATTTAAATAATCAATCAATTTTAATATTAATTGAGAAAAGCTTTAATTTTTTCTTTCTTGATTAATAAAAATACAATAAATTTCTTTTGAAATCCTGGCTTGTGTTTTATTTTCGAATATAGCGAATTATAATAAATAATAACAGTACAGCCAGTAATCCGAATTTCTTGTCAGGGTCTGTAATCATTAATTCGGATTATTCAATATCGAGTAACTGGTATGGAAATTTTAATATTTTTCTTAAGCAAAAATTACAACTCAACTGAGTTGAGTTTTTTTTACCACTAAAGTAGAATTGAGTTGTGAGCCATAATAGGGGCATATGGCATGCGTTAGATGACGTAGTGTGTTTACTGTTTGAAGATAAAAATAATAAATTTCTCTACTGTTATGTTAACATTAGAGAAATTACTACATTTGTGCTACATGCGCAAATAAATTTAAATTTTATGTGCCGGTTGGCGTAATCTTGTGTCTAATATTCTGGATTACGCATAAGCAAGCATTTTCCTATACACAAATGTGTTTTATTTTGAACGAAGTATATTCGTAACGAAAAATTCTTTGTTTGCCCCAGTTGTGCCTAAGCAATATCCGTTGAAAAAAAAGCTAGTCCAAGTTAGCTAATGAGCTGATAAGAACTATGGGGTTTTAGGGGTTTTTTCTAAAAAAAAAATTAATATTTTTATTTGAAATGTTACATAATCTTGCATTTCGTGTTCATTTAAATAAATAAGTGTGCTTGATTTTAGATATTTTTTTTGTAATAATTTAATTAAGTTGCAACAAATTCAACAGTAAGTTTACTTATTTCTTTTAGTATAGGGCATAACAAACAGATTTTTCTTTTAATTAATATGGAATACAATAAATATAATTTATAATTGTTGTTTAAGGGATTAAATAATTTAAGTTTTTTTTTTTTTTATATATATAAATTTGTTTTTAATTTAATTATTTTAATTTTAAATAAATTTGATATATTTGATGGGTAGCTTTAGTTTTGAACTGTATAATTACTTACATACAGATATTTAACATTTATTAACATTTTTATATAAATTTTCTTATTCTTCAGTTTTTTTTTTTTTTTTTTTTTTTTTTTTTTTTTTTTTTTTTAGAAATACGATTATGACGAAACAGTTGTTTTATATTACATATGTACGTATGTATAGGTGTATCTGTATTATTTTTTTTCTTAAAACTTAATGTTTTGCACCATTTTAAAATTAAAATTAAACACAACCCAGAAAAGAAATTTTTTTAACCCTGGAATACCAACGTTATTTTCTAATACATAAATAAAAACGCCGTTTTATATTTGTTTTTTTTTTTTTTTTTTTTGTTGAGAAATTTAGTAAAATTAGTTGCAATACCTGTGTGTAATCGCAATTCGAAAAAAAACCTACACGTAAATTTTACGTTTACGTACATTAGTATTACAGGGTTAGGATTTTTATGCGTTGATATTTTGATATGATACGACTACTATTTTGTGTATTTAAAAAGGTAGAGGCTGAAGCAGGTTTACCCATCATAAGAATCCGTAGAAGAGCTTAATCAGATTAAAGATTTCATCTAAAGAAAACTCAACCAATAAATTTGTTTCTCTACCCTTGACAGAGTAGTTAACTTAATCTTAGTGTACCTACACATGAAGAGAAAAATTTACAGACATAATATTGGGTAGCTAAATTTATTTAATTTTTTTTTTTTGGTATAAAATTAAAGAGAGTCCAACCATTTTAACAAAATTTAATTAGAGAACAAAGTGTTTTCTTTTTTTTCTAAATTCTTTGCAAAAATAATTATATATAACAGGTAGACAAGTATGTGTGTAAATATGAGTGTGTGTGTCTACGTGCATTCTCCATAATTTTTAACTTATTTTCATAAATTTTTTTCTTCCTAAACGTGTGATAAAATTATTAATTCGTTTTACCCGGTTTTCCTGTTTATTTCTCGTTTGCTGTATATGGTATTATTGTCATTTCCATTTTATTATTATTATTATTTTTGTTTTTGTAACATTTTTTTTTTTAATTTTCTTTTGTGCAGCCTTCATTGACGATATAGTTTCAAGTTTGTTTTTATTATTTATTTTTGTAAATTTTCTAAAAAGACCTATTAAATACATGTTATAGTTTAAGCTACTAAATTTAATAAAAATTATTGTCTTTTTGTTAAGATTTTTTTTTTTTTATTTTTTTTGGTAAACATGTAAAATATTTGTTTAATGTTTTTATTGTCTTGAGTTTCAAACACGTTTATGTTAAAGGGATAAAGACGTAAACTGCAAATTATTGTAAGAGATGTTGTTTAATTTTTAACCACTTGTTATAAACAAACTTTTTTTCTAAGACAAGTTTTGTGCTGCATTTCGAAATTATTAAATCAAACTAAGAGTCTTTTGAACATCAATTTTGTCTCTCTGTTAAAAACAGAACTTAAACTGCATATAAAAATATTTTTTGTTCGGAAAAAATTTTTTCCGTAACAAGTAGTGAAACTAACAGTCTTCGAAACCATTTATTAAAGGCAGAAGTTCAACTTCTTATGCAAAAATTGTTTCTTGTTTTGTTTTCTAAACGAAATCAAGCTGAGTTTCTTCCAAACTACATCATCTGTCACTATCTCTCTCAAAGACAGACGTTATAAAAAATATTTGTGTTCGGACAAAAAAATTTTTGGAACGCTTGAGAGTCTGCCGAACATCCGAAGACAGAATTTAAACCGCATATAAAAAAAAATTTTTTTTTTCGGGAAAATTTTTTTCCGAAACACAGCATTTGTTTCTCTTTCTTAAAGAGAGACATTAAGCTACATATAAAAAAAATTTTGTATTGGGACAAAAAAACAAGTGATTAATCTTAGTCGATCTTAGAGTCTTCCAAACATCATTTATGTCTCTCTCTCAAAGAGAGACATCAAACAACATTAAAAAAATTTTGTTTGGACAAAAAGTTTTCTGGAAAGCTTAGTTAATTCAAGCTTGGAGTCTTCCAAGCCAAATTATTTTAATCTCTCTCTCTCTCCCTCTTCTTCTCTCTCAAAGACAGTAGTTAAATTACATATAAAAAATATTTTTCCGGACCACATCATATGTCTCTCTCTCTACATATAAAAAACATTTTAGTTCGGACAAAAATTTTTCAGGAGCTGGTAAGAGCAGTGGAACCATTCGAATAAAATCTAGCAGAGAAAAACTAATGGGAGTTGTTTTTAAACATTTGCTGTAAAATTCTTGCAGCTAAGCTGCATTACATTTGCACAGAGCAAAATTGTTAAATCGTATGCAGCAACTCTTTGTCTGCTTTTCCAAAAAAAAAGCTAAATAACATTATACACTTAGGGACGAAAAGCATTCGCACCCTAACAAAGATTAAGTACTTGATGTTGGAAAATATTTTAATTTCATCTCCTAAATAAGTGGTGCTGTATATAGTCAAACGGACGGTGGGATAAAATCGTTTTAGCTATAAAGTGATATTGAGTAGGTTAATATGTTTGCCAAGGTGGGTGGGTGTGGTATTCATAGTGACACAAATATTCTACTACACCGTATATTTTAATTTTTTTTGGGAATTTACTTTTTTATTAAAATATTTTCTTGGATCACAGAAACTTTGAATTTTATAGCCGGAATTTAAAAATAGTTTTAAGGTGCTTATTATTTTAATTAAAATTTTTAATTGTATTGAAATTTTTTTCGAAATGCGAATTGTTGAATAAAGAATTTAGAGAATTTTCTAACAGTCAGGCTTATTACAAGCGGCCTTATCTGAGTCACATTTACAACAAGCTGACATAGAGCACATGACTGGCGTTGCCAGATATTATAACTTTTTTTTTAATACCCTGACAAGCCCTTCCAACAACTTGCAGTTTATTTGTGAAAATAAAAAAACTTATTTCGAATTCATACAAAGTGAGAAGACCTGAAACTACTTAAGGTAATGAATGTATGTGTTTAATATACGAGTATATATATTTTTAGTGTTACACATATTAAAAAATAGATAACTAAGGCCCGTTATCACCATCTTTAGTTAACTAATGACTGTTGCTTAAGCTACGATCACATTACACAAATATTTATTTAATGTGATGGTAACTTTAGCCAATGCTTTCATCACAGCTTAAACCAGAGTCAGCAATTAACTAAAGATTGTGTGTTCGGGTCTAAATAACCTAAAATATCATTTTGTAGGTACAATCAATAATTTTCAACATGTATTCCAAGATTATTTACAAAAGTTATTAAAAACCATTTTTTTTTAATTTATTTAGACAATCAAGTGAACAATCGAAAAGAAAATTATTATGAGAAGCGGTCCATACACGACATTAGACATACATGCCTAAATATCGAATAAGTAATTTAATTTTTTTTTTCTGAGTAAAATATATATTATTTCCTGCATACACATTTAAGCTTCTGCCCAGCTCAACCTGGGCCAGTTCAGCGATGACTAATACGAATATTTTCACCAAAAAATGGTTGCAAAAATAAAATCAAAATGATTTCAGAATTTTGTAGGTCCTTTCAACGGAATACTAATGATGCTGAGTTAAAAAAAAAAAAACGGCCAAGCAAGCATTTTTGAGTGGAATGGCCAAAAAATTTTATTTCTATAAAAATTTTATTTTACTTACAATTTTCATAACTCAGTAAATTTTTAACGGACTTAAAATAAAAATATTGCGTTTTACTCATAAAGGAACATATTTTGAAAATTAATTAAAAAAATTTACGGTTTCTTTCTAAAATATTGAAACAGTTTAAAAAAATGTGTTTGTGAGAGAAAATACTCACAGATTTCTCAAGTTTACTTAAATGATATATTAACATTCGAGCGGACTTAATGTTTTCTTTTTAAATCCGCTAAGAAACTTAAAATCGGTTGATATTAAGCAAAGTTACTGGGTTATAAGTGCATAAAGGTACGAAAAACCGGTTTTTTACCCGTAACTCCAGATTTTAGAGATGTATGGCAATTTCCAGAAACAGATTCTTGTTGTAATCGGCAACACCTATCAATAATATCACTTCCCAGGTATTTTTTTTGACGCACAGTGTAATCAATCACTTTTTAAAATGTAAAATTTTTTTAAATAATTAATCATTTGCTTAAACATGCATGCTGCTGTCGTGTATGGGCCGCTTCATACAATTTAAAATTTTTATAAAATTTCTTTAGTTAAAGTTAAATCGATTTTTTTTATTAAAAATTAATTAATCAACTTAACGAATTCCCTTAAAACTGGCTTGTGTTTTTAAGAGTGGTGTAAGTTCACTTAAAAAAAAAAAATATTCAGCGGTAATTTTAGTAAACTGTAAATCTATATCTCACTAAAATCACCGTTAACTCATTTGTTTTTTTTTTAATGGACTTGTACCACTCTCCTTTATGGAATTCTTTGAAAAAAAAATTTTTTCACTTGAAAACGAATTACATTTTGTCACTATTTTTCTAATTGGATTTTCTGTTTAACTATTTACGTATTTTACATTCGTTTAAATATAAAGTTAAAGTTAACTAAGGTAATTGTTGTTGTTGTTGTTGCTGTTTATATTTTATTAATTTAAAACACTTACATGTAATTATTCTTCATCTTCCTCTTCAAGTGATTTTTCTGGTAGACCATATTTTGGACAGCACATGCCCTCAGTGCCATCCATATTAAAGCAAAATATTGTGCGTTCCAGATCAGTGGGTTCGTGAGGTACAATGCCATGCACTTCTTTAAGTTCTGCCTCCGGAAACCAAGCGGGATCTGAGTCTTCCACTACCTTAATGTTACATAATCTTTAAGGAAACAAAAATTAATTTTAAATATTAAAAGTCAACTTCATAAATAAAAGTTTATTAAACAAATTTCTTATAAAGGGAAAATATTAAAAATTTTATTAATTTTTGGGGGGGCATACCTTAAGATAGCCACAATAGGTATCCATAATATGGAGGAAAGTATTAATATAAAGGCTATAACTATGCACCAATGTGGCCATTCCATTTTTTCGGTCATGCCTTTGGCGGCTATCCAAGCCGGATAACTACTGCCTTCGGTGATTAATTGATAAAACGATGCTGTTAGTATAGTAATCATTGCACAGGGTGATAAATATTTCCAACAAAACATCCAATATACACCCGGTCTAGAACCAGTCATCATTTCTATATCATCAGAAAATCTATTCAATTAAAAAAAATTTCAATTTCTTGCAACAAAAAAAATTTTTTTTCTCTCTCTCTCTCTCTCACTTACTTACCTTCTTATGCCATAAATATAACTAATTGATATACATTCGAATAAGGCAATTATCAGTAACGGGAAGTTTCCAGCAAAACTGTCCATCAATTGGAAAATATAGCTGCCAGCACCATTTGCAAAAGACATTGAAATTAAACAGCAGGAAAAACATAAAGCCTTTAATGGTTGATAAAATAATTTTCTTTGCTTAAAAATTTAATACTTCATTTTATAGGTTTGTTTTGTATTTACCCCAATAATATATTCTTTTGGTAGATTTGGAAATAATTTCATATCAACTAAAGATGTAACCACACCCTCCAATGTCCCAAACTGTGAGTCAATACCCAAAGTGAACAGCATCAAAAAGAATAACACAGCCCACAGCTGCGCCCCAGGAAATTGATTAATTGCTTCAGTGAATATTATAAACGCCAAACCAGTACCAGAAGCACTCTGAAATTTAAGTTACAATTTCAAATTCGCTAAATAAAAGTTTTCAAAAAGAAAAACAAAAAAAATTTATTGATGTTAAAGTTGCTAGCTAGAGATTTTAGTCCTACTTTTAAATAAGTTAATTTTTTGACTTTAATACCTCAACTGCACTGTCAACTGTAAGGGTCGCCATATTATATGGCTTCATTAGGAGTTGCAACTAGTTTACTCTTTCACCTACTGTCTTCCTACTTCCTTTCGCTTTTCTTTTTCTATTCCCATTCACAAAGGGACCACATCAAAAAACCCAAGTGAGCCCTTTCTGTTTTTCTTTATAAGGGGTGGCCTAAGCCACCTAACCCAACCTAATTAATTTTTTATATTAAAAAGTGGGTGTGGTCAGTTCAAAATTAGTGTACGGCCGTCTATTTAGCAGGATAGAGAACTTATGTTTCAAATTTTAGAAAAATTCTTTAGAAAATACAATTTTAAGCAATTTTAACCCGTTAAAATTTTTATACTAAAAAGTGGACGTTGCCAGTACAAAAGTTTATGAGCACTCTTGTAGTATACTAGTATAGAGAGAGTTTTTATAAAATTTTACAGCAATCTGTTGAAAAATAAGTTTTTAAATCATTAATTAACAGATTTAAATCGTTTTCTTAAAAAGTAGGCGTGGTGGGTTTTCATCTTTTCCAAAGTATAATTCTACAAAAATTCATTTAGAAAATATAATTTTAATGAAAAAAATCAATTAAAATTTTTGTACTAAAAAGTGGGCGTGGCCAGTACAAAAGTATACGATTTATTAAATAATATAATATATGCAATCTGTTGGAAAATAGATTTTTTAATTATTAAAAACTCACTAAAATTATTTTCTTAAAAAATGGGCATGGTCGACTTTAAAGTTTTTCAAGGTATGTAACAAATTTTATAAAAATTGTGTAAAAAAATATAATTTTAATCATTAAAAACTAATTGAAATTTGTATATTAATGATTGGGCGTGGTCATTATTAAATACATACATGACCGCCTTCGTAAAAAGATAGAAAATGTTTTTATAAAAGTTTATTGCAGCTTGTTAAAATTTAAACTGGGTTTTTGAAAAGTGGGCATGGCTGGTTTTAACCTGCTTCAAAGTATAGAGACAAATGTATAAAATTTCACAGCGATCTGTTGAAGAAGAGCTTTAATGAATTACAAATCTCACTTAAATTATATCCTTAAAAAGTAGGCGTGACCGGTTTTTAATATTTCAGGAATATAAAGCATTTTTATAAAATTTTACATTAATCGGTTGAAAAATATTTTTTAACTATTAAAAAGCTAATTTAAATTGTTTTCTTAAAAAGTGGGCGTGGCTGGTTTTACCCTGCTTCAAGGTATAGAGAGCGTATTTAACAAATTTTAATGAAAAATAGGTTTTTTTATTTATAAACAATCTAATTTAAATTAAAAAATAGTTACTTGCCCTAAATTACATTTAAAAAAATTTTAGAGGAGCAGCCAAAAAAGTGTGTATTATGAAAAATTATCCAAACTTCAGTTTGGAGAACTTTATTTGTAATTTTAGTAATGAAAAATATGGCAAGAACTTGTAAATTGATAAGGGCCGTCATAATGCCACAAAAACTCGAATGTTAATTTCTTGTAACTTAAGGCTTTTTTAAAAACATAATAGAATTTTTTTGAAGAAAAAATTGGCATAGTGAGCAAGCAAATAAATCACCTGTGGAGAATTGTGAGTGTTGCTCAATTTAATTTAATATTTTAAAACCAAACACTTACATTCGCCAATTCCTTTTCCAAATCACACACCGGTAAATTTTTAGTACGATTTAATGAGATTAAATGATCTCTATCCTCAGTGCAGCGATCAAATGTCGAGGTGGCCTTAAAGCCAATAACCGAGAATACCACAACACCAGCAAACATTGAAGTGCCACAATTGGTTAATGAAACCAAAATGGCATCACGATAACAATTATTATTTGCCGGATTGTATGAGCTAAATGCAATTAGACCACCGAATGCCAAGCCCAAAGAAAAGAAGATTTGAGTGCCGGCTTCCAGCCAGACAACAGGATCCGATAATGTCTCCCATCTAGGAGTAAACAAATGAGCCACACCATCTGAAGCACCTAGAAAAAAAAGTCAAAATTGATTATTAAAAATTAAATTTTTATTTGAAAATTAAAAACTTAAATTTGGTTTTGTTTTATTAATTATCATTAATGGATGTTATATTTAATCATGAGATATTACACCAAAGGACTATCATTGATACAATAGTCCATGCCAGGCGTAAATGGCAACATTCATATAGTTGGTTCCCAGAGCAGCAAAAATGTTTGTACAAAGAAACGGAACGAATTTATAAAGAAACTGCTGAAAAACATTTTGATATTTTTATGGAATATGGCCAAGAGAAACGTTTGAACGAACGTATAATAAAAAGAATTCAACAAATAAATCATGATAAAGAGGATTATGAAAAATTTGCTAGTTTGAAATCAATTTTAAATAAATATGGACGCTTTCCATTATTATACTATGATGAAGAGTGCAGCAGTGCCAATTATTGTCAGCAGGCTAAAAACTCCAGCATTTAAAAGTGTTTAGTGCAGAAATTGTTTTATTTTCTGCACACCCAGATCATAAAATTTTCAATACTAATGAAATGGAAAAAATAAATAAATAAACACAAAAAGCACAAGGCGAATTTGCTTTGAATAAGGGAGTTGAATTTTCGAGCTTGACTATAAGTGTCGTTGTCGAAACGAAAACAGTGATATGTGGCAACGCCATGTATTTTAAATTGACTTGTTGTGAATTCCATTACGACAACGACACTCGTCGTAGGAGGCTGACTGTCTAGAGAGAAGTTTCAGTACTTCTGTGCTTTTGACATAAATAGAAATGAAAAGAAGGCAAAAGTATGACCCAGAGACATTTTTTCTCACGTAAAATTTTCTTTTTTGCAAATCTGAAAATTAATTATGATAAATGAATTAGAAATTTCATTCATAGGAGCAGAAAAGGGTGAAAAGAAAAATCTGCCCAGGATTTTTTGTCCATAATTTTTATTTAAACTTAAAAAAAGAGAATTTTAATAGTTTTGTTTTTTTCGTGTTAGATTTCGACTCACTCTTTATACAGATTTTTTTCATTTGCTTTTCAAGGTCTAAAAAAATGTCCACTTCTCTGTAGAACACAAACGATCTACTAGTGCCTTAATTAAGGCACTCAATAGCGATCAATTGAAATTTCTATCGATATCGAATGTCGATTATTTGTTCCCACATGAGTATTAAATTTCAACATCAAATTATGCTTTTCTGTGCGTATCAAAAAAAATCAAATTAATTTTGATTTTCCTCAAATTCACGCACAACATATACATGTGACTTTCACATGTATCAGGCACACAAATGCCTGATTGATGTTGAAATTTGATATTTCCATTTATTTTTAATCAAAACCACATTTTATTGGTCTACAAGCAAAAATATAAAAAGTCATGGCTTCCGAATAACGGCACTTAACCATTTTTTTATATTCATGCTTAAAATTCATTTCATTATTAGACCAATAGGCATTTTTTCTTTAGGTTTTAATATAGCAAGAGATCTTTTTCTTGTTCTAATTCACTTGTGGGAGCATTAATTATCTACCTCTCTCTCCTTCTCTCTATCTGTTTGCTTTCCTAAGTGTAAGTAAATCGTTGTACATGCACACGCTTGTGTATTAAAGTAATATTGTGCTCTACATTTATTTCTCTCTCTCTCTCTCTCTCAGTTTTTTTGCACACACAAGCACACACGATTAAATGAAGTTTTATGGTGCCATTTTTAAAATTCTACACTTTTTTTTTAAAGAAACAGTTACTTTTTGGTAAACAGTACTATTTTATAAAAACAAATGCTGGTACTACGGCGTATAATATGATTGGTCGATAAGTGAAAGAATGAATGGATGGTAGATTAGGATTGAAAATATTCAATATGAAAATCAAGAACGATAAAAATACAAGATTTTAATTTTCTAAACAAGTGACGTCTTGCAATGTGTTAATTTTTTTTTTTTGCATTTCGTAATCTTGTATTTTTATCATTCTTCAGAAAAAATTAAGAAAAAAATTTTTCCTAACAAACTTTTGTTTAATTTTTTGTTTTATTCTAAATATTACTAGTTGACCGGCAAACGTTGTCTTGCCTTAATATTTTTATATATTCGATCTTCTTACACTAAGAAAACGTACTCATAGAGTAAAGAACCGTGCGAGACCGGGTAAAAACAGGTAGTAGGCAAATAAGCCAGATACCGACTATAGCGCTACCTGCCGGGCGGTTTTGTGACGTTAAACCTTGCTCTTCAATCACTCTATCTATTTTAAAAAAAAAAACTGCATCAAAATCCGTTGCGTAGTTTTAAAGATTTAAGCATACATAGGGATATAGGGACAGAGAAAGCGACTTTGTTTTATACTATGTAGTGATAGTGATTTTATATAATCAAGTCTATAATTGTTTTTGTTTAATATTTTCCTTCTGTTATTTTTTTTTTCTATTACACAGATATTAATTGCGTGCTTGGTTTTACGAATTCTGTAATAATTCCTATTTCAGTTAAAAAATTAAATATGTTTATGAATGTCGTAATTGAATATGATTTTTAGTTTTTTCTATGTATTTGTGGAAATTTGCATTTTGCAAATATGCTAAGCATAGTCTTCGTTTAAACCAGCGAACATTTAGCTTGGCAGCAAATTACGGGTAAAGAAGAGAGCATCGGCAATACACATTTTAACATTTTTTTGTTGGTATTAGCTTTACTTATTTTTTCTGGCGTTGTTTTATGTGCAAATAATAATGAAAAGTTGCCGACAACCTGTTCGTCTGTATGAACGCTAAAGAGAAGAGAGAATTCCCGATGTTTTTCTTCCAAGTGTCTAAATGAACTTTTTAAATTTCTCAAAAAAAAAAAAAACTGCCAACTTTAACTTTATCTGTCAATTGTATATGCATTTGTTGTTTTCGGTTTATTGACATCGATGTTTGCTCAAGGTATTTTTAGTGCAAATGTGTTCATGTACATCGAAGCATTTTGTACTATTTTGCAACGTTTGCACTGCTTGCAAACACTGTAGTCAGTAACCCTATAAGTTTATTAATCAATTATAACCCGAAATGCAAAGTTATACAAGCTGCTGTAAGGCTAGAACGCTAAAATCATGAGCACATAGTTTTTCATTTAAAATATTTTTTTTAATTCGTTTCGACCCCAAGCCTATTATAATTGAGTTGATTTTTTAAGCATCTATAAAAAATAAATAAATTTTCTGTATATATAAAAGAGTAACGTTTCTGACTGTCTGACTGACTGACTGACTTATCATCATCGCCCAGCCCAAACGCTAAAGCTACGGACTTAAATTTGGTGAGTAGGTTAATCTTACAAAGTGCAGGACGAATAAGAAAGGATTTAGGGAATTCAAATATTAAGGGGATAAAAATGAGTAAAATCGAACTTCATATATCTATGGAATTAATATAGAAAAAGCCAAAATTCAAAATATAAAATATTTTACAAAAAAAATAAGCTAATGGCTATTTCGTACTTTTTTGATTTTCGTACATTTTCGAAATAAAAAGGGTTAAACCAATATGTTGGTACTTTTTTAACCCTACATATCTCTTAAGCCAAAATTCAATATATAAAATATTCTACTAAAAAAAATAAGCGAATGGCTATTTGGTACTTTTTTGATGTTCGTACATTTTCGGAATAAAAAGGGTTAAACAATAATGTTGGCAGTTTTTTTTAACCTTACTTATCTCTTAAAGCAAAAAAAACTAAATTGTATTCGTCTCTACTGAATATTGGCACTTTTTCAAAAATCGAGCAAAAAAGGGGGTAAAATATGTACCCTTTCTTTTCTAAAATTTCTTTATGTAACCATATAAACATTTTATTATTAGTTTTTTACCTCCAACAAAGATAAATTTTAAGGGAGAAAAAAAGTACCAAAAGGGATAAAATATTTTAGAGTTATTTTTTTATGTCCAAGCCTAGCACTGTGATTGTAAAATCAAACGGTACTGAACGAAAAAAAATTGTAAAAAGGTACTTTTTATTGATTTTAATGGTACTTTTTTATTTTTTTTTTTACTATTAACAAGCCTAGGACTACGAGACTGGGCTCAAACGGTTCAGTTGAAAGTAAAAAAATTATTAACGCGAAAAAATTCTACTTGTTATTGATGTTAGTAGAAAACAAATTAAAAATTTTTGTCTCTTACTATTTTAAAAATGTTTATAAAAATTGCTTTTATATCGTCCAAACTCCTAACATATACTTGAAACTCTTCTTTAAATTGGAAAGAAGCAGTCTACGACTTGAAGGAAATTTTAATAAGAATTTTAATTAAATAAATAAAATCGTTTTTCAATAATCTTCATACCCAATTTAGGCTTTAACGGCATATCTTGGAAATGTAACGTTTTTAACTTTTTTTTTTTATTTTATTTATTTTTTGTGTAAATTTACCTTTTAAAGTGATACCACGAAAGAAGAATATAATTAGTACAACGTATGGAAATATTGCCGTCATATAGACAATTTTCCCCGATGAAGTTATACCCTGAACCATACAAATATAAACCAGAAACCAGGAAACAATCAATGCTATTGCCATATGATAATTGAAATTTTCTGGTTGATTAACATTTTCAGAACACTGTAGGGTTGTGCGATACCAATAATATTGTGTGGGTGATGAAGCCTGCAAAACAAAAAGTGCACATAAAAATTTGTTAAACATTAAAGGACAAACTCTTGGGTGAAAATAAAAAAAATTTTGTGAAACAGTCGGATCAACTTAATCTTAAAAATAAGATGCTTGTGTATGCACAAGCATACCTGAAAGCCACACATCACTACAAACATGTGTAATATTTTTTGTATGCTTGTGCAGCATTTTGGTATGTATGTGTACTTACCACACATTCAGGTTCATGATCATACGTATAATTGGCATAAAGACGTGTTGGACAATCGGCCCAAGGCAGTGGATTTTCAAAGCTGTGCAACAAATAAATGAGACACCAAGCAATTATTGTATTATAATACAATGCAACAATATAACTGACTACAGCCGATGATATGCCAATGCCACCTAAATACGGTGATACCTGACTCCATACACCAATTGCTCCCTTACGCAAACGTTGCCCAATAGCCAACTCAAGATAAAATATCGGTATTCCCTGTATACACAGCATGATAAAGTAGGGAACTAAAAATGCTCCACCACCATTTTTTTGTGCTAAATATGGAAAACGCCAAACATTGCCCAGCCCAACGGCATAACTGATGGGTAGCAAATAAGGTTATCAAGTGTTACTTTACAGCCTAATAAAAATTACTCACCCTATTGTGGCCAATAAAAACATTATTTTATTATCCCAACTCTCACGTTCCTCACCCTCCTTTTCACCCTCTACAATATCCGCTGGTGCACTTTGTATTGCAGCAACCAGTTCTTCTACTGCTTTGCTGCTGCTTTGTTTTTCTGACTCCTCAAATTCCGATGACTCATCGAAGGCATCTGACATAAATGCCTGATTTGTGGCACCATACATGGGCATGTGATGATGGTGAGCACCATGATGATGACTTCGACTGCCACTGCCTATACTTGTTGTGCTGTGTTGTGTTACTAAGCGGCCGCGTAATTCCTTTATTTATTGAAAAATGAAAAAATTTAAGTTAGAACTTGATTCATTTCTATACATATAAAAGAATAACGCTACTAACTGACTGACTGGCTGACTGACTGACTGACCAGCCCAAACGGCTAAAGCTACGGGCTTGAAATTCTGTGAGTAGGTTCCTGTCCCAATGTGTAGGTCTAATAACAAAGAATTTTTGGAAATTCGAAAATCAAGGGGCTAAAAACGAGTAAAATCTAAATTCTTATAGCTCCGGAACAACTGCAGATAGATCCAAAGTTGGAACTACAAAATGTTTAAAAAAAAAATTTACTGGGGTATGTGGAAATTTAAAAAAAAAATTAAAAAATAGTCCAAAGTAACTTTTGAGTATCTGGCCGGTAGATTAAAAATCTAGACAGTCTCCCCTTTAAAATGATATATGTCCTATCCCACAATCTTTATAGGTTAGTTGGGAAGTTTTGCTAAAATCACATAGAGCAACAGCTCTATGTGATTTTAATTTCAAAATAATCCAAAGTAACTTCCGAACGAACCATAGAAGATAGGGAGATGGGAGACATATCATTCTAAAGGGGAGATTGTCTAGATTTTTAATCTACCATCCAAATACTCAGAAGTTACTTTGCACTATTTAAAAAAAAAATTTAAATTTCCATATACCCCAGAGCTGTTGCTTTGAAGGATTTTTACCATTCCCCAATTTGCCGAGGTACAATTCCCGATTTTGCCCATGAAAATTTCCAAAATCAAAAATTAATTTAAACTGTAGGCTTTAAACTTTCTGGAAGTGTTTTAACATTTTCTGAAAACTTCGTAGTTTTTATTTTATGATGCAAAACGGAAGCTGCCAAATTGCTTGAGAACAACAGCAATTTGGAAATTTCAAAAAAAAAATTTTAAATATTTCAAAGTAACTGCTGAGTATTAGGGCGGTAGATTACAAGTCTAGACGACCTACCCTTTAAAATGATATGTGTCCTTTCTGAGAAATCAATATATTTATGCATATTTGTACCAAAGCACTTATATTTTTCCTAAGCATATTTATAAATATATTACAAATACTAAAAACATATTTAGAAATATTAAAAAACGTAACGGGTTACGTTAAAACATATTTATTTTGGCAGATTTATCTTCACTCACTTAAATTATATTAGTGACAGGTTGGTACTTCACTGCCGTGCTTAATTAAAACTATTTACAGTCAAGATATTTTTTGTTATTAAATTAATTACACTGTACAACAAAATCAATTTTTCTGATTGTGGTAAAAGATACCAAAAATAAGTAGACTTGGGTCGGCATTTTGAAAACAGATGTCTGGCCATTCTAACCCAGAAACCGATGACAATGTTTCATAAGATTAATGAAAGCATTTCATTGGTTAAATGCAATATTTCATTAAATGAATAAATATTTCATTGAATTAATGAATTATTACCACAATTTTATCTCTATTCATGCTTAATAAGATTTATTTTTAGTTTATTTTTTTAATTTTAAAAAGGACTAAGTTTTACAAATTTGTTGGCGGAAATTATTTTATTTTTAACTTGGGCATTTAGTTCATTTCCAATTGTTATCACCTTGAACTTGTGCTAT
Source organism: Thelaira solivaga (assembly GCA_947397855.1). Classification (NCBI taxonomy): domain Eukaryota; kingdom Metazoa; phylum Arthropoda; class Insecta; order Diptera; family Tachinidae; genus Thelaira; species Thelaira solivaga. The sequence continues at coordinate 56,293,236 of OX377612.1, forward strand.
TTAATTTACATACGTTTACGATATATTTTAAGGGGAGGAACAATATTTGTATAAACAAATTGATTGTTTTACCAACATTGAAAATCTTTACATAAAATGACTACTGAATTGTTGCAACACAAAACTAAATTCCAGACAAAATAAAGTCATTTACTTACCCTTAATTCATGCTGATCAATACTCTTTTGTGTTTTCAATATAATATCCCTTGAGCTTTGTCGCCTTAACAATTGTGCTGTATTTGCCATTTTTGTTGTATTTAGTTGTTGCAGTTAGTTGCAATGATGATTGTGTTTTTGTTTGTTAAATGATAGTTTAATGAAGAATTTCAAAACAAAACAAAAAAAGCTTTTATAACGTTTTCCTATTGTATTTTAAAGGTGGTGCGGGCGGTTTTATGTTGTGCAGCACTTAATTAATTAATTGCATTGATTTTGTTTAATTGATTTTATCAACTGCTGTTGCATAGGATTTTATTTTGATTTTAGTTATTTTTTTGTTACTCTTTATTAAAACCATTGTGCTTTTATTTAAATATATGCGTTAATCCATTTTTGTTTTTCTCTGTTGAAGACAAGGAATGGCCCATAATTAAAGTCACCCTAAAGTCGGTATATTTTTTAAAAACGATTTTAAATCCTTGTAAATGAATTGTTTTTTCTGAAAGTTATAAATAAAACTTTTTTTTAATTTATCTTACTAAAATTACCGTTAATTATTTTTTTCTAACAATAGACTTATACCACTTTCAAAAAAAGCAGCTCAAATTTAAAAAAAAAATTTATTTAAAATTTTGCATAAATAAATTTGATTAAAAGACAGTACCTTATAAAGTGTACTTGTTTGCGACTATGATTATGGACCAGTATTTTTTTTTTATTTAAATTTATCCAAACAGAAACTACCAACCGTAAAAAAAATATTATCAATGTTAAAACAAGTGAAAAGTAAAAGAAATGGAAGTTAAATCAAAGAAGAAAAAAAAGATGGCATCATAATATGAGCCGTTAGTTTTGAAAGTGTTATTAGGTGTTGGAATTAATTCGTAGCGTTTGATGAGAGATGACGTGGTTATTACAGTGTTCTGTTTTTACCTTCAGAAACAAATTGATCGGTAAACAGCTGTTATTAGGTACTTATTTTTAATTATTAATAACAACAAGTGGCAGCTATTTAATTATGTCGAAATTTATACCAAATAAAGTGTTTTTGCGGGGAGTTTTATTACATTATTTTAATATGAACAAAAGTGGTGCAGAAAGTCATCGGATTTTAGTAGAAGTTTACGGTGAACATTACGACAATCCGAAACGCAGAAGATCATGGGTTAAGCCCGGACAACCATCATCATCATCAGTGGCAAAACGCAATATTCATGGATCTAAGCTCCTCCTTTGTATTTGGTGGGATCAACAAAGTGTGGTTTATTATGAATTGTTAAAACCCAATGAAACCATCACTGGGGATCCCTACAAGTTACAATTGATGCGTTTGAGTCGTGCATTGAAGGAAAAGCGGCCGGAATGGAGCAAAAGGCACGATAAAGTTATTTTACTGCACGAAAATGCTCGAGCTCACGTGGCGAAACCAGTGAAAACATACCTGGAAACATTGAAATGGGAAGTCTTAACCCACCCGCCGTATTCTCCAGATATTGCCCCTTCGGATTACTACCTGTTTCGATCAATGGCTCATGGTTTATCAGGGGAAAAATTAACATCTTATGAGGATTGCCAAAGTTGGATCGATTCATGGATTGCCTCCAAGGACGAAGAGTTTTTTCGACGGGGTATTCGACAGTTACCTGAAAAATGGGAAAAAGTAGTGGCAAGCGATGGGCAGTATTTTCAATAATGTTTTTTTTTTCATTTCAAATAAATCGTTATTTTTTAACAAAAAAAAACGCTACGAATTAATTCCAACACCTAATAAAGGATGTCCCAACAAGAACGCAAGATTTAAATTTTAAATAAAACACAGATATTTAAAAAAAAATCGTGAAACTTTATTATATCGTAAAGTAGACAGAATGAGGTTATGTATGGGACGACATGTCGGGCAGATGGCGGCTTTGATGGCACACACGCGATCTTTTAATGAAATTTTCAATGACCGTTTTGCATAAATGCTGCGGTATTTCATTAATGCAGCATCCAATTTCCTCGTCGTCGGCTTATTCGCGTAAACCATCGACTTCAAAAAACCCCAAAGAAAAAAGTCTAATGGTGTTAAATCGCACGATCTAGGCGGCCAACTCTGGTCTCCACAACGCGAAATAACACGACCGAAAATGACTGATGCAGCAATTGAATTGTTTCTCTGGCTGTATGACATGTGGCGCCGTCTTGTTGAAACCACAAGCCCTCCACATTCATTTCTTCAATTCTAGGCAAGAAAAAACTGGTTATCATTTCACGATACCGAACGCCAAGTTTAAATTTTGTGTTCTTATTGGGACACCCTTTATAAGTCCACTTTCAAACAAAAATGATTTAGCGGTAGTTTTAGTAAGATATAGACACCATCTTACTATTAATTAATTTTTTTCTTACAAAAATTACGCTTTCAAAAATTACGTTTCGCTTCGAAAGTTTGTAGGAAAATTCTTGTAGCACTAATGATATCACGCGATTGGCTAATAATCTGCAGTTAAATAAGAGAGAGAGAGAGAGAGAGAGAGAGAGAAAGGTATTATTTTTTTTTTCAAACAGTAGACAATCTAAGTAAATCTTGTCTTGCTAACATTTTTGCGTTTCTACGTTCGTTCTCTTCTTGCCTACAAACTACGAACTCATGAATGAAAACGCGAACAAAGAGAAAAGGAAAAAATGAAAAAACTTCTGAAGAATTGGACTGTATTTAAATTTATCCTTTTTTAATCGAAACCTTGAATTAAACATATCGGCAGTTACAAAATCTAGTTTCATTTGACTATTTTATAACGCTCATTTAATTATTTTATAAGCTGCAATAATTTAAAAAAGTTTAAAGGCTGTTTTTTTCCCAATACAATTTTTAAAAAATTTTCATATTGATACACGACAGCAATAAGCAATAGGCTTGGTCCACATATTTAGCATGCCATCGAACTTGTGCAATATTTATTTCATTAAAGAAAAGTTGCTAAGTGTGGAAAATTATTTAAAAAACAGTTGGCACTGTTGTGTATGGGCCGCTTTACAAAAATTGCAAACTTTAAAAGGCTCTCCTGTAAAATTATGTTTTTTTGAATTGTGACACTTCATTTTCATTTTTAGAAAAATATTCAATTTTTTTATGACTCATTTATTTCAAGAGTGTCAGAAGAAAAGAAAAAGATATATTAAATTTTTTTTTTGTTCGAAATTTTTACAAATGAGAAAAAATTAAATTATTAACATTAAAAAACACATTTGTTGCGTTTTTACATGTTCCACTTTACATAATTTTTCACTGTTTTAAAGTGCTTTGATTTGGTTATCCCAAAGAGGCTTAATGAAAAGCCCTCACTTAATGCATATGAATGTTTTGGTAAAATATTTCCTTCGCTAGACCGCTTTCAAGTCTTAACACATACACTCCACCCAGCAGACGTATACGTAATATTTAATTTAAAAGTAAGAAATTAGCTATCATTCACACTTGCACTGAGTCGTATACGTAACATTTAAATAACACAATTTAAAATTAATTACTCATACGTATGATGCATATTACGGAGTAGGTGTGTATGAAAGGAGCATACCATTTATTACTGGATATGCTCGTATATAAAAAAAATTTTTTTTAATTAAATTACAGCATTTAATTATGTTAACAAAAAAATTTAATGCATATCGCAGGCAAACGTAGAAAAAGATAATTTTTTGCGTTTTGCATTTTTATAATTTTCAAAATTAAATGAAAGAAAATTTCTTGCAAATGGTGCAACAACCTTGTTTGATATTAACTTAATTGAACTTCTTTTATTTAATGTTGGCACTTGCAATTGAAATTTCTTGACTAATTTAATAGGGGAAATGTGGGAGGGAATGTAATAAAACACCTACAAATTTTAAGCTTATATAACAGCATTCGCAGTTGTAGTTACAGGATAAAAGTAGAGTGTATTAAAGAAATGCAAATAACAAAAGTCACATAGAAAAATGCTGTTCTGAAAAATTTTAAGTTACATTTAAATATAGATACACTTTTAAAATATTTTATCAATTCACTAATTTGTTTAACATTTTTTTATTATTATTGAAACATATTTTTTCTTTACGTATTTATTTTTCAAAGCTTTCTTTGTAAACACTTTTTCTATTGACAACTTTTCATAAATTGAAATTAAAGATAAAATGAAAACAAACTGGGCTGCTTAGGGATTTATTAAACAAAAACTGCTGAACAAGGAAATTCTCTCTCACTCTCTCGTACACAAACAATAAAAGGAAACTTAAAAGTAGCGCTACCTGACACTTAAAAATTATTTTTATCTGCAAAAAAACGTTCAAAATTTGTTTTTATTTTTTTTTTTGTTGGTACATGAAAGTTTTACGTTTTAATTTATTGGCTTGGTATCGGTGATTTTGAAAACGTTATTTATTTAAATAGACTAACAGCCTGTTTCACAATTTCGAAAAAAAAAATTTAAGCGAAAGACAATCAGCCAATCTAATCAGCTACTTTGGGTTTCGTATACTCTGATTTAAAATTTTTTACACCTTTTTTGTTCCTTCGAGTCATCGTTCTTTCGACTCATCTTTCACATGAAAGATATCAAAATGAGTTTTTTTTTCGCTTAGAAGTTCCCTCTTCGTTTTTAAAAAACACATCATTTTTCCCAATGAAATTGTAAATTTAAATAAATTGGAATAAAATAGCTGTTGAGTTTAATTTTATTTTATTTTTTTATTGGTGTATGAAAGTTTGACATTTTATTGGTTTGGTATCGGTGATACTGAAAATGGTATTTATTTCAATAAACTAACAGCTTGTTGAGTTTACTTTGATTTTCCTTTTTTTTTTTTTGTGTTTGTTAAAAAGTAATTTTGTAATAGAATAAAATTGATTCATACGATTACTTTCGCAGTAAATATGTAAATCAACTTGATTTGTCAATAAGATTTCAGCTCATTTCAAATTGTCAAAAAATTTTACGCAAACTTTTTTTAAATTTTTTTTATACATGAAATTTTTACATTTTTATTTATTTTTGCAGAATTTGTGTTTGTAAAAAAATTATTATTTTAAATGAACTAATTTTTCCTACTTAAATTCTAATTTGAAATAAATTTTGACAATTTCATATACAACAGCGGCTCAGAGAAATTCCTCATGCGATCACCTTATTTTTTTTAATTTATTTATTTGTAGAAATTATTTTTTTTAAATCATCTTCTTAATAAAGACAAAAAAACAACAATACCAAATCATAAACAATATTTACTTACATGACGATATTAAGAAATCAATCTTCACTTAACTTGGAGTGAAAATATTAGGAAATTTCTAGGGTACTTTTTAAATTAAATACCACTTTTTAAAATGTATAAAAGAGTGTTTAAATTTGATGTGTTAGTTGCTTGTTTTTAAATTTATTTAGTTAAAGATTGGGTTTTAAAACGAATAAAATTATATGAATTCGCTTTAGAGAACACCAAAAAATAAGAATTTGCTTTAAAACGAAAAAATTTTTCGAATTCGGTTTGATAAATAAAATTCATATTGAAAATTTTACAATAATCAGCCTTATTACGAGTGTCGTTATCGTAGTCGAATTCACGACAAGCCCATATAACACATATGGCCAGCATTGCCACATGTCACTGCTTTCATCACAACAACGACACTCATATTCGGGCCTAATATGTTTTTGTTATATAAAGGCTGATTTAAGCCAATTTTCTAACATTCAATGAATAAATCTATCCTAAAGAAGTAATTTTTTAACAATTAAAGAATAAAAAATTAAAAAATTTTTATGAAAAACATTAAAAAATATTTGAAAAATTGAGTGTCGTTTCCTGTGAACAGCATATATATTTCGTAAAAGAATGAATTTTAAAACCAACACAATTTCTGGAACTAAGCACAAATAAAGATTAATATTTAGTTATTATACCTTTAAATTATTTTAAAAAAAATCCCTTATATTATTTGCTAAAAGAAAAACGTTAAAATGATAATAAAATCAGCATACTGGCAACGCTCTTTATAAGTACTAAAACTAAATTAAAGGATAAAAACAACAACCTGCAAAGTGTTACCGTTTGATTTTAATTGAAACATGTGACACAACATAAATAATTTTTACTTGAAAATGGTTTGTTATATTTGATTAAAATAAAAAAACTTAAAATCATACCTACATGATTTTGAAATCTGCTAAGTAGTTTTAAAAAATATCGTAGAAATTATAACGAAAATCAGTAATTATTTATAGAAAATTTTAAAGTTTTTAATTTTTGATTTTTTAAAAATAACTACTGTTTTCTACAATCGTTATAGCCTGATAAGTTTCATATAAAATTTATACTATTTTCTTAAAATCAAAGCACAACTTTTGAATTTATTTACAATTCTTTTTTTTTTTTGAATAACAGAAAATTGTTTAACAATAAAACAACAAAATGTAAATGATTTTTAAAAATTGGCTGTATTTCCAAAAAGATAAAATTTATAAAGGCTTAACGGTAACTCTCGCTACGAATAAATTCAATGATGAGAGTAAGTTAGACGATAGATAAAAGGCAATACAATAATAAAAATTATTTGTTGTTTGTGGGGGTAGTTATAACAATCGGGTGGTTTATCAAAATGTGTTTCTTTTTTTTTTCGTATAAAACAAGTACACACATACATACACACAAATTAAAGGAAATTTTTACTATTGCCACAAAACATTATAATTAATTATATGAAATTACCCATACATGTACACATGTAACTATATTTAAAATTAACTTTTGCCTACTTTTCCTATTTCCATGAAATTTTTAATTTTTCTATTTTCATTTCATGCTATTTTTTAGCACATTTATTTATTAAATAAATTGAAAATTTTATCCAATACATTTTTTCATTAATTTGTTATACAGAATTTTTTATTTTTCTTTATTAATACTTTTTTTTAATTTTTTTGCTTTCTCGTTTATTTTTTGTCACACGTATGGCACAACGTCTGTTATACAACTGTTGATGAATTCAATTTCATTCATTCGTAGTGTAGTAGAGGTACTAAAATTGATAATAAAAGGACTGGCAGTTAGAGAAATATATTATTATGCATGCATACATATAAACGAAATAGTTCTTTTTATTCACAATTTTTTAATAGAGGTACCCGGCTCAAGGTAAAATCTTATATTAAATTACAATTTTATTTTATTTATTTATTTTTTTTTATTATTAAAAAATTATTTTAATTTTATTAACAAACTCTTTTACGATTCAAAAAATTTTACTTTTTTATTGTTTTGTTCGATAACATTAACACTAAATCCTTTCGTTGCTTTAAGTTAAGGTTTCATTGTTGCAACAAAGTATTTTTCTTTCAGTGTAGAACGGTAAAAACAAAGCATATAGGGCATGTAGCAGTAGCCGGCTTAAATAAATAGGAATGAGTAGGGACATACTATATTAAAAAAAAATTAATTTTTATTAAATAACACAAGCCTACAAAATTATTATATTTTTTTTGTGGTGCTTGAGGTTTTAATGGTCCATTTGAATTAGGTATTCGCTATAAATTATATTTTTAATGTTCTCAAGATTTAACTTTATACAGAAAAAAGCGGAGGTTATGCCAAGGAATTTGCAATAACTCGAGCATCAGCTGCCTGGCTTAACTTACAAAAACACGTATGTAAGTGTCGGGAATAAAATAACCTTTAAATTATGTTATTTTCATTTTTTTACCAGTCTTGCAATTTCTGAGATACTCGAAAGTTTTATCCAAAAAAATAAAAATTTACCAAAAAAAAATTTTTTTTAATTAAATAAATATTTTTTAAGCTTAAAAAAAATATAAATAAATATTTTTTCATATAGAAAAGGTCAAATAAAAATTTTTTTTTTAATTTTTTCTTAAAAAATTCATTAAAAATCTAAAATAAACAAAATCTTATAATTTGTTTTAAATTTTTATACCTGAGCTATATTTCATCAAAATCCATTTGTAAATTCTAAATTTATTCACAATTTAGTGGCAGCATACAATTTTCTTAAGTGTTTTTTTTTTTTTTTAATATAAAAAATATTGGGCCATAATCATAGTCACACTAAAGTCGGCATCTTTTTAAAAACTACTTTGACTTCGTATAATTCTTATGAACAAAAGTCAGCTCTTAATAAAAGCCTACTTTTTTGTGACTATAATTATGGCCCATTATTTTTAAAATTTGTTTTTAAATTTTTGGTAAGAAATTGATGAAATTTTTTTTTTTTTTTTTTTTTTTGAAGACTAAGCATTGGAAATTCTTTTCAATCTCTTTTAATGGAAGTTTGTAACTGTACACTACTTTTTAATGTGTTGGGGGACTTTAGAGGATTAATAATAAAATTTGGTGATCGACCAATTGCACTTGTTAGAAAATTTATCCACCAACATTAGTTTTGATAATTATTTTAGCTTAAAATATAAATTCCAAACTTAAATAATGTTTAGAAAAAGGAAAAGTATTAGGATAGTTATTTTACAAAACACTAATTTCACGCTAAACATCAATAAAACGGAGTTTTTTTTTTAAAGATATTGGAATAACACCGTTTTATTCAATTTAAAACACAAAAATTTAAATTTTCAAGGTACCTGTTTGCACTTTCAAGCATAAAATATTTTTTTAATTAAATTTTTGTATGCGAACGAGTCGGTCATACATTTGGCTTCTCTAGGGGCACTTTGGAGCTTGTTACAACGATGCGGGTTAATTTTATAAAAATAGGGTAGGTATGTCTACAAAAAATTTAAGGAAGCAAATATTAATGGCAGTTGGTCTTACATTTTACCCCCTAAGAGCGACTCAGGGACAGTTATTAGTAATTTCGTTGATTTTTTCCGTTTTTCCTCACTTTTGACCCAGATGAGGAGCTATTTATCCTAGTCCCACTTCAATAATTTTTTTAGCTCATGCATTTTTTTTACCAAACTCCACAAAATCAGGGGTTCTAGCGCGCCGAAATCAAAAAGTCGTGCACTATCCCACCCATAATGTATATAAGTAACTATAGATATGAATATGTAAAATGTAGATACATACATATATTTCTTTAAAATCCTTTTATATATTTTTTATTCTTCTTCTTGTTTTTACACTTATCCATTACAGTCGTTGACGTAACATTATTCATTTGCGTCACACCAGCTGATGTATCCAAATTTGTCGAAATATTATTACTATTATCAAAAATTTGTGTTGAATGGACAACATTTTCAAAGTTAATTGTAGTATTTTGTAAAAGAGTAATTGTACTATCAAAAATGTGTGAATTATCATTTTCACTGTATCTGGATATTTCTTGAGCAGGTATTGATAACATAGGAGGCGGACCTGAATTGACATGTTGTTTGAGCCACGTTTCAACTTTAACTTGCGGACCCGATTGGACACTGTGGCGTAAATTTCCCAAACGAATTTTTTGTTCCTCTTCAAAATCAATATCCCAAATTGATAATAGATCTGGCACCAAAGCATCTTTATAAGAATGTAAAGTAGACATGGATTTTTGCCATCGACCCAAATGTAATCTTTTAGGATATTTTTTTGAAAGATTTGTCGTTGTATCAGTTTCTTCCATGTCATCGGAATCATATTCCTTAACGGAGGATAATTTCTTACAAAGGAAAACTTTACGCAAACCTGGAAATTAAACAAACATATGCATACTTTAATACTACTCGTATATCCTAGCAGTATTGGGATATTGTATCACTTACCTTTCATATCTTTTATTTCTGTATAGTTTAGGATTGGCTGAGCTTGTTCAATTATTTTTTGTTCATATTCTGCCATTTTTTCATCACTTTGTCTATTACAACGTTCATCAGGTTCCTGCTGCTCACGTTTGTTAAGAGTATGTGCAAATATATCACCTTTAGAATTCAAGGTCATTAGTAATCCTACCCCGCACTCTGAATTATTTGGTGTTGAAGATAAATTATAAAATTTCATACCAGTTGTAGCAAATTTAATACGTGCTTTTAAATTAGCTTCAGGCCTTAAACATTTACCCGATAGGCGTGCGCTTTCATATGCTTCAAATAATGACGGTGGTTGATAAGGCAAGCATTGTGAATTGTAAATGTGTTTACGCACATACAGATCTGGCTCTAAATTTTGATTGTCTGCAGAGCGTTGTCTTGACAACTGACATATATGTAAATCTCCCGGTATAGGCGATGACAAGGCTATAATTTCGTCTTGAAGTAAACGGAATGTGTCCATCATGAGAGGAGCGTATTGCAATTGATGGGACCATTCACATACGAACCCGTCAGTATTATTCGATGCGTATGTTTTTAGCCGCCTTATGTCCATACATCTCAATTTGTGACTAGTGGCAATATAAAATAAGTTATTAAAATTACTTGGTAGTACAGCAGAAATATGTTCACACACAAAACTATCAGCAACAAAAGTTATTTCATTTAACCACTGTTGTGGAGAAGTGCGTATATCAATCATAAAGAATTGTTTTTCATTGGCATACATAAATGTATTTTCTCGCCAGGGTTTCACCGTGTTCCATGAAATGTTATCTGATTTAGGTGATATTTCGAATCGTTCCACCAATGCTGGCACCTTACCACTAACATCATACAAACGAACGTGCTGTTTCATTGTTGTTATAATAAAGTTGTTAATATTACGTTCTGATTGGGCAAAACTTATAAATGGTGTTGATTTCGTACGAAAATGTGTCACAGATTTTAGTTTATTGTTGTCAGTGAGACAATTAAGTGTTAAAAGATTTCGTTGCCGTGTTATAAAGCAATTGTGCCTACTACTCCCGAGTGATGTAATGAATGGATTAATTTCAAATATTTCACAATTGTCTGACATTTTAAGAGAGGCAATTTGATGCAAGTAACCACTATTATTATATTCATCTACAGCAGGAAATTCGCTAGCCACTAATTAAAAAAATATAGACAAAATACTTATTAAAAGTGTATAACTAAAATATTTTATGTGCAGATAGTAAAAAGCTACATTTCTCTTTAAGTAACCATATTGTTATGCGTCATGTAGCTGGGTTGGACTATATCGGGTTATATCATATAGAATTTTATAATTGCAGCATACAGACCTGTCAAAATTTTAATTGGAGGATATATATAAATTTGTGAACCAATCTTTTTTTTCACGGAACAGTTTATATTTTTAATTTGGATTTAGGTAGCTTTCACCCTACATACATAGTATATATAAAATATACATATCAAACTTACCTAATTCTTGTAATATTTCACCTCCAGCATGTAAAACACTTCTCTTATCATTTGACAAACACAAATTACCACCAGTAAAGTAATAGTCGTAACTGCTATGGAAATATGGATCTCGATCCGTATATTTCCGTTCGGCCATATCAAAAACCAATGAGGGATATACCCCATTTTTAATAGAACTTCTTATATTTTTGTTATCTATAAATTAAAACAATCTGTCGTTATTTACACAAGCCTTCTCTAGTATGTACCTATAAAATATGTAGTAGATATAAACTCATACATACTTTTCACAGCAGCTTGATATGCCGCTCTAGTGTGCTTCATGCATTTTCTATAACCTTCTCTATGCATCGGCTTCCTATAGCAAATATCAACATTTGCATCATGTTCTCTTGCTATAAATAATGGACGGGGAGTAGAAAACGCGCAAGAAGGAAAAGACATTAGCGTTTCAATACATTCCTGCCCCAACAAACTAATATTAAATGATGGAATATTACTATGATCAACCAATTGAAGTATATCGACATTAGTATGCACTAGTAAACGTTCATTTTGATTTTTATCCCTTTCAACGAGCATCTGTGAAGAATCATCATGTAACACAGATTTTTTACGTTCTTTGTCAAAAGCATCACGATATCGTTTCGGCATTTTTAAAGTAATTGTCCAATGTACGGAAAGTTTTGTTTTCTAAAACATTAGAAATAAAACTTATAAATTTAAACACGACATAAACAAAAAAATTGTGTATATTTTAACCAATAACTGCAGTTATTAAACTAAAATGTGCAATAGTAACAGCTGATGATTTTCCACTAGGCTTGTGGCGTTCATGAACAACCTAGTTCAATCAAGCGAATCAGTGAACTGAATAAATCGGGTACTTAAATTTTTTTTCAATATATTCTTCATTATTATTCTATAATTGTTACACATAATTCACCATTCACTGAATCTTACATCGATTTGAATTGTTCAACGTTCACTGATTAATATTAGAGCATTAAAAATTGAATTTCAAAATAGCTGAAATGTAGCAAATTATTGTTGTATGTCTAAAAATTTGTTATAAAACAAATATAATCACTAAAAAAATTTCCTAATAATTTAAAAACACATTTGGTTGAAGTCATTAATCAGTTGTATTAACATATCATTGGATAAGTAGTACGGTGTACAAGAACTACATAGGACAGAAGAGAAGGGTCTGCAATAGAACCTTCCTTTTTCCAATACCTCTATTACAGCAATAGGCTTCAACTTCTCACTCTGCAACTTACGTGCTGTACTGGATGCAACTCAATATCATCTTAGCTTCTTCATAAAAGTATTGAGCCGTTCGCCTTCAAAGGCTCCGTTTAAAAGATACCTCACTTAGCTATCAGATAAAAGGAAACAAATTTTAGACTTACTTTGTATAAAAATATACACTAGGCACACGTACTTTAGCATAATTTCTTTACGAGAAAGTGGCTCTACTTTTCTTATGCGATTTCAATAACTTTCGCAATACATTTTTTTGTAATAAATCGGATTAATAATTTATTTAAATCAGTATACAATATAATTTAAAATATACATGTATGTATATGTTTAATATAATAGGGATATTTTTAATTTAGTGTTTGTTGTTAGTATTAAAAACTTGGATTTTATCCATTCGTTTAAGTTACTTTCTTGTCTGCCTTTGTGAAATACATTAACTTAATACCTTTTTTAGCCGTGTAAGTAACGTAATAAGTTTTCAACCCACTTTTGATGTTTGCATTTAACTATGAACATACTATATTGCACATTTTTAATTTCACAAACTGCACCATGGAACACACATTCGGGTTATTTTTCCAATACACACTTCAGAGCGCTGACATTTGTACGTATGAGTATTTAGGGTTTTGTTCAATACGTACAAACATGTATGTAGGCTTAAAAACTACTCCATACCTCATTTCTGCCATAATTTATTGTGTTGAATGCGTTTTAGTTTCCGAAGCGTTTGAGCTGCTAGCACTTTCATTGCAATCACTGGTAGATTCGGTTGACCGTTTTGATAATATACTCAAAAAATATTCTCCAAACACAGAATGGTTATAGGCTATAACACGTTTAAGGGCAGTGGCAAAACTTTCCACCTCTTCTTTAAAGTCAGTATATGCGGGGGGCGGAGGAGGTATACCACCTTTTGACTGAAGTGTTAAACGGAAATACGTTTGTAAACGTTTCCCTAAAATGTACATTTTAAACAATAATAATAATTTGTATTGCATATATTTTTTTTTAATATTTACACATTAGCTGACGTACGGCTGAATCTTTATCAGCAATTTGCATTATTTGCGTTTTAAGTAAAGATTCTGCTGCATTATCCATTATTGGATGGTTTTCTTTTTCTAAATATTGATTAAGGACTGATTTTATTTGCTCCCAAATACTATCCATTAGTTCAGCAACATTTCTGAAAATAAATTTACAGCCTTTTACAATTGCGACCAAAATAGATTTCATTGCCATTTTCTATCAATAGACTTAAGAGGTCCCTAAATATACCAGTTAGTCACTTGTAAGTCTATATAGATATAAGATTTGCATTATAGATAATAAATCTAATTATATACTCACTTTTCATTTTTTATAGTCTGGAGTAATATATTAATTTGATTCGCCAATTGAATGCGATTTTCCGAACGTTGTGATATGATAGGAATGGCCGAACTTATAGCAATTAAAGATGCGGCAACACATATACGTTTTGCTCTTTGACCTAATTTTAAAATACGATCCTTATCAATTGAAAGCACTTCAGGGAACTCCACCCCTTCGGGCCAGTCCATTAGATCCATATAAGCGTTTGTTATTGTTTGAGCTCCACTTATAGGTTCATTATTGGCACCTAAGGTCTGATTACGCTTAATCCAATTTTCAGTTGCTGGAAAACCAACTATAAACGAATATATTGACAAGGTGCACAGCTTTACATGCAATTATGAAATATATACATACAGTGCCGGTAAATATAATAGGACTGACTGCAGTTATTTTATTTACTACCGTCCATTGCATGGAGCAAAGAATTATTATTCAAAAAATGATTTTAGAAGGCAAAAGTTATGCAGAAATAAGACGATTGCCCCATTTATTGGTAAGCATATTCACTAGCCATAGTAAAAGAGACTCCTTTAAGCCAGATACAGAGCTAAATAAAACGAATTACAGATTAAAGTATCTGTTTAAACAGTTATTAAGCGTTTGCGAAAACACATTATAGAAGTTTGTAATCCCAGAATGTTTGCATTGTTGACTGAAAAATAAAATTGTTTTGCATGATTGCAAAGGTTCTCCTTCTTACATTAGACGACCTGTAAGCACAGAGTACAATCCGAAAAGATTATAAATCACACAGTTTCAAGGATAATAGTATAGGCATGTTTTTCACATTCATTATGTAAACCAACAATGGACCAAATCTTACGTTGATATTTCAGAAGTGATACTGCCTTATTCAGAAGAATACTTGTCTCCACTTTGCATCATCCAAGAGCTTAATGAGTAGAATAATACTAATAAAAAGGCTCGTCAGTTATTAGCTGGCAGCTTTTAGCTACTGATATTAAAGTCATAAGCTGGCTTATGGAGTCGCCAAGCCTTAACCCAACATAAAATATTTAAGCTTTAGTTAAGAAGCCGTGTGAAAGGATTACCAAAACAGGATATGAAATCCTGACTAAGACGAAGCAGAAGCGCTACTCTACCGTTGTTGTCATCAAAGGGCATGCGACAATTTAATTGCATTAAAAATCAGCCTTCTTTTACTTCAGCTGTATGTATAGTCAAAAACTTGTTAATATTAAATGTACTTACATTTATAATACTCTAAATATTCTTGGAATTTCTGCTTTTCATATTCCACCGAGTTAGCCACTATATCGTTCCGAGCTGAATCGAGAAGAAAGTTTGCCATATCAACTTTCATCAAGGTCATTGTTTCCAGAATTCCTTTAAATGTATCAACGGGGTCTTCAATTTTTGTCAACTGTTGTATAGCATCATCCCTAGCTGGGGCACATGATTTTGCCATAATCTTTATTACAAAATTAGCATAATTTTGAAAATCAAGTACTCCTTTTTCTGCTTGCTGACGTATCAGAGACTCATCAAGTATTTCATTTATGTGCTCCAAAGCTCGTTTATTGTTTGGAGACAAAATTTGTGGAAAACACTCTTTAATATCGGTTAAAAGTCTAATAGCGTAATCGTAGCAAGGAGGATTTTCATTCAGTTCTGAACGCAAATTATCCCAAAATACTTTATGCAATGTCTCCTTAATACGTTTTTCAAGGCTAGAAAATCAACAAGTAAAAATAAAATTAGAAATAATTAAATTGTACACAAGTAGCTACCTATCCTCTGGCGGTTCATAGGGTTCCAATTTAAATTCTGGATTTAATGCAATTTCATGAACTAGTTCCATATTTTGAATATTTTTAAGGGCATCAGCGACTTCGTCTAATGTCATTACCTTGGGTGGATTTCCATCTTTACTTGGTATAACAAATCGTAGCAATCTAAAAATAAACCAGTTTCCTTTATATTATTAAAAACTTAGTTAAATTTACACACTTATCAGAACTCTCGCTGTCTGTACGTGAACGTAGACTTGAAGCACCTGGAGAAGTTCCTAAAATATTTTCAAGTGTATCCGATTCACTACTCCCAGAGGCAGAATTGGAATTCATCCTTGAAAAAGTACAGAATTTTTGTTAAAAATATTTACACATAAAAGTTTCAGTTGGAATGTAAATATTTATGAAAATATTCAAGTTACTTTTATAAATACTTGGAATTTTGCAATAAATTGAAAGAAATGACTGTGTTTCCAGACTAAAAACCAGGCAACACAAAGAAATCAGATACACACAAGATCAAACAAATCACGCAATCAACTTTTCAAGCCCACACATATATATAGCAGGAATGGAAAAGTCAGTACTACATGAACTTTTTTCCGTACTTTTTCATAAAAAGTTTACAGCTTTATTTTATTTTATTATGATGATGACTAATAGCCTTTTTACACTTTAACACGTTATATAACAAATAAATAAATAAAAAAAAATTACTTTTAAATATTTTGATAATTATTGTAATTATTGATGTATGTATCATCTAATCAGACAATACTGTAAAAAATTGTTTTAAATGGTAACGCTGACACTATTAACTTGTAGGCCGCTCGTTTATGATATATCTGCTGCTGAAAAATTTATTGGCCTCGATCTCTGACAACGACGCCAAAAATTTTAAAATAAAGTTGAAAACTGAATTTAAAAATAAAAAATAAACCTAAATTAATTCAAACCTATGAATAATACAGTTAGTAGTGCAGTTAAAATAGCTGTCCGTGAGCGTCCAGCAAGAGATGCCTGCGAGGATGGTGTGCATTCTAGCATTATTAATTATCATCCCAATGGAAATGTAAGACAATGTAGGAATAGTCATTATAAAAAAATCGTCTACTCATTTTACAAGTATTTTACTTTATCAACAATTAAACGATAATATATATGAATTCATATTTTATTTTTGGTGGCCACTATGTCCACTATGACATAAAGCCACTTGGAAAGAAAACAAATAATTATATGCTGCAAACAAGTATACATAAATTAATATAACAAACAATGAAAGAAAAGAGTAAATATAAAACTTTACTCTACTAGGGCATAGAACCCATACTTGTCCATTATATTTTGACGATATTGACTGCTTCGGCAGGGTAGGTTAAAATTAAAGTACCTATATATGTAATAGTGTGTAGAGTCAAAAATTATTGTTTTATTATTTAATTCTATTAACCAGAAGTTCTGCAATAGCCATCAGTTCCATAAATGTTTTAATATTATTAAATTGTGTGTTTTTGTTTTAAATATTAAAAAACAACATTTTCTTATTATAAAAAGGATTAATAATTATAATTTTTTTATTGCAAAGAACATAATTGTCAATGAAACAGTATTTACATTTGATTATGCTTTGGGTCCAAATGTTACTCAGCAAGAAATTTTTGAGAAACTAATAAAGCCACTGATTGCCAACTTGAAGCAAGGATTTAATTGCACTGCCTTAGCTTATGGTCAAACTGGAACTGGTAAATCCTATACAATGGGATTAAATTCGGAGGTAACTTCTAGGGTGTATACATATCAAATCAAAGTTCGCTTAATATCATTTTATTTAGAACTTTTATGCAGATGATGTTGGGGTTATTCCACGTTGTTTGAAAGAAATATTTTCTATGAATGATAAATGTGAAAATCAGGAAAACGATAATAATGAAATATCGATATCGTTTATTGAAATTTATAACGAAAAAGTTTACGATCTGTTTGGAGAAAATGCAAGCGAGCCCATAGCTGCAAAAGGTATGAATACATAAATTTATATAATAATCAATGTATGTAAGTATGAAACTATAGTGTCTCCTTTTTTAATTGGAGCATTTCGATCCATTAATCTGTAAGCTTTTGATAAAAAACCATTAATTTTAGGCCATAAATATAATGGAGGAACTCGCAAAACATTTAATAATCTTGAAGACTGTTACGCCATATTAATGCAAGGTAACAAAAATCGACATGTACGCCCCACCAAAATGAATTCTCAAAGCTCACGCTCTCATGCTATATTCACCATACATGTTCGTACAAAATCCAATATAGCAAATAGTGAAGATTGGATAATATCACGCATGAATATTGTGGATTTAGCTGGCTCTGAAGGTGTAAGACGCACTGGGCATCAGGGTGTAGCCATGTCAGAAGGAGTATACATTAATCAAGGTCTACTATCAATTGGAAAAGTTTTGCAGGCAATCACAATAGGGAGCAAACTAATACCTTATCGGGATAGTGTCTTAAGTTCTGTGTTGCAAGGTAATAACAAGTATGAAAAATTTATGAAAGTATTTTCACTAAAATGAGAAATATTTCTAGTAAGGTGTCAATTTGTATAGTTGAACAAAAAATCAAAACTTGGAAAAGTTACAAGAGATAATTTGAATCAGTTTGTTTCTTGTTTTTTATGTAAAGATTAATTGAAAAACTTGAATTATAATTATATTGGTGATTTCAAGCTGCCAAGCATTGCTATTTCAAGTGATGTGAGATCAGTTAATAATTAAACACCATAAATGAATAATAAATTAAATAAAAAAGTAGAAATAAAAACTTTACATTTTGTTTTTTTGCAGAGTCTTTAAATGCAAACTCATATTTCACTTTGTTAGCCTGTGTCAGTCCCCATCGTGAAGATTTAAGTGAAACATTATCAACATTGAGATTTGCCCAAAATGCTAAGCAAATGAAAAATGTTCCACAAATAAATAATATTCTATCAGATATTAAGGTAAGCCCTAAGAAAAAATGAAAATCGTGTGTACATACATATGTATGTATATTAATTAATTATATGCAATTTAACATCATATAAACACTGCATTTATAAATTTTTATTTTCCATCTAGAAAAATGCTAAATTAAAACAAACTCCTTATAAAGAAAAACCTATACAAATAAATAATGCAAGAGCTTGCCCTCCAAAGCGTGCTTATTCTACATTATGTAGAACACAAATGAAATCAGCAGTTAAAAGCAAAACATTTTGTACTCCTAAAAAGAAAAGAATTGAAATATATAAATGTAATCAAACTGAAATCTGTAGTAATTACAACAGGTAACACAATTTATTTTTAAAATAAAATTTATATAGAAAATAAAAATTGTTTTTAGACCAATTAATTTGCCTAAAATGGATCAATTGGAATCAACTCATAATGGCGAAACAATGTTAAGAAAAAGCTTAGAATCAAATGGTTCAATGCTAAGCTTAAATATATCAACATCAACTGCTATTGACGATCACGCTAATAAGGATCTCAAGTAATCAAAAGGTAACGTATAATTCGAAAAGTGAATTAATTATTTCTCTTTTTTTTTGAAGTTTTAGTCCAATTATTCGCAAATGTATGGCGGAGTTTAAAAATAATTTGGAAGATAATTTGTTAAAAATGTTACAAGGGAATTTAACAAAAACACCAGCTCCTGCACCTGCTCCACGAAACGAAACTATACTCGCTTCTACAATACGCTATGAACTGAAAAATATTCTGAAAGAGGTTTTGTCTGGAGGGCAGACACCTGCTACTAACGAAGCAGCAAAACAAAATCAACAAAATACAGGAAAATCATTGACTAAGTGCCAGTTAGTAAGTATCTGCTTATTGTTGCTGTTGTATTAGATTATTTAAACCATAAATTTTTACTTTATATTTAAGTTCGATACTAGTGATGATGTTTTTAAAATTCCTGAAATTCCTTCAGATACGCATCGGCCAAAAACTTCAAGCCCCAATAATAATATACCGCGCTTGTCGCAATCATCTGCTTCTTTTACACAAACTTTTTTTGCAGATGTGACAAATTTAAATAAAAGCACATTAAACCAATCCGTGCGCCGTTCACGCCGTTATGTTGAGAAAGAGCAAGACAACAGCCAGTCAGTGCCATACAATAATTCTGTGTTGGTAAATGAGCATCAAACATTACGCCGAAGTTCACGGAAATCTGTTTTACAAAAGTATCAAAACAAACAAAATCAAATCCGTAGAGTAGAAGAAACAGCAGAAAATAAGAATAATTCTAAGACAGTAACAAAATCAAATAAAACAAAAAAAGAAAATAGATTTAATAATACAATAATTGATGCCTATTGTAAAGGATCATCACCAGCACAAACATCAACATCATCACTTAAAATCAAATCAAATTTAAAAACACACCGCAAAGCAATCCTAGATCTGCTTAACAATGGTTCTATGAAAAAATTACAAATTTTACCGCAAATTGGACAAAAAACCGCTTATCAAATTGTAACTCAAAGGTACGTAAATTACACAGGGCTTCCCTTTTTTATATATTTTTTCTTTGTCTATGTGCCGGCATAAACTTCCGACTATAATTAAAATAGTTATACTAAAGGGCTGCACAAGCAAACTTGAAATGGCTTACAAGTACTTTTTATCATAAAATATTACACATGTTTGTAGTGATGTGTGGCTTTGAAGTATGTTTGTGCAGCCTTTTAGTCTATACTATGGGAAAAATAAATTGGCAAATAGACTACCAAATTTGCCTACTTTTAATAAAACATTTTAAATTGAACAAAATTTCGAATATTCAATAAAAAAAATAATGCCAATATGTTGTCGCATGGCTTTTGGTAGCAAAAAAAACAAGGTAGCGCTTTGGTTTGGTGTTAGTCAGGGCTTCACATCCTGTTTTTAGAATCCTTTCACGTTTTTTTTTTGTTGGTTTTGGTTCACACTTATTTTTTCTAACTTCAACTTAAGGATTTTTGTATTGGGTTAAGATTTTTCGATTCCGCATTACATTATTATTCAGTGGCGTGACCGGTTCTTCTGATCTTTTAAACCTTTCTTGGACTGTTATCAATATTTGCAAACTAAAATTGGCCACATCTGTCCAGTCGCTCTCGAGTTTTTTTGTGATTAATTCATTTTAATATATCTGTGGCAATAAGGAAAAAGTGCTTACGTTAAATTTTTCGGTTTTACAGGAGCGCAATTTTAAGTGATTGTCTGCGATCAACTATTAAGTTAGGCATGCATCCTTGCAATTTATTAAAGCATGACAACATGATAACAAAGCTTAAGGGCTTTTTCCAGATTATATGTAAGCTGAAAAATACCTTACATACAACTAGTAACTATACTTACTCAAAAGTGTATTTGGGGAGTCAAATGTATGTTTTATAAAAATATTATGTCTACAAAAAAAAGCTCTTATTTGGTTGGTTCTGAAATAATTTGTGTGATTTGGTTGGGTCTGAAATAATTTGTGTAATTTGGAAAAATAGATTATAGCGTGTTAATCTTTGTCTCTAAATGAAAAATAGAAAAGATAAGCTAAAATTAATTTTGCTATAGCTTCCTGAAAAATCATACAAACTGATTGAAAGTTTTGCTCAAGGATATTTTTAAATATGGAGATTTCAAATGTCCAGTTAACTCAAATTTGTCCCAAGTCGAATTAAACACTTATTCCTTATCGCCACAGATATACGAGTATAGATATCTATTTGTTTAAATTATGTAATTAAATTTAATTTTCAATATTTTAATTTAAAAGAACACTTACTGGCAAATTTAAAAACCTGGCTCAAGTTGAAAAACTTCCAGTTTGGCGTGGAACTGCTTGGGAGAGATTTGCTAAGGTAATTAAAACAATATACATATTGTAATTGTAAATATGTACATGCATACCTACATATTTAAACATTGATTTTCTTTTTTTTTTTTAAGGCAAATATGTTAATATGATAAGGACTGTCATAACAATACGACTGTAATATATTTACTCATCTGAATTTTATAATTCAATCATCGTTGTTATTTGATATATTTTAATTTAAATGTGATCAACAATAAGAATAAAATAAATATTTTTTTTAAACTCGACTAATATTTACCATGGCAGTTTTTGCTTTAAATTTACTTTAGCCATGCATATCAAATTAAAACAAAACTATATCACACATGATAGAAAATTGAATTCTAAGACGAAAATATACGGTAAATTTTTTTGGGGAAATTCGTATTTTCCAAGTTATGGGCCACCAAAATTTTGTGATTTTTCACAAAAAGCGAAACAATAAAATAGTGTAGGAAGCTTTTAAAAGAAAATTGTATGGGGAGCCGGTATTTGCCATCCAGAATATCACAGCACACTTAAAAATTTCAAAAACCCATAACTCGCAAAATATAAGTTTTAACGAAAAGTTGTACTTAATTTTCTCCTTAGAATTAAATTTTTTATAATTATTATTTTATTAAAAATTTTAGAACCTGCTAAAGTTTTGAAGTCACATAACTAGCAAAATTTTATTTATATATTATTCTCAGAATTAAATTTTCTATCACCTGCTTTAATTTTTTTTTAATTTGTCGTGCGTGGTTAAAGTTAACTTGTTCCCAGTTTTTAATTTTGTAGGTTGTGTAGTACTTCCAAAAAATTTAATTTCAGCTCCTATAAAAATATACGGCTTTACAAACAATCAGTATTACGAGTACCTGCCGTTCTTGTAGTCGACGTTGAGACGTTAATACAAAATAAATTTCCGGCATATCACAGTTCTCGTCAGGACACGACACTCATTATCAGGCCTATTGTTATATGCATGTATCTATCGACTTTCCTAACCATAAGGATGCAGACTATACCTTATAGGGTCACAAGTTGATATTGTAAAATAATGGGATAAGAAACTGGCCTAACTATGTACATATGTACATGATTATTTCAATTTGGGTGAGTGATTTCAAGACTAATAAAATGAGTTTATTAATATTTCATTATTAATACTTTAATTTCTTTTATTTGGGTGTTTTTTTTTATTTTATATTTCTAGCAGTTTATAGTATCTTGTATGTAAATATTAAAATGCAAATATTTGTGCTTTCAAAACTTTAGATCTGCTCCATGAAATCTCTCTGACAAAGAGTGCCTCAACAAAAATATTTTAAATACTTACACTCATACATACAAATGTGTACAAAATTTACTCATTATCGAACCATTTGCGTTTCTTTGGTTAGCTAGTTTACGTTTGACAAAATTATATTATGTATTCTGCTATATTTGTACTTGTTTATGCATTTGTGTATGTATATTTGTGTACTGCTATATGAAAAGGTTTCTACATAAGTCAAGTTTGATAATGAATGGGGAGTGTTGTGTGGAGCATGTGTATACATGCAAACAAAGCAACGAATGTTGAAAACAAAACAAAAACTGGAAAAGAAAATATGTATTATATTTACTAAAAAAAATACAATTAATTTACGGTGGCGCTCACTGGCTGTTATTTTTAAAAGTGGTATAAGTCCGTTTTTCTAAAAAGATTATTTAGAGGTAATTTCAGTAATTTTTTTTTGAGTCGACTTATAACACTTACAGCTCATGTGTATACGATTGATAAACAGATATTTGATTTTCTTTTAATTAAAAATTTTCTAGTTTGTATTTTATATTAAACGAGAATTAAAACCTTCAAAATTAATAAATACCTATATTTTTTTTTATTTCTTTTAAAAAAAAGCACAGTGAAGAGCATAAAAATTGAGCAACATTCAGCAGTAGCCCATCAAATCAATTCATCAACAGCTTTATTCGTTTAAGTATACGATATAGTGAAATATTTGTACATACACATACATATTATTGTACTATCTACATACTACCCTGCATAAATTCTTAAGACTACATGACCTGTATCGCTTAAAAGAGGTCATATCTTATATAGTTAGGAACTATTTCTGTTATACGAATACCGTTCGTTCAAGCATAAGCAATTATTATAGAAATATTGAGTGGTAGTAACATTTTGGAGACTAAATCGATGTAATAGAATAGCACAATGTAATAGAGACAATCAATATTTATTATAAATACATATATGATTTAACACGTGCCTCTTTAATAGTCGCGATTTCTGCAGGGTATGTACATATCCATATAAGGCATACATATATGTACACAATATACATAGTTTATTTATAGTCATTTAACCTAGTTGAGCTCATATAGTATACTACGTTGTTGATATTATGAAATTTATGCATATCGTCATATGTTTTTTAAAACGTCCTGTTATATTGAAAAGTTTTTATAGCAGAGGCAAAATTATCCAAGCTTTTTAAAGTTTTTTCAATTTTAAGCTTCAGTTCAGGAACGTTATAATGCATTTTGTTGTTGTGTGTAAAAAAAATTACATATTTTTTACATTTGTACACTCGCTACAAGGTACTTTACACTGAAGCGTGAACTTGTATGTATGTGTTTGTAAAAATTAAAAAAAAAATTTAGTAAAGTGTTCATGTACTGAAATATAGTAATAATGTTAAGAAATACAACTCAAATTACATACATATATATAAAAATGAACAGTTTAAAATGTATATTGCACAATAACTTACAAGCTCAGTTACCTAAATTTTTTATATATCGTCATATTTTTTCAAAAAAGATCTGAATTACATTTAAAAAAAAATTTAGAAGAGAAGCCAAAGAAGTTGATAATATGAAAATTCCCTTTTTTTTGGTAAGTTTTTTTTAGGTCAAGTTTAAGTTCTATAACGTTATTTTTAATTGTAGGATTCAATATTTTTGTAACTTAGGGCTTTTTTGAAAACAAATGATATGGTAAATTAATTTTTAACCCATGATAGTATACATATATGGAAACTGTTTGAACACGATTTATAGCTGGTACGTACATATAGAACTTGCAAATTATTGAACTAAGGTAGTGAATATATACGAAATCGGCTGTATATATATATATATATATATATGTACATGTATGTGTACATATGTAGCTGTGATCCCCAACGACCGGCTTTTTTTTATTACAATCAATGATAAAACAACACAACAAAGACTAAGTAAAAAAAGAGAATATAAAAAACAAATCAAATTGTTAAATTTTAACATACAACTTTTACTAGTAGACGCAATTATGTATGTATGCATATATGTATATATTTATTTGTTTAGTTAACTTGTTTGGAAAATTGTATGTTTTGATCAATAACTTAAAAAGAAGAGTGAAAAGAAAAACACTGCACACAAAGATAAAATATGCAAGTATAGCTTTGTATGCATGATGTACTGATATACATGCACCTGTCAGAGATCTGCACGATCGAATCATTTGCATTTGTAGAGCAGCCTTAAATAACTCAAGTAAACAAATTAAAATTAACTTGTAGACTTTTAATGTATGTATTTTTTTTAATTTAAAAAAAGAAGTAATGTGGGAATATTTTAAAAGCAATTTTGTTACAGAATTTCGAAACGCATAAAATAAACAATTTTCATGTAATGCTCATACATACATATGTATATGCATGTCATGTTACTTCTCAAAAATGGAAAAACGGTATATTTTGGAAACCATTTCCAATTTAAATCATCGTTTTGGAATATATTAGAAACAGATTTCGGATGCCTTGGTCCACTACCTATGTGGTGGGTGTGATAAATACCTGAATTTGAAAAAGGCGGTGACGATCATTGTTTATGAAAAGAGTATACTTACAGTCACAAAAACACTTTCTTGCAGTGCTCTAGTACGTAAACACAGTAACAACATACACGTGTATAAGTGCTTTTATAAATATTACTCAAAAGAATAAATAACAGTGTAAATTGGAGGCGATGAGAGACAACTGTAAATGCACTCAAAACCACATACTATTAAAGCAATCGATGATACATATTAAGTGATCTTCACCAGCGAACTAAGCTCAGTTCAGTGTTAACTGTATACGCGAAAAGATATTCCATAAAAGAAACAAGTTTTTGTTTTCTTTTTGTATTTATTAAATTTCATTGGTAAAACAACAACAAAAAAAGAAAAATAACTTTAAAGTAAAAACGCATTAAAAATGCCACTGCAACCAATTAAATTTTATTATGATTTTATTAATCAATCCAGTCGCGCTTTATACATACTTTTGGAAGCGTCCAAAGTTCCATATGAAGCAGTACCAATTTCAGTTTTAAAAGGTATGTATGTATATATTTTTTTTTTCAAGAATACGGAAAAATTGGGCAGCAATATGATATCATTATTGAAATTGATTATGCATTTGATTCTAACAAATATTAGAAACAAATTTTCTTAGTCGACCTGCAGGTGCTCTAAAATAAAAAATAATTCTTATCTTAGATGAGAGATAATTTAATTTAAAAATTAAAAAAAAAAAAAAAAATTTTGTGAAAAATTATTATTTTCCAAATTATGAATCTTTTTGTATAAAATTTTTAATAAAAACAATCCTTGACTACCTTGGCGCACGCTCTTGTATTAAATAAGTCCGTAGATATAGATGGTGTCTATATCTTACTAAAATTACCGCTAACTCAGTTTTTTTTAGGGGACTTATACTAGTACCATAAATATCAGTTTAAATATAATACTACTCGTATTAAAGCTCCGTTTACACTAGTCAAACATTTGACCAAATGGTTATAATTTAGGCTAATATTTACATAAGGTTTTTTTAACAACACAAATCCTCGAAGCTTATTTGCTTGTCTGCAGAAAACATCCAGGGCCGTAGCAGGAGTCGAACCTGCGAACCTCAGATTAATAAGTTATCACACTATCCACCAGTCTATGATGGCACCCATAAAATGATTTGTAAATCCACATTAATGCTGGTATACTGTTTTTTATTAAAAGTTTATTTTACTATGAAGCTAATCAGAATTATTACGAGTGTTGTTATAGTAGCCGTTTTCACGAAAAGGTAATATGTACAAAAAATATGGACACATATCGCTATTTTCGTCATGACAACGACACTCAATCAGAAAACAAATCGTCACACAACTTCTATCGAAATTTTAAAAATTTGGATAGTTTTCCTTGAAAATATGTATGTAAATGCTTACGTAGATGATATAGTTACGTTACGTGAATTTAGCTTTACATATTTTTTTTTATATAAGTGCGTTATGAGGCCTATAATTCGAGAAAATATCAATTTTCTCTGATTTTCCTATGCAATTTGCGTTTTTGTTTAATAAAATATTATTTAATCATATTGGGCCATAATCATAGTCACAAAAAAGTAGGCTTTTATTAAGAGCTGTCTTTTGTTCATAAGGATTATATGAAGTTAAGGTAGTTTTTAAAAAGATACCGACTTTAGTGTGATTATGATTATGGCCCATTGTTTTTATTAGTAGTTAGTGCTGCAGTGAACTTGATTCAAGTCAATCAACTCGTTACATTAGTTCAAATAAATATTTTACAATGAAAATGTTATTTTCAAATGACCCCGTACATAAATTACAGAGTTAGTATATTAAAAACTAAATTCCTTTTCTGTAAAATCAACTTTTTGAGTTAATGTACAATTAATTGAAGTACGTGGGATAAGTAGTAGTTTTGTTTTTTAGAAAAAAAAATATTTGTTTTGCCAATGTGTTTATTTATTCAATTTTCACTAATAGTGTGTTGAATTTAATATATTTTTATTTATTTATCTGTGGCAATAAGGAAAAATTGATTATGTCGTATTAAATTATTTTAGAGAATAACAACTTTACAAACCCTAAAAGTTATTTTTTTATAAATTTATTTCGATTCCATCAAATATGTATAATCACGAATAACAGTAGGGAAGTTATTGATTTGATAGAGATAACAAGTAAATTTTTTCTTAAGTCGACTTAAACGACGTTTCCTTATTATATAGTGAGAGAGAGAGAGGGAGAGTTAAACTGCCTCTCTTTCTGTATAAGGAAACGATAGCTCCTTTCAAACACACATTTTCGTTTTCAATGCAAATACACGAAAGAAGCTATCGTAACAGTAAAGTAAAATAAATATTTTTATTCATTGAAAATAAAATCTGCGAATTTAAATTTCGAAAAATATAAAACAAAGCTTTTTGTGTTTCACTTGTGTACACAGATATTCCTTTTGAAATTTATTAATGGAAAATAACGCATATAAGTACATACATGCACACATACAACGTATATGATTTTTTTCTTTTTAAATTGAATGTTAATTATTTAATTAAAATAAAAAAGAATATGGATTTCGAAATTAACATGTTTGTATGGTAATTTTTCAGAGCTTAGGGTT
Organism: Thelaira solivaga; assembly: GCA_947397855.1. Classification (NCBI taxonomy): domain Eukaryota; kingdom Metazoa; phylum Arthropoda; class Insecta; order Diptera; family Tachinidae; genus Thelaira; species Thelaira solivaga. Next base: position 56,321,392 of record OX377612.1, read on the forward strand.
AAGATTTTGAGAAAAAATTTACAATTTTATTGATTTTCTTAGTTAAAAAACGGTAAGATTTCGAAATATTGTGTATTTGAAAGCGAATTTTAGTTTTGGCTGGGACACAATTTTTTTTTTTTTTTTTTCAAAAAAATAAATTTGAAAATGATAAAAAGCCCTAAGGTACATATATAAATTGAAACACTTGGCGAATATGAGGAGCAGAAGAAATGGCCTCTGCAGGCTTTGTTATGAAAACGAAGAGACAGCAGAACACATATCGTGTCTAATTTGTTTTCATTACTTAAGACATCACTACTTACAAACCGTCTGACATGGCCGACAAATCGTCCAAGGAAGTCTTCGAATTCTTAATGAATACTAGATTTGAGAGAATTTGTAATATGAGAGTAGTGTTACAATAGGTCTATTCTGGCTTTATATAAAAAATTTTAGAAGAGGAGACAAAAAACTTTAAACTTAAAAAAGTAACCAAACTTTTTGAAGTTTTTTTTTTAGCTTAAAAGCTTTATTTTGATTTGTAGGAATGAAAAATTTTCCAAGAACATATAAATTAATACGATAATCGGATTTTTTTTTTGTAACTTAGGGCTTTTTTTTAAAAACTTATATTAATGTATATGACGGTATAAAATATCATAATACCAAAAAACATAATTTCTTCAGGATATAATTATAATCCTAAAGAAGCTACACCAGATTAAAGTGAAATATCGATATAAAAGTAAATAATTTTAAACGACCTGTTTTAAAAAAGAAGAAAAATGTCAAAAAAAAAACTTAGAAATAAATATTTTTTTGCTATTTTTACATAATTATTATTATTATTAAGTTATAACACAATTGAAATAAATGAGCGTTATTTAAAATATTTCAGGTGAACATTTGACTGGAGAATTTCGTGATAAAGTGAATAGATTTAAAAAAATTCCTGCTATTAACGATCATGGATTTCAATTATCAGAAAGTGTTGCTATATTTCGGCATCTATCACGTGAAAAACTTCTACCAGAACATTGGTATCCACGAAAACATTTAGGACGCAGTCGAATCGATGAGTTTTTAGAGTGGCGTCAAAGAAATATGGGTTTGGCGACTACTGATTATTTTCAACAAAAATGGTTGGTCCCGTATTTACAGAAAACCAGACCAAATGAAAATTCAGTAAGTATAAAAAAAAAATTTTGTACAGATGACAAATACGAATTATTTTAAGCGGAATAACCTGTTGATTTAGAATATATACATACATTTTAAGGATACCAAATAGGACAAGCAATCAATGTAATTTACAGTGTTGCTTAGGAAATTTTCTATATATATTTATTTTTTTTTGGTCAAATGAAAAATGTATTTTAAAACTTTTGTTTAGACCGAAAAAATTTTGCTAACAAAGTATTATAATATAACATTACATACATATTCAGTTTTCTATTTGTTTTGTTTTTTCTGTTTGTAGGTGAATGCTTCAGCAAAACAACTTGAACATACACTCAATGACTTTGAAAATCTCTTTTTGCATTCGAAGAAGTTTATGGTTGGAGATACAGTATCTTTTGCAGACTTAATTGCCATTTGTGAAATCGATCAGCCAAGTAATATAAAACAAAAATATTTATAGATGCGCTTTATCACATAATAATGAAATAATTTTTCTTTTTTAATTTTTTAATATAGAATATATTGGTTTTAATCCATTTGGTAGCCATAGAAAATTATCCAGATGGTATCAGTCAGTGCGCGAGGAGCTAGGTCCATATCACAAGGAAGTAACCGACAGTTTTGAAAATAAATTAAAATCTATTGAAAAAGGTCACGAACAAGCAATTTCTATCAAGCAATTAATTTGAATTAGGACAAAAAGGACTTGTTATTTTTACTTACTTATATGGCTTTTAGACAAGGAAAGTTTACTTTTTTTTTAATTTTATTGAATAAATTGTGCGCACAATGTAAAAAACTTGTGTGTTGTCGATAGGAAAGAAGCAAGCCAATCGTTTTTATAACACAGCCAATCAACTCGTTGTAGGAAAAACACTCATGTGTTCAAGTCTGAAAATTTTATATGAAAAGTACTCAAAATATTGAGTGTTTTTCGTACAAATTTTCTTGTGTCATCTTGTGTTATAAATGAAAAACACTCAATTTTTAAAATATTTTTGAGTGTTTTTCATACAACATTTTCAGTCTTATACGGTTTCTGTAAACAGCACATTAGTTTTCCAAGTTTAGGGGGGTTACTCTGTATTGCGATGCGAAAAAAAGACGAAATCGAACCTTTAATGGTTTGATAGTTTACTTTTTGCATTTGTCTGGTAGTACCCCGCTCTGTAATGCGTAAGTTCATATCAACGGCGTTTTATACACACAAATATCTTGCGATAAGCAAAGAGTTAACGCAAAAAAATTTAGCTTTCGAAGCGCAATACAGAATAGCCCCCTTGTTTTTTTTATTAATTTTTATAGAAAAATACAAAGAAAAAAATGTGTTGGCCATTCTTATTTACCCCCTCTTTGCAAAATATATTTTCCCCCTTCAAAAAGTTGTTTTACTTTGTAAATAAATTCTTAGATTGAATACAAAACCCTCAGTTACTTTATAAACATTTTTTTTTTAGTTATGACACTAAAAATATTTAATAATTATTATGATTAACTGTAGTTACATATTGTATGCTTATGTATGTATAGATTTTTAATATAAATAAAAAATCGTTATATTGTTATAAATGCTCCCTCTTGATTTAATTTTTTTTTTTTGACAAGTGCTACAGAAGTGTATGATGACATTTATTTGGTCCTGTTCTGTAAATCCAATTCAATTACAAATACAAATTCCCAAAACACGCTAATTAGCGCGGATTTATTTTTTAATTTTAGAGGATGACCTTTTTGCATCTATTATTATTTCTAATTCTCTAGATGCTTTTTGGCTCAACATTATATTGGCAGTGGAAAACTCACTTTGAATTAATTTCTAATAAATTTAGAAAAAAATCAATAGACGATTTCAAATATTTCAAGTCTTAAAGTTTATTTTGAAATTCCTTCTAGCTATTTTATAGAACAGCGGTTGCAGCTATCTGATAGTAACAAAAAAAAATTAAATAGAACACGGGAACCAAGTGGCTTGCGAGCCACAGTTTTGCTACCCCTCTATTATACTAAATATAACTATTTAATTTTTTTTTTATAAAATACTATGAAATTTAATTAGTATAATAATATGTTTTTATTGGATTAGGAGTGGTTGGCATTTAGGTGACGGGCTGGAATCATTTGAATTTATTTTTGACTCGCCTCTATATGAGAAGGTTGGTTATGTGTTATTGCGCGAGAAACCATATGGTCGGACTGTATGTCACCTGAAGTCTTGCTATCCGATTTAATTATTTTGTTTGCTCTTTAGCTATTGTATAAGAAAAACGCATAACAACTTTAATACATTTATTAAAAGTGTGCGTTAAATATATTCTTTAATAAAAATGAAAATATTTGATGTACTAAATTTTAATATATTTTATTATTATTTTATTTATTTTTTTAATTATGTATGTATTTTTAAAATTATAAAATGTGTTACATAAATGTGTCTAATGCATCTCAAAATATTTTAATTTTTTTTTCTTTAGTTTTTAAAATTTTTAACTATTTAATTGTTATGTTTTTAAAATACTAAAACAACCCCTTACCTTAGTTATGACAATTGTCTAAAGAAATTAATTTGTCCATGGGAAATGTGCCCCAGTTATGCACTATAGCCACAATTGCATTTATTGTTAAATTAAGTAAAAAATTATGCACAATCTCAAGTCCTTAATATAAAATACTTAGTGCTTTGGCTGAAGCTGGTTTGATAGGAAAAAATGGATACTGTTACTGCAGGTATGAGTTGCTATTTCGAATTAATATCTTTTGAATTGAAAAAAGTACACTATTAAGATCGTAACCATGAATAAATCACATGAAGTAAAGTGTAGCCGATTAGTAAGTGGCTTCTTATATTTGATTCTGTGCTAATAAGAAACAATCTCTTAAATCGACTTTAGAAAAAATTGACTCGTTGCCTGAATTAATTTAATAAATTTTTTTTAAGTTTAAGTAAGGGATATATATTTTACAACTAACGAGTTGTTACATGAAAACAATAATGTTTGCTGGAATCGAAATAATTTTATAAGAAAAACTTTTAGAGCTTTTAAAATTGTAGTCCCCTGAAATAAGCGGTTTTTCCATAATGCTACTGAATTATCATAATCATAACTCAGGGTTTCTTTTAATCTAGCTGTGAGGTGCAGCTGATTTGGCAAAACATTCATACATACATACATATGCGTGATATATATACATATATGTAATAATAAGTGCCTTAGTGTTCTGTAATTTGCGATCCTGTACAGGATTCTAAGGACCATTATTACAAACTCCGATAGTTAAACCTTAAATGCAATTCCAAAGTTAAAAACCGATTATTTGTTCCCCAAAATCCGAATGACTAATACCTACTTCTTATTTTTCTAGTACCAAACAGATCAGAGTTTATTTATCGTTGTTTGAAAAAAAAAAAAACATTACACAAAAACAAGTGAAGCAATCAAAACACAACTCATGGGCAGTAGACCTATAAAATCCTAACTTTAAATATTGGGTTAGTTCGTGTAGTAAAGTTTATAACGTAAACTACTAGAACAAGTCTAGTCGAATTTATACTAGGTAGACGCACCCCTATAAAAACAAATTTTTCAAAAATAGTGCACATTAGTACATACAAATTTTTACATTAATAAATTTATATTTTTTTTCACTTTTTGTTTTACATATAATATTTTTTTATCATACCTATTTTTAACTTTTAATTTTTTAATTTGTTTTAAAATAGTTTTTAAGTTATTCATTTAATTTTATAAATTTATAAAAATTTTGATTTAATTTAAAATTTCTTCACAAATCCATACATAGGTTAGGTTATGTTAGATTGTAAAGTACACCCCCTATAAAGAAAAAACAGAGAGGGGCTCTGACGTAGTCTTTTAAATACATACATAAAAAAATACAAATTTTGACAAAAGGGTGAACTAATGCGACTACCTTCTATAAATTCGCCCTGGAGCACGTCTTGTTTAAATTAATTTAATTTAATTTAAAAAAAAAAAAGTAAAGAGAAAAAACATTTTAGCATTTTGTCAACTCACACTAAGGGATTCAAGTTTTATAGCAAGTAATTTCAGCAATCTATTGAATATTAACACTATTTATTATTAAATGAAAGTTAGAAGTAAATACATAAATATTATTTGAGCATTTGTTTAAGTTTTAATTTTAATTTAATTTTAAATAAATATTTTATTAAATTTTTCTTACAAAAAACCACAAAAAGAAAAAACAAATTAAGTAAATCCTAAGTAGAATAGTTTTAATCAATCCCTCGTTTCTGTAACTACTATTTTCATATTCCATTATAAAAGTAAAAAAAAAACACTAGCCCAAATTCGTAGTTCTTTTAAGCTATGGTCACATTCAAAGATGGTCTTGTCGAAGAATTAAGAATTTTGAAAAATTTGTGACTGAAACAAATGTTTATTAAACATTTCGTTTGCTTTCATATCCTGATCATAATACATCAAAAAGTTGAATGGTTATTTTTTTTTGTACCTTATGGCTTTTTTGAAAATACATGTCGGTATTTATATTTTGCATTCTCTGACATTTTGGTCATTTTTAATAAGTTAAAGAAAAAACTTCCTAAAGAGATCTTGGTCTTTAAAGTTAGTTTGTTATTAATAGAGTATGCTTAACATAAAAGCATGCTTTAGCATGGGATGTTTTCTAAATATTAATAAAAGGATAATAAATAATTTTAATTTTTTAGTTTTTATTATTTTTTGAATTTTCTCATAGCGTTTTTAAATGAGGAACATATTGTTTGTTGGTGCTATTGAATTTTTTTTTAATTTTGTTACAGTAACACATTCAGTCCAATTATGAATAAAAACTCCCCTAGAGTTTTTTCAATTTTCCCTTTCCACTTTTCAGAAAAAAATTCTCCTTTTTTTAAAATAGAAAGTTCTCTGGTTTATGGAATTTTTTTCCAAAAACTAAAAATTTCCTTGAGAAAAAATTCCTAAGGAATATTGGGCTAATTAAGGTTTATTTTTCTAAATAGTAGTTTTCAAAAAAATAATTAAAATTATAGAATCACTCGTATCAATTTGTATTCTGACTGGAATTAAAAAAATTTGGAATGACATTTTTCTTTTTATTTAATGAAAACTTGTTAATTTTACCAATAATTTTACACCCAAAATAAAGCAAAAATAAATTTTAATACTTTGAGATGCTGTATTTTTCACTTCTGAATAAAATATTATGATTCGAATTAAAACTGTTTGTTTTAATTTATTGTTTCATATGAAAAAAAAAACTTATTGATTGCGTGAGTTACAGAAACGAGCTACTGGGTTCAAATCACAGCATTCAAAATCGAATAAAACTATCGTAATTTTAATGTTTTTGTATGAAAACATTTTAAAATTATGATACGATTTGCTCTATATCGAATTCGGTGATTTGGGCCCTGATCTTATAGCCTGCCTGCTACACAGTCTGTAAGAGGTTTTTGTTTACTTTCATTTTAACTAAAAGATGTTTTTGAAAAGCAAAAATATTTTCTTATAAATAATTTTTTTTTCTTTTAATTCGAGTTTGTTAAACAGTTCCTAGGATTGTAGACATTGACCTCATCTTTTTTTTAGTTTTGTGTGCGCATGTATGTATATGCAAGGATGTGCAAGTTGTTTGAAAACCTAATTGTCCATTTCGGCATTATGTTCACCCTCGGGATCTTCATCGTGCTCGTTTAAAAGCGGACTGTCATCTCCTATATAGCCGGGTGGTAAAGGTGTAGCTGGGGTTGTCGGTGCTGATCTGGAGATCCAACCTTTTCGTGGCCGGCCACCACGATTAATAAAGAAATTTGAACTAACTACACCAGTGACGGGACTTTTAAGGATCGTACAACGACTACCTAATGATAGCTGATTGGATGCAGTCATAGGAATGTAAAGAGCTTTATTGGGCTTGGTAGTGTAAAAGCGTTTTTTATTGTGTTGCAGAGTAGATGGCCGTTTTGAGGAAGATGTGATTGTAAAACCGTTACTAGTGCCGGCACTATTACTGTTCAGAGACAATTTACTGTTTGTCATTCTAGCTGGTTGTACAGCCGTAACTGATGACGATGAGGCTGACGTAATCGACAATATTGAGTTTGCAGGCGAGCTGTTAGCAATTTGGTTAGTGCTTGGAGCGTCAATTAAAGTTTGCTGTTCCGGCATTGTTGATATACGTTGAAGTTTTGCTCCCGATTCTAAGGCTGGTGATGTGCATTTGTTAACTGCAGGCGTTGGTGAAGACATTGTGTGGTGGAGTGTAGGCTTAGTCGATGTTCGAAAAACCAAATCTTCTTCATATTTGCTAACTCCTTCTTGTAGTTGACGTATCTGATCCAGAATTTCTTTGACTTCTCCCGTAGGACTAGTCGCTTGCGGTGGTGAACTTGGTGTTCCCACATTTGCTAAGCTACTAACGCCGGAGCATGTGCCTGACGTTACATAACTACGTAAGAGGCCATCATCTATATATTTTTTTGAAATATCATTGATGCGCAAGGGCGAACCTCCAACGGCAAAACTCCCTAATGGTACTTTTTGCTGTTGCTGCAATAACTGACAGCATGTTTCAAGGCTACGCCTTAAAAATTGCAAGTCTCTAATTTCGTTGTCGTTTCGGGTCACTTTCGAATCAAATTCGGTACCACTAGGAACTGTAACGGAAATACCGCCTAAAGAATTGTTCGATTGATAAAATACCGTGTCCCTGTTAGAGGAGTCTACTTGAAAATGTGTAGGATTTGTGTTGACGCGGTGCAAAGGATTGGGTTTGATACATCCGTTGCTAAAAATCACCGGCGTACCACCAACTTTTGGATGAACGACAGCACCTGCACCAGAAATTGATGCGGCTGAAGAAGAATCTTCCGAACGCTGCTGTTGTCTAATATCTGTATTACCTCCAATTCCAGCTGCACAACTATTGTTTACAAAAATATCACTAATACTGCTGTTGCTATTCGTTATATAACGAAACTGTTGATCACTTTGGGATTGAACAAAGCCACTACTATTAGGTAACGTACGTAAATCAGTACTACTATTACTATTGTTTATCACATTTGCGTTTCCATGATGATCGCCATTTGTGCGCTCTTCTATATCACCAACAATTTCACTGCCGTCTTCGAAAAATGCTTCGTTTTCGAATTCTCTAAGGTTTCCATTGTAATGGATAATTCTTTCACTTCCTCTATTACCCCCACTGTGCAATCGACCAAAGGCAGATGCATTTATTTGACTACTAGCTGGACCATAATTTGTATTACGCCCATTATTGTAATTGTATTGCATATTTCCATGCGAACTACTGTTTAATTCAAACTGGCCGTTAGCATTCCCACTGGTGCCACTTGCCATTAAAACGCCGCCATTAACATTTTGACACACTAGCTGTGAAGCTGAACGAGGCATCATGTATTGTTGTTGAAAGTGTGGACTGAAACCTATTTCAGGGCTAGCAGCCCTTGAATACGGCGGTGGTACTAATGTATTCGCTTCGTTGATGTTGCATATAAAACTAGAGCTAAGTGAATCTACCGTGCTTGCCGCTGATAAAGATCCGGCGGGACGCACTATATAATTACGAAAATATTGTACCATCAGGTAACTAGAACCATTTTTACCATTATCGTTATTGCACGTAAACACCAATGGATATAGGTCTGGTTTCGATGTAACCTATGGAAAATTATAAAATTAAATTTAAGCATTTGCAAAACAGATATTTCTACTTTTAAAGTTTACCTCGGTGTAAGGAGGTGGCGGATGATGAAATGAATTGCAACGACTGTATTGAGGTGGGGCGTAACATGAACCAGCCGAATCACCTTCGGACTGTACATGATGCTCGTTAAATCCCCATCCACAAAGTGTTCGTCTTTTCTTCCACAGCGAATAGGCACAAAGGATTGCTAAAATTATTGCTACCACAACACACCTAAACAAAAGTGAAATTGAAAGAAACTGAATAATTAAAGCTTCTCCGTGCAGAACGAAGATTTAAAGGTATAGATTTTGTAAGTATGTAAGTATGTATGTCTGCATAAAAATAGTGAAATAGAAATGAATTTCCCTGTAACAGTTAAGTTGAAATTGAAAGTAGATAACACAAGAGTTGTAATCGGTAATAATACAAAAAAGAGTTGTAGCTTTACAATTTCAACTGAAGTAGAGTTCAATATTTAAAAATTAATTTAAAGTCAGTAGCTTGTTCAGACTATTCATATGCATTCCGTTCAAATTCTGAAGCTATTGTTTACATGCATTTAAAATTGCTATTCAGTTTACAAAACTTTATTGTTGTGTTACTGTTATTTAAGGGTCTTCTAAGAACACTTTGATTATCTAGCTGACTTAAATTTTGACTTGTTTTTCACTTACCAAAAAAACCAATGACTTATAAAAAATAAGTTTAGCACATGCTCTGAAGGAGGTGTCAATTGCCGTGGTCCACTTTGATAAGGAGGACAACATCCTTGTGTACAACATTCTCTAGGTAAGGAACATATATGACCACCCTCACAAAATCGAGCTGTTACCTAGAATATAAAGCAAGAAATATAAGTAAATAAATTAAATTCATTCAATTTATACTTTTTAAAGTTTCTTATTTGAAAGTGGTACAAGTTCACTTTAAAAAGAAGACGTAACGGACCTTTTAATAAGATATAGACACCGCTAACTAATTTTTTTTTTTAAATGGACTTATACCGCTTTCAAAAATAATAGCTCATTTCATGATAACGTTTTTGTTTTTTACAATTTTCGTTTAAAACAAGATTGGCCTATGCTTTTTGTCTACCACTCCTACTTTAACGTTTTAACACCTCCCTCTCTCCGTTCTTTTTATACACACAAATATTATTATAAATTATTTTAATTTTGTAACTGTTTGTATTTGAATTTACTGCCCATGATTCTTAGATCTCAAGGCAAATTTATTATTCCAATTCTATATCATAAATCTATAAAGATGTTTGTGCATGTAAATGTGTGTAACACACACACATACACACATGGTCTTGTGTTGGTAGAAATTACAAACAGAATGACGAATAATTAATATGCAAAAGCTGATATATTTTCCGGGTGCAATAAACTCGTGTCAAAATTTACAAACTTGTAGTCTGATTAAATAATTATTTTTTTTTTCTTTTAAGATTGTCTGTATCAACTTGATAAAAGTTGCAATTTTGTAGTTTGTTTTAATTAATTTTTTTTTTTTTTTTTTGTAACAATTGTGTACTAATGTTAAGCTATACAGCCTGCAGAAATCGCGGCCTTTTTACACATGTAAAGTAAATTTTACTCCAGAAAGTTAAAAATGTATGAAAAAAAAGGCTGGTCATTTTGACATTTCACCCATATAATTTATGCCTGCATTACAGCAGTTTAATTTCATATTATTATCTGATGTAATGCCTACATTTTTACATGAATCATTACTTTAAAAAAACACACAAATTTCCAAATTCAAGTCAACTGTTAGACCAGTCTGAAAACTTTTTCGAAGCAATGATTTATAATCTGTATTTGGTTAATTCAAATTGGCTTTAGTGTTCGAGATATACAATTGTCTCCTAAAATCAAGAGGTGACGCACCATATATGAGCACTACATGAAAACGGTTGGCGCCATTTGTTGAAAAAGAAAATACGAAATTCAAAAACAAAAACAAAATTTGCTTCAAGTCGTACCTATACTGCTTTTAAATCTGCTTAGTAGTTTTTGAAATATTGTAAACGTTGAAATAAAAAATTAAATTTTAATGCAAAATTAAAAAGTTTTTAATTAAAAAAAAACGTATTTTAAGTAGAAGGATACAAAAATCTTTTCTGGAAGCGTAAAGCCTCATAAATTTCAAACAAAACAAACCATAACTTATTAAAAACAATGCACAACTCTCGATCTTGTTCACAATTAAGTCTATTTATTACATAGCAAAATCTGGCAGGCATATGGGATTTTTTTTTTACAAAGAAGTAGCATCACTTAATTGGGAATAAAATCAAAAGTTGTTAATCGATTTTTATAAAGAACGACTCTTTTTTTTTTGAAGTCCTTCAGGTTATATGGTTAAATTAAAAATTTCTAAACTTTGCCTTTTTTCATTACAACTTCTACAATATGTTTAAAAATAATGAGCCCATGTAAAAACCATGTAGCTACGACTTGAAGCAAAATTTGTTGCAGAATTTCGGATTTTCTTTATAATCAGATCTAAATAAATTTCACATATGTACTCGTATGTTATGTCACCTCTTGAATTTAGGAAACTAAAACTAATTGAAAAAAAACAACGTGCAGATTTGAAATCAGCGCTTAAAAATTCTTCCAAATCATACAAAATCGTGAATAATTGTGTAATTATATTAAAACGGCTGGTTTTTTTCAAGCTTGAGGTCGGATTATAATTATTTATTTTTATATTGATATTTTGTTTCACTTTTGTGTAACTTCTTCAGGGTATAATTATAAATTTATAATTTATTTGACTTTTTCTTTTTAATTAAAATATCTATATTATTAAGCTTGAGGTCTTATTTTATAAATTTATTTTTATATCGATATTTCGCTCCAACTTGCGTAGCTTTTTCAGGATATAATTATAAATATTTATAATTATACTAGTTGACCCGGCAAACGTTATCTTGCCTTAAAATTTTTATATATTCGATCTTCTTACGCTAAGAAATCGTACTCATAGAGTAAAGAACCGTGCGAGACCGGGTAAAAACAGGTAGTAGGCAAATAAGCCAGATACCGACTATAGCGCTACCTGCCGGGCGGATTTGTGACGTTAAAATTTCCAAGATTATACATATAAACCTTCCTCTTGAATTACTCTATCTATTAAAAAAAACCGCATCAAAATCCGTTGCGTAGTTTTAAAGATTTAAGCATACATATTATTCTATGTAGTGATATTATATTATAGCGATATATCGATATAAGAATAAATTTATAAAATAAGACCTCAAGCTTAATAAAATGGACATTTTAAATAAATTTATAATTATATTCTGTTCACCTAGGCATGTCATTGCAGTGTTTCTTCCTATATTGATATATGTATCCAAATATTGTTTGGACAGAAGCGAAATATCGATATAAAAATAAATAATTATAATCCAACCTCAAGCTTAAAAAAATCAAACAAATTTACATATAAATAAAATAATGAAAAGTATAATTATTTTTTAAACCAAATTTTGAATTCATCGATTCAGTGCATGATAGGAGAAGCCAAGAAAAAGTCTTTATTCTGAAAAATTAAAAAAAACTCTCAAAGTTTTAATAGTTTAATAATTTTTTTTTAATTTTAGAAGTTAAAAATATGACAGGAACTTGTAAATTAATGCGATGCAAAAAGTCGTATTTAATTTTTTTGCAACTTAGGGCTTTTTTGAAAGCACATGACGTAAACAAGATTTCACGGAAAAGGGCCTTAAGTACTTTATTTTAATTAAACATAGTTACATACGCTAACAATATCTACGGTGTTTATGTGTTACGTTTATATGTATGTGTGTATAATTCAAATGTACTTAGAAAGTACCGTTGTTTTTATATGCACATTTATTTTTTTTAACAGTCAGATTTCTCTGGTATTAGCGTTAAGGCAATAAAAACAACAAAGCAAATATTTTCTTTTATATTTTTTCACACTTGAGTGCAATTAAAATACAATGTAAACAGAGCTGTAAAATAATAATATTTTTCTTTGGAATAAAACTAAAAATAGTCAAAGCAATAAATTATAATTTTTTTTTTTAAATTTGTAATTAAAGGTGTACAAAAACTTTACAAAGTTTTGTGCAGTTTTCATATTATCGACTTTTTTGGCTTCTCTAAAAATGTTTTTAATGTAATTTAGAGCTTTAGAGAAATATTGTGATGATATACAATGTGAATCAGGGTATCTAATAAAATAGTAATCAGTCTTAGGTTTGGCGTCACCAAAATCATAGTACATGTAAAATGTATACAAGAATGTCACTAACAAATTTCATTGTATAAATAAAATTGGAACTGGCTTTTTTATTTTATGAAAATTTAAAATTTGTAACGTTTTTTTTTCTTTCTCAAAAAATACCGATGAATGAGTCAACTGTAGTAAATATATACAACAACAACAAAAAGAAAAAAACACTTGCGAATTTATCAATGGAATGCAAAATCGGTAATATTTATACAGAAAACAAATTAATAAACTCAATTCAAGTGAAACAAATAAATGTGTAAAACTGATAAGACAGAGGACAATACTTAAATAATATAAAAAGTACCGATTTTTTTAAAGCAATTTTAATGAAAAAGTTGTTGAAAAACTTGTTATATATTATGAGCTCTAATATAAAATAAGCAGTTAGTAATGTTTTGACAGTTAAACGGAAATAACGAACTAATGGGCTATTAAGATGTCGTCTACTACAATATTAATCTTGTGCACAGTGCTGGCTATGACTAAAGGAGATGTAAGTAAAATTTCCGTATTTAAATCAATCTAATTCCCAACTGAACCGTTTTAATATTACACAGAGTTAATTTGCAATGTTTTTTTCAGGTTGGCAATGTAATCACTAGCAGTTATAATAGTAACGTAATAGCTCAAAACGATAATTATATCAGTATAAATCGGGTACAGTATGCAAAAATTTTAGGAGATTATGACAAAACCTTAACAACATATAGGAGAAGTTATGTGGAGAATTTAGGAGGAATAACTACTCAACTTGATATGGTCACTGCCAGTTTAGTGCAAATGGAAGAACGTTTAAATCCAATGGAGGTTATAAACTATTTTAGCAAACAATGTATCAGTAAATATCGTGCTACAATACCAACTGTATTAACCATTAAAACAGGCATTACACGCTGTTATGATGAAGCCAATAATCAAATCAACAATTTGGTAAGCAGCCCTCTTACCACCAGAAATAATTTAGACAATTATTACAAAAATTATTTTGAAAAAGAAATTGCAAACTGTGCCAAAAACTATGATAATGCCTCAACAAATTATACCAATTGTATTACCAATGTGGTGAGTTTCGCACACATTTTTTTTTATCATTAAATTTTTTTAAACTAATTTTTTTTTTTTTGTATTCTTTAGATCGGTACTACTAATTCTAATGTTATTATCAATCAAAAGACTTTTAATGTGCAGATTGATGCTGCAGAATGTACTGGAAAAGCTTACATTAAAAGAGCTTTAGATTGTAGTTACACTATTCAGACAAATGCAATTTCTAAAATTGCTGAGGCAAGTGTATTAATTAATAATTGCCTGGCGGGTAAGGATGAATGCAAGCCATGCAATGAAACTCAGTTGTGTACAGAAAGCTACGAGTTGCAAGTAGATTATAAAAATAAAACAATTTTAAATCCCTTTTATGGCCGTGAAACCCACTCAGGTTGTTTATTGCTAAAACTGTATTAAAATGAAATAAATTATTGTAAATAAATTTTTTTTTATAAATTTAGAAGAAAAAAATGGTGGCTAGTTTTTGTAGTCGACTATTCTATAGCTTTAAGCCTGCTTTCGAAATGAATTTTTAAGCTAAAAGAGAGCACACATTTAGAAGTCTGATATTTTTTTTAGCCTACAACAAAGTTATTAACAATTAGATGTTAGGCCTTTTCGAAATCGGGTAATAATAAAACGATATACTACTAACAATTAAATTTATTATCAAATTTAAAGGTTCCATTATAACATTTTTAGTACGTTACTTTGCGATTAGCTGTTTATATCCAGTCTCGCGTGACCAGTACATATAGTAACCATTCTTCGAATATATTGATTTTATGTACCAAATTTAAAATAAGTTCTTCGGAAAATAGAATTTTAATTGTTAAATCATTGAATAATGAACGTAAACGTGTTATATAGCCTATGTTACTTGCTGATAATGTAGTTTTATAATGGTCAAAGAAATTTTATAACCCGTATGGTAGTTTTAGAATTTATCCACTAAAAAAAATACAACAATAAAAAACAAAAACACAAATTTTTCCTGTTTATAATATTAGTATAGAGTTAATTGGTATTGTTGTATACGGCACAATAATTGATCAAAATATCAATATAAACTTTTTTAATTAGCTAATATGTAACGCAGTAAAAAAAATACCAATATTTTAACAACTTGTCCATTTATTCTAACAATTAATTAAGTTTAATTTTGTTCTAGGAGTTAGATAGATGCTAGTACTACAAGATTGCTATAACTCAAAATATTTAAAAACTTATTTTAAAAGTATTCAGTGCACTTATGGAACATTTTTTCGGCATTATCTTCTAAAGGGAAAATCACTTAATATAGTTTATTTATTGATTTGTTTTACACAAAATAAAAGCTCAAAATTTAATAAATGTATTATGTATGTATATTATTTCACTTACAAGTTCGGACATTTGTATAAAAATTACAAACGGAATGGTTAATGACAAAATCATTTTTGATGTGGCCAAGCAGGATACAGTCAATTAATACCGTATGTATATTTTGTGTTGAAAACTGTATGCTTTTTGATGTTTCCGTTTTTGTTATTTCTATTAAAAGGGTCCGTTGAAATATTTAATTTAATTTTGGTTGCAATACTGTTGCTAGTGTTGCAGCTGTTGCTACAGCCTCTTGCCTTGCTGTTAAAGATAATGTTAGCTAGATGATGACACTGACATACAGTAGTTATATTTATTCAACAACAAAAACAATAGCACATGTCCTTGGAAAGAGAGCACAATGCAATTATACTTACAGTATGTGCATTTAAGTGCATGTGTGTGTGAATATATAATTGTTGTTATCTTTATTTTATTTATGTATGTATATTTTTATTCATTTAATTATACAACCACCTTCACTTACATAAGTCATATTATAAATTTATTCACATATGTAAACGCATATACATACATAAGCATTTATAGATGTAAAAGAAATTATTTTAGCTTTTGTTTTTGTTACATACTTCTGCCCTTACATGGCAATACATGCATATAATTATATTCACATGCATACTTTTATTGGGCTTGTACATACATAATTGTTTGTGTACACAAATACCACAGTCGAAGTAGACTAATATAATTACATATATTATTATTTAATTGATAGTAAGGTTTTAATTAATATATATTGTTAAAATTGTTACTACATTTTCATTAAACATGTATTTTATTAAATATTCACAAAAAACAATAAAATTGCTTAACGCCCCAAATTATGCAAATGTAAATAATTTTTGTAAACATTGACTTCATTAATATTATGTAAACATTTTTTGAATTGTGCACCTGTGCTTTAAAGTTTTTACACAAATTTTAAAGGTACATATTCATTATCCAAATTTTTTCATTTGTATTTATTATATATTTAAAAAAATATATTTTCGATAATTCACAGATGTCATCATCTTTTTAAACGAGATAATAATACTTAAAAACATCAAAGCTGTTGTCGATTAAAATTTGTTTGTTTAATTTTTACTAACGAAATACATTTGCACATGTATATTTAATTTAACTAATTTTTTATGTTTAAAACTATTTAAATCGAAAGAAAATTTGTTAAAATTTTTCTGTCGTCTATTAAGCAAAATTAAAATGACTAAAGAGAACTTTTCCTTTTAGTTACCACCTTTTCGAGTTGTATGTAATCATCAACCCCAATAGTAATAAAAAAAATAAAACATTTACCAGCATTGCCATAATATTCTTTCTATTTAAGACAGGAACAAAAGCGTTGTAATCAGGGTAAACGAAATCAGTTTTAAATTGTTTTTTAAATTTATTTTTTTAACTTAAAAAGAATTAAAATGCACACAGATCGCATAAAGACTCAACATGTTAGTAATAGTGCGTTTACATTGAACCGAAATCTATTAGATTTGATATGAAATCTCTTTTTAAATCTATACCGCTTACACTACATTTTTTTTGACATATATCAAGATTTCATTTTCGGAACAATAACAAACTGCAATAAATTTCATATTAATATAATAAATAACACATCATTTTTTGTGTATGTATTTCCGTCCATTTAAAATTTTTTTTATTTTAATATTTAATTTTCTTTTCTTTTATTTTTTTTCATCCAAATGTCAAATTTTCTTGTGCAGTGTCGTATTTTTTTGGTGTATTAATAACAAGCCCACAGTTGTATGACTAAGTACACCAGGATTTTGACTAGATTTTGGCAAAATCTAGTAACAAACTATATATTGTTTTGTATGGGAAATTGAACTAGCTTTCGATCAAAATCTCATATGAACTAGATTTGGCTTCAGTGTAAATTGCTTATAAGTTAACGCCCCTGGTAGCACATGTCCGAGGCAAATTCATAGAAAATAGTCCCACAAGGCCAAAGCGAATTCAAAGCAATAAATTTGCCTTGGTTTTACGTTGTCAAATTTGAAATGCAATAACAACAAAATTAAGCGCATGGTGTAAGAAAACCAGGTGATACTGAGACGACAGCTGAATCCTGCATGATTGAAGCTCGTTCTGTCAAAAACTAAGAGATATCAATGTGTTAAAGAGGGATCAAGAGCGGAAACAAATATTTTGTGTCATTCTAGCACACTTCTTAATATCAACCACCGGAAATAATTTTTGACAGGAGGAGCCTCAAAAGCAACAACAAAATGTATGGGCTTTTTGTAATGTTGTTATTTTAGTATTTTTGAAGCTACCTGGTTTTATTGTACCATGATTAATCGTATTCTTTTTGCTAATGAAAGCTTAAATTAGAGAAAGAGTAAGAATGAAATTCCTTTTAATTTTGTTCATATCCAGCAATCTTTATAGAATTGCTTATGGCTGGGATGCAGAGGAATTAGAAATTTTTGATGTAGTCGAAGAAATCAATAAAAACTTTTACGAGTTTATGGGAATCTCACAAGTAAGCTAGAAAATTTGACGTGTATGCACTCACATGTGTTAATTTTTTTTGTATATGTAAACATAATACCTGGCATTTTTTTAGAATGCTACTAATAGTGATATCAAAAAAGCATTTCGTGGATTATCAATACAATTACATCCAGACAAAAATCCTTCAGCGGACGCCAATATTCAATTTCGAAATCTGGTGTCTATATATGAAATTTTAAAGGATGTATCAAAGCGTGAGAAATATGATAAAGTATTGCGCGATGGACTGCCAAATTGGAAATCTGCTCTGTACTATTATCGGCGCATGCGGAAGATTGGACTTTACGAGGGAGCAGGCATTCTATTTGTAATCATTACTATTGGCCAGTATCTTTTCGCTTGGGCTGCGTACTTTGAAAAAAGATATACAGCTGAACAAGTTTTTGGTTCAAAGTTAAAAAAATTGCAAAAAAAGAATAAAAACATTGATATGGAGACAATTTTGGGTGAAATACCAACACCCTCAATAAAGGTATAATCATAGAGATGTGTACATGTGCATGTGTTTTTTGTCATTAATTTCTCTAGTGATCATATACATGGTCACTCGCTAAAAATTGACACTGATGATGGTTTAAATTCACATTTCTTTGTGCCATTTTAAAAGATTATTTGCACTTGGCTCCATTTCAAGACAAATATCATTACCAATCCGAAAGCAAACTAGTACCACCAAAAGTAATATGCAAAAAAAGTTTTGCAAATATTTTTTTGCAACATATGGACGTTTTTAAATTGGTCCTATTTCATTGAGTAACACTCGGTTACTCAAAATTATTTACTTAGTACAAAAGCATATCCATATTTAATATTCCTTTGTGACGGTGTGTGTCAAGAGCAAAAACACTTCTGTGCACATCTACCTTAAAACTAAAATTATTATTTTTAAATGTTCATTCATGATTCCTTAAGTAGAATACTTTGCCCATTCAAATACCGCTGTTAATTTGGAATCTACCATCAATTATTAACAAAGGCTTCAAAAGGCTTAATGAATTGAAGGAAATTGCTTTAGAAATACATAAGCAGTAAGTATGAAATACTAATCTCACAAACCAAATTTTGTGACTTATTTTAAAAATTCACAAAATTTGTAAAAAGCAAGTTCTTTAAAGATGATAAATTGATTTATTTAATTTATTACAGAGAAGTAGAGGAAGCCAAACGCAAAGAGGAGTTGGAAAAGGAGTACGAAGAACAGGCAAGACTACGTAAAGAGAAGAAAAAAAATTTGCACAAAAGAAAACTAAACAGAAAAGCGCCAAATAAAACCGAAGAAGAATTGAAAGGCTATTCCCAAATACAAGGTCGAGAACCATCCGAAGATACTGCTATAAAAGCAGTAACCCAAAAGGTAAAGTAAAGGGCTCAGCAGTAGAAGAAAATACAATTTTTCATACATAAAAATAGTTTATATTTCAGTTGTGCCTGAATTACATATTTATCTAATAAAAAAATTGTGTTATAGGTTCCTTTGAGTGGAAGCTTCTGGACAGACGAAGATTTAGCTGAACTTATACGATTAGTTAAAAAATATCCAGCTGGTTTAGAAAGTAGATGGGTAACAATTGCTGAAAATATGAATCGTACAGTACAAGAAGTTACGTTTATGGCAGCAAAAATGAAAGAGAACGGTTTTCGCATACCTGGCCAAACAGATAGTGTCGCTGAAAATATCATTCAGGAAACTCAAGAAATTATAAAAAAAGAGAAAACAAAAAAAAATAATATTCTTATACCTGAAACGAACTGGAGTCAAGTACAGCAAAGGGCTCTAGAAGGAGCTATTCTTAGATATGGAAAAACTGTTGGAAGTGATAGATGGGGAAAGATAGCAACCTGTGTTCCTAATAAAACGAAAGAGCAGTGTCTTATGCGCTATAAGTATCTGTGCGATTTAGTAAGAGAACAGAAAATAAACGAGAATTGCGAAGAGCATTCGGTAAATAATCAGCCTAAACTAGTCGAAGAGAAAAAGATAGAGAGTGAGCGACAGGAAGAATATAAGCCCGTGACGCCCGAAATTTTAGCTGACAATTTATCGGAAAGGGGCGGAAAGAGAAGTAATAAACGAAAAGAAAGAAGAAAACGGAGAGATTGTTTCTCCGACGAAGATTCCGATGGTGCTTATACCTACACAATAAATTAAATCCGATCTTTTATTTAGTTAAATATTTTTCAAATTCCTATTTTGTGAATCAAGGTAAATAGTTGTGTATACGATTTTACAAACACATCCATTTAAAAACTCCATTAACATTTATAAGCGCATTTTAATTTGTTTTAATATTTTTCAGCATTTAATTTTTCATTGATTTTTTTTTTTTTTTTTTTTTTTGTAATAAAAAAATTTGACTATGATACCGCTGATTCTTTACTTATCTCCAGCAGTGAATTCTGGGATATTTCCGTTTCGTCTTCTTCGTCCTCAATTTCCATTTCAAAAATAATCATTTTTTTACGTTTTTCAGCCAGTATTGAAGCCACCTGTAAGGCAAACAAATATAAAGGGGTAGAATAATCGAATCAAAAATTATTTATAAAGAAAGAAAAAATACCTTTCTACATCCAGATACAGCCAGATTTGAGCAACTATTTTCAATTGGCTTGAGGTGGTTAATGTCTATTGTATCAAATATGCTATGACCAATCGCTGTATCACATAAATTTAAATTTTGTGGTAGGCTAAGCAGTGAACATTTTTCATTTATTTTGTCCAAAGGGAATTGTATGAAATAACTATGATATTTCATTGCTCCGCTTTCTTTTCGCAATAATAAAGATAATACATCATCGTTGTAAAA
The DNA here is from genome assembly GCA_947397855.1 of Thelaira solivaga. NCBI lineage: Eukaryota > Metazoa > Arthropoda > Insecta > Diptera > Tachinidae > Thelaira > Thelaira solivaga. The sequence goes on from OX377612.1 coordinate 56,342,313, forward strand.
TTGCAAATCTATAAATTTCAAATTCTCCAAACCACTACTTAAGGTTTTGGTAAGGGGCGTAGGAGTTGTTTGCAATCTAAAGCATTTTAGTTGTGTAAAATTTGAATCAAATTCCATAATCAAACAATCCTGCCAACCGATAGTGACTAACATTAGATCACGATTTTTAGCTTCACTAACAAAGTATGATGTTCTTATAAAGTTGAAATTACATTCTGAATTTTCATTGAAGGAAAAACATTTAAAAGATGCATCAAGTTCAAACCCCATACTTATGCTTTCGTTTGGTTTATCAAACACTTTATCAATAGACGCAAACATTTTATTTCGTTGTTGAGTTAGTGATAGACGTTTTTCATGCGGATAAAGTAGAGGAGAATTGCGCAGACAATCATTCTCTTCTAAAAGTTTATTCCATAAATGATGCATATCAGTTTTCACTATTTGCTGTAGAGGTTTATCTTCTAAATACTGGCCAACCTTTTCCAAATTGAATTTTCGTTTTATAACGGTGCCATCATCTGAAATTTATTGTATATAAATTTTAATATTTTTAAATATATTTTGTACAACTATACCGTTTTCTATAACACTATCCTCAAAACTATTTAAATATTCTGCCAAATATATTGTATCTTCCATGGATAATTGTGTCATATCCTCAGTAACATCCTGTTGATGTAGTCTTACTATAACAACACAAAGCCAACAAAAAAACAATTTCATATCGTTTACAGATTGATCAATAACTTGTTGTAACTCTAAAATTTTCATTAAAAATGATCCACATTCTCGTAACGCTGCTTCAATAAATTCGCTGACGATAAGAGGCTAAAAATGAAAATAAATTTAATGTGTAGATATAGTATATTTTATATACACGTACTTCGTAATAAAAACTTATTCTACCAAGACCCTTGATGGTATTTAGAAAATAAAACATGTTTGTTGATGCCATTTGCAATGGTTTTGCCACCAAACTTTGTATTGTAGAATAGCTTAAATCAACAGAATTTTGAAGCTTTTTAACTCCTTTTTCCGTAAGATCTCTTAAAATATAATATAAAAAAATATATGTAAAGAATTTTGTATAACGTAAAATTTAAAATGCCAACTTACTGCATTAAAAATTCTTCAATTTCAAGTGTGGAATAACCAAAAACCAATAATTCCATAAAATCTGCAGATAATGATCCTTCCGTTTGTTTATTTGCATAACTAGTCAGCTTATTATCCATTTCCAGTAAAACCGTTTCCCAAGCTTCTAAAATACATTGTATCGTATTATTTATGTAACTATAAAAGCAAAAATTTTTTTTATAAAATTAACAATATCAGTATATGTTGTTAAATTAAAATTATATAAATACTTTTTTGTTTCCAATATATTAGCACAGTGTTGCGCCAAATGAATCATTGGAGAAATATATTGTTGTAAGACAGAATTATGAAAATGAAGAATTTTCAATTGGTTTCCATCACGTAACAGGGCGTATATCGCGTTGAAGTCCCCACAAAGACGAACATCATAAAGTTCTAACTCATCAGGATGAGAAACGTGCTGAGACATATCGATGGTTCCCGATTTTAAAGCCCCCAACAATAATAAATAAATTTTAAATTTTAGTACAACTACTAGAAAACACGGTGAACCTTTTGCAAAGGATTTATGCTCCTCTGTTTTCGATGAAGCCCCTAAACTATTTAGATTTGGCAATGGCGGTAAAAAGAAATCGTGCGTTAACTATAAAACCATTATATTACGAAATATTATTGAAAAATCGTACGCATCTATACATTTTCATCAGTTCCGCTTACCTCTGTTCTGTTCCGATACAATTGTTTATAATCGATAGTTTTGATGACTTTACTAAAGTATACTTTCTTTATGTCATCATCGTAAAATAAGTTTGATATGGATTCTTCACGCTCTACATCTAGTAATGACACCTGACCATTGCTGTAACCTTTTTTAACATCCAAAATCGTGAGAAAATGTAGTGGTTCTCTGCTGAATTTTACACTTACCTACTGCAATTATAGTCTCATCATGCTGCCAACTTAAGCCTTTAACTTTGATATCTTCTCCCGGTGATGGAAATGTTACAGTCTTTTGCCAATTTAATCTTTGAATCACTACTTCACCTGTTCTGTAATTAATTTAAAGGAACTAATAATTTTTTAATAATAACAATTTTCAGCCTAATAATCGATTTTAGAAGAATTTTACTTTCCTTTTTCTGTTCCATAGGCAACCAGGTCCATCTTATTACTCCATTCCATTAATTCTACGACACAACTCATATGTCGTGCACCAATTTGTTTCATAGACATTGATGGAATCATTTTACTTCAATAAGGTATTATATTGATTTTATTATATTATTCCACACTTAAAAATAAAATTCAGCTTTTTAAAGTAAGTTAAACCAGAAATTTATGTCTATAAGAGGGTTTTCAAAATTGGCAAGTACACTTGTAATGTTTTTATATTTTTTTGAACTTGCCATACCGCACCGAGTAATCATAACAAAGGCGAATTCATTTTCTTCAAACTGTCAAAATTTTTAACACAAACCATGGCAGATTATATACGGTAAAGCAATCCCGAAAAAAAAACACTGAATTACAAAAACAACTCTATCGTATGTGTCAAATAACAAGATGGAAATTGAATGCAGATTCTTGATTTCAACCATCGGACCCAACTTTTGACAGGAGACCTCAAAAGCAATAAGAAAGTTTATAGACTTTTTGCAATGTTGTTAATTTGGTTTCTTGCAGCCATCTGTTTGTATTGCACCATGACCATATGTATAAAATTAAAATCGGCTAGAAATAAACTAAAAGCCGCCGCTTATTTTTTTTGCACAGCTGCCGGCGGGAATATTAACTCGACTTAGTACTCTGGATTACAGGGTACACTCTGAATTTGGGATCTATGAATAGAATTTGTTTTTTAATTTTCGCAAAATATAATAATGCCTTTGTATGAAACTGTAATGCAAGAGAAGCCTCCAGTTGTTTTGGATATTGGAACGGCTTATACAAAGTATAATTAATGAAATTAAGTATCTACAAAAGCAAATGACGTCATGTTTTAATTTTCTTGTAGACTGGGCTTTGCTGCGGAGGCATATCCTCGTAAAATTGTACCATCTGAAGTCATTCTATCTGAAAATGGTGAAACAAAGAACATTTTCGACTATGGCAACAAAAATGAATTTTATGATCAAATAATTGAGTTTTTGCAAACTGTATTTTTTAAGTAAGAATATAATATAAAATAGTATCGACACGTAATATACACAATTTATTTACAGGTATCTACTCGTAAGTCCAAAGGAAAGAAAAATAGTAATTGTTGAAAATGTTTTCGGTCAAGTAATTGTTCGTGAAACTTTTGCAAAAGCGTTGTTTCGTCATTTTGAAGTATCTTCAATCCTTTATGTACCCTCACATATGATAGCACTTTCAACATTGGCGATCCCTCACGGTGTTGTTGTAGACATGGGTTACAACGAAACTACTGTAATGCCTATTTTTAGTGGTGTTCAAATAATGCAAGCCTTTCAGGACCAAAAGTACGGTGGTCGTACTTTACACCAAGAAATTAAGCGGCAATTAATACTAGAGGGAGTAAAAGAAGAATTTCTTACAGAACCAGTGTTAGAAGATATTAAAGTTCGCACTTGTTTTGTTACAAAACTAAAAAGAGCTCGCGACTACTTCAACGATCAACCACCACAAGCTCCTCCAAATGTGGATTACCCAATAGCTAATGAGATTATTACCATACCGGGCAAAGTGCGGGAAACAGCATTTGAAATATTCTTTGAAGACAATAATGATCGCGATAGCTTACCGCATTTAATTTTAAAATCAATTCTTTGCTGTCCTCTTGATATTCGTCGTGCTTTAATAGCGAATATATTTGTTATAGGTGGTAGCTCCATAATAATTGGGTTATTGCCTCGTCTCAAAGAAGAACTACAGCATTTAACTATTAATGACAAGAAATACAAAGAAAAGCTACATGGAAATATGAAATTCAAATTTCATAAAACACTTGGTCGTCAAAATATAGCTAACTGGTTAGGCGGATCTCTGTGTGGTGGTACAGATTTGGTAAATACGCGTTCACTAACAAAAGATACTTATATAAGACAAGATCGTGTTCCTGATTGGACTTGTTTAGACGACAATCGTATGGCAGGATAAGTTGGTTTTATGTGTTTACTAAATTATTATTATGTATTATAATACAAGCTTCTTTGAAAGAAATGATTAGATTTATTATTTTTAACGGCTAAATATTACTTTTTTATTCATTCAAATGGGTAGATAAATGCAATATAATTAAATAAAAATAGATAAATTGTATTAAAAATATAAGTGAAATTCTTCCTATACACACATAATTACATTAAATTTAAATGTATGCATGTAATATCTAATAATTTCGCAAAATTTAATAAGCAATTGAATCAATAAATATTAAATTACCTTAAATTTTTTAGGTCTATCGTATACTCAAAGTTTTACATACATTTGATAATGCCGAACTTTAATTGAAGTCTATGTTCCTCATCTTTAAGAGCTTGTAAGTTGCGAACTTTTGTTTCTTCGTCATCGTTCTTATGAGTATTAAAGTGTGCACGTAAGTCACCTTGTAATCGAAATCCTTGCGGACATAAATTACATTTGTATACATTATCCCCTAAGTGCCCACGCAAATGTTTTATCAAATCATTGCTTTGGGCAAAAGCTCTTTCGCAATATTTACATTTGTAAGGTTTTTCTCCAGTGTGGGTACGCATATGTCTTCGACATTGATCAGCTAAAACGAATCTGCACCAAATTTTTCAGTGGCGAATTTTTTTTTTTTTATTTGTTTATTTACCTCATATCACAATAGTCGCATTTATGATTCTTTTCGCCGGTGTGATACATTTTGTGCTTTTTTAGGAGATATGGTTTTACAAAAGCGGCACCACATATATCACAAATATGTGTTTTTGTTTTATTATGCACAGCTTTGTGCGATGCTAAATCACTCAAGCAGGGGAATCTCTTCGGGCAATCTGGACATACATACGGTCGATCAGTGCCGTGACGCATGAAGTGTTGCTTCATATTGCTCAAACTCTTAAAAGCTTTTCCACACTCTGAGCAAAGATATGGCTGTTCACCTGTATGTGTTCTCAAGTGATCTTTTAAAGAGCTCGATTGCTGAAAAACTAATGTAAAAACAAAGTACGTAATTTAAAACTTTAATTGCATGTATTAATTCAGTAACTATTACCCTTTTTACAAAACTCGCATTCGTATTTTGTCTTTACTAAATCATTTTTCTTCCCAATTTCTGATGTTCGTAGATGTATTCGTTTATGTCGTTTTAAACTTTTGCGCGTTGATAAACGGTTTCCACATTCATCACATTCAAAATTTTTGTGTTCACAATTTTTAGCATCATTTGCGATTTTTGCACTTTTTTTAATATCGGCTATTATTTCCGCAGTTTGTTCGGTTTGTTCATCAGTTTCATCTTTTAACGATTTATGACCTTTTTTACTGAAGATTCATGTCTCATTATTTTCATATGCTAATGATATATGTATATATAAACTTACTTCTTTTTATTATTAAGCGGAATTTCCCATTCGCTATCTCCATCAGTAAAAACATCGCCAAAATCTTCACTTTCACTCACGTCTTTCCATTCAATATTTTCTATATCAAATTTTATGTCTTCAGTAACATCTCTATTATTGAAAGATATTTCATTTTGATCTATTAAGGGTTCATCCACTTCTATTTTTAATACGTGTGATAAATCATTTATATCTCTTAAAATAGCTGCGTTCCCCATAGAAATGTTCTTTAAGGGATCTTTGTTATCTTGCAATTCTACGGGAATTTCTTTTATCATTTCCCGAAGTTTTTGTTCAACTCTTATGCACATCCTTTGAAATTTATAAGCATTTAAAAGATTTTCGAGGCAATTTTCGCATAAAATTTTGGGCAACATATCATTACTGTCAATTTTTAACTGTGGTGTTATTAAAAGAAGTAATTCCATTATTGTTTTATTTTTACATTCCACGATTTCTGCTTCATTAAAAATAGAAACAGGATTAAAATTTTTGTTCTGCATTATTTTGTTATCCTCGTCGTCACCGTTCATGCATGTTCTACAATAGTTTTCTACTAATTTAATGCTATTGCCATTCATATTAAAATTAATACAATATTAATTTTATAAATTTATCAAAATTCTTTCTGCAGTAGCAGAAAACAATTTATCTTTACAGCACGTTGCCAACTTTGTTGCACCATTAAGATGACACAATTTTGGTTTGAATTTTAGGGTGTCCCTGTCATCGTTACAACAAAATATTTAATTTTTTACCACAGGGTCACACACAGGTGTCAAGCACAGGAATATCTCTGTTTAATTCAATTTTAGTTGTGTCAATTCTTGATTTTGTAGGAGGAAAAAGAAATTGAAATGTTAACACTTAAAATTTTAAATCAATAATTTAAATTAAAATTGTACAATTCAACCAGCATATATTTAAGTAAGGCTAAATAAGCATTTTTATTTATAGACTCTTACAAAATAGGGAATGAAATTCAACTTATTTGGAATTTGGGATGACAACCCATTTGTTGGTAATAAATTTAATTAACTATTATTTCTTTCTTAAAGCTTAAAAATTATTTTAATTTAATAAATACAAGAAATAAAAAGTTTATATACATTTGACAAGGCCGAATTTAATTTGGAGTCTTTGCTCTTCATCCTCAAGATCTTGTAAGTTTCGGGCCTTTGTTTCTTCATCGTCGTTCTTATGAGTAAAAAAATGTGCACGTAGATCTCCTTGCAAACGAAATCTTTGCGGACATAAGTCACATTTGTATACGTTGTCACCTAAATGACCACGTAAGTGTTTTGTTAAATCATTGCTTTGCGCAAAAGCTCTTTCACAATATTTACATTTGTATGGCTTTTCTCCAGTGTGTGTACGCATATGCCTTCGGCAATGATCGGCTACAACAAATCTAAAACAGACTCTTTAATTTGAATAAAGAATTTTTGACTGTTTGAACATTTTCTATTACCTCATATCACAGTAATCACATTTGTGGTTCTTTTCACCGGTATGATACATGTTGTGTTTCTTTAAGAGATATGGCTTTCCAAAGGCGGCACCACATATATTACAAACGTGTGTTTTTATTTTGTTATGAACAGCTTTATGTGAAGCCAAATCACTCAAACAAGGAAATCTTTTAGGACAATCTGGACATACATATGGGCGTTCGGTACCGTGACGCAAAAAATGTTGCTTCATATTACTTAAACTTTTAAAGGCTTTGCCACACTCCGAGCAGAGGTAAGGTTGTTCACCAGTATGTTTTCTCAAATGATCCTTTAAAGAGCTTGATTGCTGGAAGACTAGAAAATCAAGATGGTAATATTCACTATTGATTTTTAATGCATATTTTTTGCTTTTACTTACCTTTTTTACAATACTCGCATTCATGTTTTGTTTTCATTAATGTATTTTTCTGACCTACTGGAACAGTTCTAAGATGTATTCGTTTATGTCGCTTTAAACTTTTACACGTTGATAAACGGTTCCCACACTCATCACACTCGAAGTTTGCTTTACTTTCATCTTTAGTGCTTAATGGATTGTTTGTTGAGTTCACTCCTGGTGTTCTAAGATGAATTCGTTTATGCCGTTTTAAACTCTTTCGAGTTGATAAACTGTTTCCACATTCGTCGCATTCAAAAGTTTTACTTCCACTATCTTTCGCGTTACCTTTTATATCAGAATTTTTAGGAGAACTGCTTATCATTTCTGAAGTTATTTTCTCATCCTTATTTTTCGATTTCATAAATAGTTTTTGACTTTTTTTACTATAATAGTAATTTTCTATCTTACTATTCTCCAAAGTTTATTAAAAACAAGATTACCTTTTTGCGTTATTGCAGGAAATTTCCCATTCGCTTTCGTCATCTGAAACATAACTATCAGTCACATCTTCCCATGGTTGATTTAGGTCTTCATTCATAACATACTGCTCCGGCTCATTCATTTCTATTTTTAAGATTTTAGATATATCGTTAAAACTCTGCATGCCTACATTATCGATTGAAACATCCTTTAAGGGATCTTTGCTTATTTCCAATTCCAGAGGGAGGTCTTTTAGCATTTCTCGTAGTTTTTGTTCAACTTTTATACACATCTTTTGAAATTTATACGCATTTATGAGCTTCTCAAGACAATTTTCGCATACAGTTTTGGGCAGCATATCATCACCATCAATACTCAGCTGTGGTGTTGTAAGTAGGAGCAATTCCATTATTGATATATTCTTGCATTCTACACTTTCTGCCACATTGAAAATAGATACAGTGTTACACTTTTTGACTTTAATTTCTGTGTTATCTTCTCCCTCGCCATTCATACATGTTCTACAGAAGTTTTCTAACAAGATTATACTATCGTTATTCATTTTATATAGATCTACCCATATATCTCTATTGATATATGTATACCAAATATTAAATAAATTTAACAAAATTTCTAACACACAAACAATATAAATTTGTTTATATGAATGTCGATACCCAACAAAAATAAGTGAGGAAAAAGAAGTAGAACAAGTTAAATTCAGCTGTGTCGAGTCTAATATACCCTTCCTCATACATTTTTTAACAAACAAAAATTAAAAAGATTTTTAAAAAAATGACAAATATTGATTGATATAATATTCTTTGAAGTTGTGGAATCTTTATTGTTAAAAGCCATAAAATATCTGTAGGCACTCAGTTTTTAAATAACAAAAAGGCATTTTAAAAAAGATATCTAAAATTGTTCTGGCTGTTTACGGACTCATAACTTTTAGGCATAGGCTATTCATGCTGTGCTTCTAGGCTGTAGTAGTAGCGACTTTTATACCCTTCACAAAAAGTTAAAAGGGTATATAGGTACAAGTTTTTGATTCCATTTGTAATTTCTACATCGTAGTGTGACCCTGTGTGCTGTACATGTGGCACCCTATAAAATATATCGTCATATGATTTTATTAAAGCCCTATTATATTTAAAAGATTTTAGAGAAGCGAAAAGTCGATATGAAAAAAAACAAAACTTTTTCAAAAATAACCGCCACTCAGCTTTAAATGTAAACGTTTTTAATCCATTTTCAAATCTTATAAATTTTTTTTAATGCTGAGTACATATTTACATACCTTAAATTCAGTAATAGAATAAATTTTTTTTATTCCTTTTTAAGTTTTGCTTAAGACTTGATATGACATTTTATACAGAAAACTTGTGTCTTTCACCCATTTTCTGAGACATTTCTTATTTAATACAATAATTTAAAATTTTATTTTTATTCGTGTAATAAATAAAATTTTTACGTAAATTGAGTAAGCCCAAGCTTCATTTGTAGCCTTTGCTCTTCGTCCCTCAGAGCTTGTAAATTTCGTGACTTTGTTTCTTCATCGTCATTCTTATGACTACAATAGTGTTCACGTAAGTCCCCTTGTAAACGAAACCCTTGCGGACATAAATCACATTTGTACACACTATCACCCAAATGCCCACGTAAGTGTCTCATTAGGTATTTCCTTTGTCCATAAGCTCTTTCGCAGTATGTACATTTGTACGGTTTTTCACCAGTGTGACTTCGCATATGTCTTCGACACTGATCCGCTAATACAAATCTAAAACAAATATTTTTTCAAATGCAAATACTTTTTATATATGTACATACGTCTTCTTACCTCTTATCGCAGTAATCACATTTGTGTTTTTTTTCACCGGTATGATACATGTTGTGCCTCTTTAAAAGGTATGTTCTCCCAAAAGCGGCTCCACATATATCACAAACGTGCGACTTTATTTTATTATGGACAGCTTTGTGGGAAGCTAAGTCACTTCGGCAAGGAAACCTTTTCGGACATTCTGGACACACATATGGCCGCTCAGTACCATGACGCAAGAAATGTTGCTTCATATTACTTAAGCTGTTAAACGCTTTTCCACACTCTGAGCAAAGATAAGGTTGTTCGTTAGTGTACTTTTGCAAGGGATTGCTCAAAGGGGTTTCTTGCTGTAATACTAGAAAACAGAGCTAGCAGTCTTTCAACTGAAAATGTCAGACACTTTCTAGTTACCTTTTTCGCAAATCCTCTTTTGATATTTTGTTTTAACTAAAGAACTTTTTCTATCAATTTCCGCTCTTTTCAAATGGATTTGCTTATGTCGTTTCAAACCTCTACGCGTGGATAAACGATTTCCACATTCATCGCATTTGAAGTAGCTTCTATCATCTTCACCAAGTTGTGATAGTTTGGAGTTTGTTTGTGAATTATCAAAAATTTCGTTATTATCTTCCTCTTCTTTAACAGTATCATCTTTCAAGTTTAGTATTTGTACATTGTTTCTGCTAAATAAGTATGTCAGTTTTACTATAGGCTGAAAGTAATGAAAGCCGCAATTACCTTTTTGCTTTGTTGAAAGGAATATCATTATCGCTATCATTATGATCGGATAAATCACTGTTAGTCTCTGCTTCCCATTGACAGTTTTTCATTTCAAATTTTATGTTTTCAGTTATTGAATTTTGATTCATTGGAGACTCGTCCATTTCTATTTTTAATATATGAGTGAAATCATTTACAGTCTGTAAATCGACTACATTAACTTGTGAAACGTCTTTTAAGGGATCGTTATTCATTTCAACTCTTACAGGATTTTCTTTTACCATTTCGCGAAGCTTACATTCAACTTTTGTGCACATTCTTTGAAATTTATAGGCATTTATGAGCCTATCAAGACAACTTACACATAGTTTTTTTGGTAACATATCGTCACTATCAATACTTAACTGTGGAATTGTTAGCAGAAGTAATTCCATTATTGTTTTATTTTTACACTCCTTACTGTAAGTTTCATTAAATATGGAAATGTTTCGAGTTTTCCCTTCAATTTCTCCATCTTCTTCATAACAATTCATACATGTCCTACAAAAGTTTTTTAATAATATGCTGCTATTACCACTCATATTACAAATTATGTTTAATTAATTTATAATAAAAATTTCTTTCCCACTGGTACAGGTACATGTATGTGTCCAAGGCATATATTCATGTCTACAGCCAAGTCCAATATGCAGGTGAATAAATCAAACTCTGGCTGAACAAGCCGTAACAGCTGTTTTTGTGAATACTATGCCGGTGGTGAATTTCTCATGTATAAGAATTTGCTGTCGTATATTTGTGAGCACATTGTAAATTCTTGATAAAAATTCAAGAATTTTGAATAAATTAAAAAAGCGAAGCCTTAGAAAAAAATTAAATTTATTAAAAATGCCATTAATTTTTTCACGCTTTCTTTTAAATGGTTGTTATATTAGGTGCGATCCTGTACTCTAGACGTTTTGGACTACAAATTTTCTCTCTAATTGAGTTATTCTTTTTTAGTGCGCGAACACACACGCCAATTTTAGTTGCTCAACTCTTAAGTTTATAGGAGAGAGAGAGAGAGAGGAAAGAAGAATGTGAAGGAGTACAGACTTGCTTGTACTCCGCAATTCTCTTAAAAACTTTTTTAACAAGGATTCGAGCTGGGGCGCTATAGGATTGCAGGTATATAATTAACACACAATCTATGCAAAATTTTCATACAAATACAAACACAAAAAATTATATTAAAATAGATACACACATGTACATGTGCTTTAATATGTATGTACATATGTATCTTGTATTTTTTCTCAAACTGAGAAAACTAGTTAAATTAACATTTAAATAGTTGGAAGATTCTTACTACACATTAGCAATTAACCTATTAACATGTACATAAGTTTGTCGTTATATAAATTTATCTACAATAAATTCCTTTTAAAGTCATAGCATTTAGCTCTGCTAAATTGCGAACTTTAGTTTCTTCATCATCGTTTTTATGCGTAGAGAAGTGTTCTCGAACAATTTTAACTGTTGGAAATCTTAAAGGACACAACCCACATTGATATACATTATCTCCTAAATGAACTCTCAAATGTTTGGTTAATTCATTTGATTGACAATAGGCCTTCTCGCAATAGTTGCATTTATATGGTTTTTCACCAGTATGAATTCTAACATGACGTTGTAGTTTTTCATTGGTAATAAAACTGAAATAAATGAAATGTGTATTTTCACAGAACAAAAGTTAATAAATTATATAAGTACACCTACATATATATATATATATATTTTGATATTTTGTTTATATATTATTCTTACCGTTTGGCGCAATATTCGCAAGAAAATGGTCGATCGTTAGTATGATACATTTTATGCTTTTTCAAAAGAAACGGTTTCGGAAAACCTCGACCACAAATGTCGCAAATATGCGTTCTAGGCCTTGCTTTATGAACATCATAATGGGAAGTCAAATCAGTTTTAGTTGGAAATGATTTAGGACAGTCTGGACAGGGAAATTGTTTTTTGTTAAGATGACGGAACGAATGTTGTTTTAAACTGCCTGATGATGTAAATGATTTACCACACTCTGAACATAAATATGGTCTTTCACCTGCCCAAATAAAAAATTTGTTTTTAATTTATATTGCAAAGAATTATGTATATTTACCGCTGTGTGTACGTAGATGATCTTTAAGTATGTATCCTTGTGAAAAGCCTTAAATTGCAAAAGACATTTTTTTTAGTCATACATATTTAAAACTTAATAAAGAGGTGAACTTCATTCATTTGAATTTAATGATAAAATTATTTGAAAAATATAATTTTTAAACTCCAGGTCAGTAAAGACCCTGTTTTGTGATCTTTCTCATCATGATAGATACTTAAACACGTTTGTATAATTCGTATCTATGTACCGGGCAAATTAGTTGTTAATTACAAAGGCACATAGTCTGATATATACGAGTATTCATATATGTGCATATAAATCTTGTAATTGTTATGTTACTAGTTTAAGCATTTCCAGCAATACTTACCTTTATCACAAATATTGCAAACAAATTTTGGCTCTTCATTGTCGCGTTTTTCATGCAATTCTAGATGCTTTTTTAAGGATAGCTTTGATTTCAATTTCCTTTTACATTTGTCGCAGGGATAACTTGGTCCAACATTAGTTTGTATATTTAATGTTGTTGAATTCAGTTCTTCATGATCCTCATCATAATTATCATCGTCATCATCTTTAACATCTTCATCTTCATCATCATCATATACGAATGACTCGAATACCTCATCGTCAAATTCTTCTCTTTTAAGAATTGTGGAAATATCCGCTACTGTAGTATTTCTTTGTTATAAAAAAAAATAATATTACACTTTATTAATGATTGTATTTGTTCCTAGATAAATAAATATTTTTATTTGATTAAGCCTTTTTTATTTATGTAAAAATACCATAACTGTCACTAGTTGATATCGACAAGGACAAAACAAGTTTTTGTCTTTAATTAATTAAAATGGCTATTTTATTAAGCTTGAGGTCTTATTTTATAAATTTATTTTTATATCGATATTTCGCTCCAACATGCGTAGCTTCTTCAGGATATAATTATAAATTGACAAAGGTCAAATAAACTAACAATTAAATTTTTTTTTTAATTTTTAAAACGCTGTTTAATCTCTGTTAACTGTAAAATAATTATTAGTTAAAATAAATTGTACATAAATTAAATTAAATTATTATTATTTGATATTAGTTTTTGTTGACATTAATTCTTATTCAACAACTTTGATATAATTTTAAATATGCACTTTAAAAACTGACTTATTAAACTTGAAAATCAACAACTCTTGTGAACTTTACTTTGGCAAAGAATCTTTTTCGACTTGACATTATACGGCGGCTCCAAGGCCGCCTATATAAAAGGACCGGGTAAAAACAGCTAGTCATTTATCAAAATAAGCAGCAAATACTGCTATTAAAACAATATTTTTACAGCATTAAAAATGGTATGATTTTATTATGGCTTTGATGCTCTAATAATATTTTTATATAAAGTTTTTATTTAAAAAATACACCTTTTATTTGTAAAGCATTTAATTCGTTTAAGTTTCTGTTCTTTGTTTCTTCATCATCATTTTTATGTGTAAAAAAATGGCCACGTAAAATTTTGACAGTCTTAAAACGCTGTGGACACATCTCACATTGATACACGTTTTCTCCTAAATGGCATCGCAAATGCTTTATTAATTCACTAGATTGGCAGTAAGCATTTTTACAGTAATTGCATTTATAAGGTTTCTCACCGGTATGAATGCGTGTATGGCGTTTTAATTTTTCATTTGTAACGAAACTAAAATAAGAAGCAGCATTAAAAATACGTTCACAACCAAATTATATGAATTTATGTAAAATAATTACCGTTTTTCACAAAATTCACAGACGAAGGGTCTATCATTATTGTGATACATTTTGTGCTTTTTTAATAGAAAAGGTTTGTGGAAGCCACGTCCACATATATCACAGATGTGATTTTTTGGTTTCGCTTTGTGAATTATATGATGCGATACTAGATCGGTTTTAGTTGTAAAGGAACGTGGACAATCAGGACAAGAAAAGTTTTTTTCATTTAAGTGGCGATATGAATGCTCTTTCAAACCTCCGGCCGTAGTATATCCTTTGCCACATTCCGAGCATAAAAATGTTTTTTTCCCTGTGTAAATAAAAAAATTAAAATAGCATTAATATACATATATAAAATGCATACATATCACCAACTTGTTCCAACGTCGTCATAACTCAGAAAACGCAATTTTTTTTTGCCATTATAAATATATTTGGAAAATAAATTTTAAAAAATATGCATAAATTCGTATTAATAATATTATTACTAAACAAGGACATAAAAAAAATTAAAATATTTTCTCTCTAAAATAGATTTGTTACGTTATGACGTCGTTGCAGTAAATGAATGAGTGATTTTTTATACCCTTCACAAAAAGTGGAAAGGATATAAATAAGTTTGTCAGCCCTTGTGTAATTTCCATACAGTGCATGTGCCACCCTATAAAGTATAAGTTGATTTAGATATGTCCGCCCGTGTGGATGTTCAAATAAACTCTGAAATCCCTAGAAAACCTGCAGAAGAGTTTAGTATGCCCATTTGTTGGAAGTTCCTGATTGCAGGTTGCTTTTTAAATTCAGCCTAAAGAGTTCATAAATGGATGAGCTATGAGCTCTGAAGTGCAACTACCTTTATTTTTTTACCATTTATCTGAGTGCGTTTTTTGCGTATTTTGTCCAAAATACAAAACGGACAAAAAACATAGTATGGAGTTTTATCGGAAATGACAGTCATTCTATGTGCGCAAAAAATCAAAGCAATCGGTTCACAATGACCATCAAAAATACATTTGAAATTTTAGATTTTTATTTTGTTTTTTTTTTTTAATGGAAATTTTTAAGATGTACAAGTACGTAATATGTGTGCACGTACTTCTTTAATAAAGGAGAGCATAATGTTTGTGCTCGCTCACAGGAAACCAGGCAATCGGTTTTATACAAGCATGTGAATATTTGGATGTTTTTTCAGTGCCTTATGTGTAATTTTTTGATTTTTGCCGTTAATTTGAATTTCTTTATTTGGTGTGAAATATTTATTAAAAATGTTTGCAAACATTTTAAATTAAATTAAATTTAATATACTTTGCACTCTTACTGGATAATTTTTTTTTTTTAATTTACAAATTGACATTTTGTTGCTCTCAAAACTAAGGATTCCAGACCGTATTTTTTATGAATGTCTTTAATTTGAATTGCTTTAACTGAAATTAATTATTTATTTTAAGAATAATAAAAATATAGGTATTCATTTCACAAGAAAATATTCGTGCATGTTCGGTATTCCCTACGGATTTGAAAAAATGTGGAATTAAATTTTTTTCTTCTTATTAAATTCTATCAATAATTTTGCACCCAAAATAAAGCAAAAACAAAATTTTAAAAAACTTAAAATGGACCACAGAGTAGTTATGAGGTGCTGAATTTTTCAATTCTGAATAAAATGTTCGGATTCGGAATACAGAAAAGCACTGATTCTTTATTCATTTTATAATTTTTTTTCGTATTTAAGAAGAATGTGCAAAATGAAAAATATGAACATTTGCCTACTAGAGTGAAGGGTATAGATAACTCGGCACAGCCGACTTTAACTTATTTTTTCTTACCAGTGTGCATAACCATATGTTCCTTTAGTTTTAACGTATCAGCAAATACTAAATAAAAATTAAAATAAAGTATAGCACTTATTAGTTGTTAACATCTTTGTTTTTTTAGTTAATAACTACTAACCTTCTTTACATATGGAACAAATATTTATTTTTCGCTTATTATTGTGCATTTCTTGATGCTTGTTAAATGAATATTGCGATTTTAGCTTTCTTTTACATTTATTACAAGGATAAAACTCTTGGTGGTCTTCGGTTTTTTCTTCCTTTAAGAAATTTTTCTTTTTTTCCTTAGATTTACTTTGTTTATCCTTTATGAACTTTTTCTTTTTTCCTTTGGGTTTACATGGCTTAATACTTTTCGTTGTTTCAAATGGATCAGCTTTTGTTCTAACATCAGCAATCTGCTTTTTATTTGTATGATTTAAATTTTTGGTTTCACTTAAAGCAATAGAAAATTAAGTAAAATAGTTTTGTTTTTTTAAAGCATTCTATTACTTCGTGTGGTAACAAATAAGACAAAACTCGGTAGTTCTTTTTTTAAATAATATTCTTGTCATAAACGGAATTGTGTTTGAAAGGAATGGTGTTAAAAGAAATTGTACATCAGTTTTTGTGATATTGTTTGTCTTTGAAATGAAATGTTTACTTAAATTCAATTTGCACAGAGCAGTCATAAGATACATTTATATCTTATATATATTTTGGGAGGAGATTATAAAATTAAGAATTTAGCATTTTGCTTTTTTAAAAAGTAAAAAATTAAATTTTTTAAATTTGCTACTTTTCTGAATCTATACTAATAATATTATAAAGAGAAAAATTAGTTTTCTTTGGTTTTAAAAACTCTCACCAATATCAGCGAGTAACATATAAGCTATAAAACATAACGCTACGCCCACTTTTACATTCTTTTTTAAAATGGGTACTGACTCTTTGATCAGCCACGTCCATTTTAAGGCGTATCAGTGGGAAAGTTGCCAATTTGCACTTGCCCTGCGAGAGAGGATGAAATAGCTAATCAAAACCAAATTTTAAACAGATTGTTCTGAATTTTTATACATACAGGGTGCTTAGTCTAAGAATTCCCCCTCATGGATAAAAGGAACGGGCGAGATCGAGTAAAAACAATTAGGTGTATATAAAATATTTATAATTTTTAGTGCGTAATTCCAATTATATATATTTACAATTTAATTCCAAATAATTTATTAGTTACATATTTATAACTGTTGAAAAATATGTAATTTTTCCATTGTTCACATTTAGTTGGTTTAAACCTAAAAATTTGAAATAAGCCTAATTTTAAATGGCGAATTAAATTTTTAAAACACTTTCAAAATTGTTTTATTTTCAGTTATCACTCATTTTTGAAAACTATTTTAGTGAGGAGAACTTATATATGTACATCTTAATTTTTAAATGTCGAATATAAATGATTTTAATTAATTAAAATCCAAGTCTAAAATAAATAGTAATATAGATTTGCATATTTTCTAAAACTATTTATTTACACTCAAAGTTTTTACACTTTATTTGATATACATTCCTTTCATTTCCAATGCATTAAGTTCAGCTAAATTCCTGGCTTTAGTATCTTCATCATCATTTTTATGCGTTGCAAAATGGCTTCGCAATAGTTTTACAGTTGGTAACTTTTGTGGGCATAACTCGCATTGGTAGATATTATCACCCAAATGAGATCGCAAATGTTTCATTAATTCGCTTGATTGGCAATATGATCTTTCACAGTAATTACATTTATATGGTTTCTCACCAGTATGAATGCGGGTATGACGTTTTACTTTTTCACTTGTGACAAAACTGTAGATGAGAAAGAATTAACAAAAATATTCCATGCATTTGAATATGTAAATTGTGTATTACCGTTTATCACAAAATTCACAGGCATATGGTCTTTCATTGTTGTGATACATTTTGTGTTGTTTCAACAAATAAGGTTTGTAAAATCCACGACCACAAACATCGCAAATATGATTTCTAGGCTTTGCCTTATGAATGTCATAATGCGAAAGCATATCTGTTTTCGTGGGAAATGATCTCGGGCAATCAGGACAGGGAAATTGTTTTTGCTCTAAATGACGGAATGAGTGCTGTTTTAAACTACCTGATGATGTAAATCCTTTGCCACATATAGAACACAGATAAGGTCGATCGCCTAATAGAATTATTTTTTTTATTATACATAAATCTTTGTACTTTAGCTCTTTTCATAAGCTTTCTTACCAATATGGGACCGTTGGTGTTCCCTTAGTAGAGAACTATAATGGAATACTGAAATTTAAATACAATTATATTATTTCAAATTGAAACGTAATATTGTTTTATATATATATATATATATATTACCTTTATTACATATGTTACATTCATATATCCGTCCATCACTATCTCTTTTATCGTGCATTTGTTGGTGTTTCAAAAATGATATCTTTGTTTTTAACGTTCTCTTGCATCTATTACACGGATACATTCCTTTAGTTATCATTTCTTTTGTAATAGCAGAATGTTTTGTTGTACTCGTTATAAATATATTATCATCTTCGCTTTTTTCATCATCACCAACCAGTTTATTATTGGTTTTTATGTTAGTGGATTTTTTAATTTTTTTCAAGTTACTTTAAATAACGAAAAAATAAAGGACAATTTGTTTGAACTTTTTTTATACTTGTCTTCATATAAAATTAAGGGCTTGATTTTGTAAAACAAAACTTTTTAAAATTGTAATATTATTTATAATTATTGAGCGTTTTAAAGCTTAATATTTTTAACTTGTTGCAAATTATACTGCTAACACGAGATTGATAAATAGACTGATTAGCTAATTACTTGCATATATATATTAATTTTTAGAGTACATTGAGTTTTGCAAAAATAAGTAAAGAAATATTAATAATTCCTAAAATTTTAATAATTTTAAGTACAGTTTGGTAAAGAAAAAAGTTTTACACTTACAAACATTTTTAAAACTAAACAAAGAGAAAAATATGTTTATTGACAAATTAACATTCTCTAAAAATTCCTATAAAAATTTTAATATTTAAAAAAATATTGGTTTACAAAATCTGGCCATAAAATTAAAAATGTCCGAAACTTTTTCACAAAAAATGTTACCACTTTTATATAGAAAAAAATTATTTAATAATTTTTAACAGTTATCATAAGTTTGCACAAGATAAGTCTTTCATTTACAGTTAGACACACCTTATTAAAAATAAATGTGTCGTTATTATATTAATTTTCCTGTACAGACATTATTTATCATTTATACAGTCAAATTGTATAGAATAATTTAGTTAGCCTTTTAGTTTCCATTTTTATAAATATAAATAACTTTCAACTCTAAAAAACTAAATATTTATTTATATATTCACATCATTATAAAACAGGGGAAAGTGTTATAGAACAATCGTTTTTGTAGGGAGAACCATTGTCGTTGTTTTTTTAAAAGAGGCAAATACAAGTTACGTTTTTATGTTTATATATTTATTCCACTGTCAAAAATCAAAATTTTAATCTTGTGGTGCTAATTTTAATTATATTGGGCTGTAAATTGATTATTTTCCATAATATTATCATGAAAAATGTCATAAAAAAACTTTTTGATTCCAAATAATTTATTGGTTATACGATATATGTAGATTATAAGTTGAAGCATATATTTAATAATATTAAGAGTACATATGTATTTATAAATTGAATATTTTATTTACCTTGGCATCTCCTTTTCATTCCAATCAATATCACTTTTATTATCATCCCAAGCTAAATTTAAACTTAAATCACTGCAGCTTTCCTCTAAAAATTCTTCTGTTGCCTCTGCAGCTCTATTTATTTCTTCTTCCATAATCAAGTCTTCTTCAGATTGTAAATAGTTTTCCTCAATAAAAGAAGCACTAAACTCAGTCTTGACCACATCTTCTTGCACTTCAGTGTCATTCGTCCGAGTTCTTTTGTTCTGCTCTGCTAACATTTTATAAAATTTCTTTTCAGTGTTTATGCAGTTTTGTTGAAAACTATATATATTTTTTATTTTTTCTGAACATTCTAGGCAAATAATTTTCGGCAACTGATCATTTTTTTTGATTTGTAACTGTGGTATAGTGGCTTTGATTAATTCTGATAAATTTAGTTTTTCTTTGGCTTCGTCCTGGATAGTAAAAATTGAGACCATTTGTGTCATTTTAATTTTTACATTATTTTTGTTGTTAATTTCTTCCAGCTTCGTTTCATCCAACATGCACGTTCGGCATATATTTTCAAACGATTCAGACATTTTTTGCAATTTATTTTCTCGTTATAAATAACAATTTTCAGTTTTATTTTAATAAAAATAAAGAAGTAAAAATTTTCTTGGACATTTGACTTGGAAAAAATTGTTTACGAAAAGTTACCAGATTTTCTTCATATTAAGGATTTTTCGGGGAAAAACTTGAATTCTGTAAGAATTATTCATTTTGTAAATATATCAAGTGGACGCATTAGGCAGTTCGCCCAACAGCTGTTTTATTCCAAATTTCTCAAAATTCAATTTACAATTTAAATCGAAAAAATTAATTCGTTTAAAAAAATAATTAATTAGAATCGCAATTTTTGTATCATTAAACAAAACTAAAAATTTCACGTACTAAAAATTAAAAGAGTAAATAATTTCACTATGGTTCACAGCATTTACCCAATAAATTTATTTGCCTTGGGGTGTTGTAATTTGGATTACAGTTTGCAAAACTTGTGTTATTGTACTCAAGGTATATTGAATATGCCTTGTTGTACTCGTATATGTATGTTAATTTTCAGCGTTTATAAAGTCATGGCCTAATTATGTATATAGGTTGGCATTGGTGGAGCATATGGCAATTATGCGTTTATGTTGAAGAAAACGAGTCTCATCTTTACGTCGTGTCTTGGAAGGAATAGCTTGCTAACGCACTTAAAACTATTTGTCTATATTCTCTAGCACATAGCTCAAGGCGTGAATCTCCATAGAGACTCAAATGTTGCCTTTAAGGATTTGCCAGTTATGTATAGTCAGCCCGATCAGTCAATAAATGGCGGAACTATGAAAGAAAAACTGCAACATCTTTTTTTACCATTATGATGTTATGATATATAGCCTATGTTACTCGCTGATAATCGAGCTTTATATTGGTGAGACTTTTAAAAATGTATAAAAAAAATTTACTTTATAATATTTTACAGATAATATTCCAATGTATATTTATTATTTATATTTAAAATTATAGATTTTAACAACTTAATTTAATTTTTAAGCTACGCTCTTCTTCTATTCGGGCTTTCAGATTTCGACACCGAGTTTCGTCATCATCATCTTTATGATTGGAAAAATGCACACGCAATTCTCTAGCCATTGGAAATCTTAACGGACATAATTCACATTGATACACATTATCACCTAGATGTTGTCGTAAATGTTTCACGCAGTCATTACTTTGAGCATAAGCTCGATGACAATATTTGCATCTATACGGTTTTTCGCCAGTGTGTGTTCTCATATGTCGACGCTGTTTCTCGCTAGTAACAAATCTTCATAAAAGAAAAGAAAAAAATAAATACATTTTAAAAACATATCACTATGATAACAGAAATGTTTAACCTTTTTTCACAAAATTTACATGCAAATGGTCTATCATCTTTATGATATCTTTGATGTTGTTTTAAAAGGAATCGTTTGTAGAAGCCACGTCCACATATTTCGCAAACGTGTATTCTAGGCTTGGCATTGTGTATCTCGTAATGGCATAGTAGGTCACCTTTTGTGGGAAATGACTTAGGACAATCCGCACAAGAATAAAGTTTTTTATCTAAATGTCGAAAAGAATGTTGCTTTAAACTTCCGGCTGATGTAAAATCTTTCCCACATTCAGAACACAAGAATGATTTTTTGGCTGTGTTTTATAGAAGGATAATTTTTGAAAAGTTTTTATATATAATGAGGTACATTGTATATTGTTACATATGTTACGTATATTGTTTTCTTACAAGTGTGGGTTCTTTGATGGTCCTTTAGCACTTTTATTTCTGGAAAAACTGAATGGACATAAATATCAAAACATATTGATTTTATTAACGTATGATTTTATTTAAACAACCTTGATTGCAAACTTTGCATTTCAATTCTTTTTCCTCTTTGTCCTTTTTTAAGTGCATCTCATCGTGTTTCATTAGTGACAATTTAGACTTTAATTTTCTTTGACATTTGTTACAAGAATAGAGTTCTTTAATAGAGTTAGTCAATTTCGCTTTCATATCACGTTTTGATGAGCTTTGTCTGATTTTCTTTTTTGATTCGATTTTAATTTCTTCCTCTTGAACAATATGTAATTCACTTTAAATAAGAAAATTACAAAATTATTTAAAAATAGTTGGCTTGATATTAAATTAAAATAAATCATTTAATACTATGTTGGTAGGATATTGCCTAAATTTTAGATTTTGCTCGTTACTTTTTGATTATGTTATCCTCATTAGGTCAATTAAAGAGTTTGGTGTTTAATCACACTGAAAAATTTCGTGCATTTAATGAGGAATTTTTATAGCAATTTGGTTTTTGTCCTTGACAAGTGAAATGTCACAAAAATGCTTGAATTTCTAGGAAGTTTCTAAACACATACATAGCTACAACGTACATATGCAAAATTTATTAAATTAAACAAGAAATATTTGTTAGTAGATTCAAATTTGAATTAAATAGCTATATAATTTAAATTTATATAACTATTTATTTAGACTTTTATTTTTTATATATAATTAATGATTATTGAGCTTTAGTCTTGTTTTTAATCATATAAATTATTAATTATTTATAATTTTCCTGACGAAGCTTTCCACTGGAAGATGAAATATTGAAAATAATAAATAATTTTATAAAAAAACAAAACTAAAGTTCAATAATCATTAATTATATACTCGTATAGGTATATAATTTTTGTCAATAAAACTTTTTGTATGTTTGTCTTACCAATTGCTTTCGTTTTTTTTATCATACAAGTTATCAGAATAATTGTGGTCATCTCCAGTCTTAATATCTTTTTCGATATTCTCATCAAAAGTACGCTCTATAGAACAGTTTTGAAGTGTTCCTTTATTTTTAACAACTTCCTCTTGTTTTTTTGAGTTATTTGATAAAACATTATCGTTTTCTTTCAACATTTTAAGAAATTTTTCTTCCACTTTCAAAGATTTTTGTTGAAAATTGTAAATCCCTATAATTTTTTCGAAACATTTGTGGCATACATTTTTGGGCAGGTAGTCGTCTTCCTCAATTTGTAATTGTGGCACAGTGGTTTTGATTATTTCTCTTAGGCTGAGGTTGTCATGTTTACTTCTTTCCGGCACAATAAAAATTGACACCATATTGAATTCATTTGCATTTGTTATCTCTTTTTCTGTATTATTTAACATGCAAGTACGGCACATATTATCCATTGACTGAGACATTTTGTTAATAAATCTTTACTTTATTTAATAAAAAAATTTTTGTTTACTTTTAAGCATAATTTGCAATGCAAGTGTAATTTCAGCAGAGCTACCAAATGCAATTTTTGGCAAGTGCTACCTGATTGTGATATAAAATTTAGTGGGAAATTTATTGCCTAATTCAGCTCGTACTATATTTATATGTAGTATGTGGGTGGTATAATTTTGATGGACTTACCTATTAGTGAGTAATTAAAGCAAATCTTACGATAAAGCAAGAAAGAAATCGTATCGCTTTTATTCTAAGAAATATAATATATTTCGACATTAATCTAATGTATTCCAAGGAAACTAAAAATAATTTCTGTTACTCTAATATTTCTATAGTTATGGGCATTGAATCCCAAACTAAAAAAAAATAATTACTTAATTAATTGATAATATTTGTTATGTATTATTCATTATAAATATTTTTATTTATTAAATCCCTTAATTTATAATAATAAATTATAAGGTAAGAGGAAAAAATATAAATATATTTTCAAAATAACAGACAAAAATCAAATGTTTTAATTTTTTTAGTTACAAATTACTTTTAATGCTGTTCTGTATTCCGAATCTGAATATTTTATTCGGAATTAAAAAATTCAGCACTTTTTAACTACTCTGTGGTCTATTTTAGGATTTTCAAAATTTTGTTTTTGCTTTATTTTGGGTGCGAAATTCTTAGTTGAATTAAAAAAACATAAAAGTTTTCATTTAATAAGAAGAAACAAATGTAATTCCACATTTTTCTAATCCGTGTGGAATAAAGAACATACACATTTATGTTTCCTTACAGCCCAATTTAATTAGTAAATTTCGTTCGTCTTCATCCCGAGCTTCTAAATTACGAGCACGAGTTTCATCATCATCATCTTTGTGAGTGGCAAAATGTACTCTTAAATCTCTGGCCAATGGAAATCTTTGTGGACATAGTTCACACTGATAAACATTATCACCCAAATGTTGGCGCAAATGTTTGACACAATCATTACTTTGGGCAAAAGCTCTTTCGCAATATTTGCAACGATATGGCTTTTCCCCTGTATGTGTGCGCATATGTCGGCGTTGTTTTTCTCCGGTTACAAATTTCATGTCGCAAAATTCACATTGATATTTTTTAATACCATTATGATAGAGATTGTGCTTTCTTAACTGATAGGCCATATGAAAGGCGCTCCCACAAATGTCACATACATATGGCTTCTCTTTCGTGTGAACCATCATATGACCATATAAGCCGCTTGCGCATACAAATTTTTTAGGACAATGTGGACACTGAACAGTTTTTTCTCCTTTGTGACGTAGCATATGAGTATTTAAGCTGCTCATGTTTTTAAAACTTTTTCCACACTCTATACACAAGTAGGGTTCTTCACCTAAAAAACTCAATTAAGAAATATTATGATTAACGATATTATTATTAGAACCATACCTGTGTGCACTCGCAGATGGGTCTTATAATATGAAAATCTCGGAAATCCTTTAAAATAGAGGAAATTTGACTCTTTAGCTATTTATTTACTACAAAATTATAATAATTTAAAAATAGGATTTTTCATATTGATATGAAAAATATATGTAAAAACTATAGATACAAACTTTGGTAATTTAAAAACTGTAAGAGTTTTCCAGAGAGAATAGTCTTGCAGTAAAAGTAAATACTTGTCTTAAAATATGTGCCAAAAATATTTTTCATACCTTTGCCACAATGCTCACATTTAATATCCTTTTTGTTCGTTTGACTTTTTCTTTGTATTCTAGCTGTTTTTGTGTTTTTTCTTTTGGGTAATTTTTCAATTAGATGTTGTTGCATATGCTCTTGCCAAAGTACAACATTATCAAAAACTGCGTTACACTGTTTACACGGCACTCTGCCATCTTCATTTTTTGTAGGTAATGGAAGTTCTTTCGCTTTTCTCGTCTTCGTGACTTTTTTTTTTATAAGTATTTCTGCAGAACCAGAATTTGTTGCATCAACAATGATATTGTTATCCCAATTCGATTTTCTCATAAAACGTTTTTTAGAAGAATTCTTTGACCTGTGGTATTATATAAAATTATTGATTAGATATAACTTTATGAAAAAGAAAGGAAAACTAGTTTTAAATAAAACAAAAATTTAAACGATTTAAGTAACAATGTTACAAATAGAACATACAAATAGGACATTTGTGAAGAAAAATATATTTTAATTAAAATCGACATAAAAAAATACGTCTGTGGCAGTGTGAAATAAAACATTTATCAGCCCAATTATGAATAGGACTCCGCGGGAGTTTTTTCACTTTTCCTCTTTTCATAAAAAATATGTAACACTCTTTTAATATAGAAAGTTCTCTAATTTAGAGAATTTTAATTGGGAAAAAAATTCCTTGAGAATATTCATGATTGGGCTGTATATCTTATTAAGTCAATTTGGAGAACTGCAACTTTAGAAACTTTAAAACTTTTTCTTATAAATTTATTTTAATTCTAGCAAACGATATTGTTTTCATTTCCATCTCTTTAATTTAATATATCGCCCCACTATCCCTGAACTACAATAATAAAGTTATTGAGTTAATTGCGACGACAAGTCAATTTTTACTTAAGTCGACTTAAGCGGTTTTTCTTTTTTAATTGGCACAGTAATTGATGTATCCTATTGATCAGCAAAGTCGACATGTCTTTGTAAATATAAAATAATTGGAAATAACAGTTCGCTTCCTTCGATTGACATCGTATTCTTTTCTATTTCATTGTGTCATATAAAACTTACCAAGTATCTGCAGGCCTCCATTCATCTTCACTAGCGTCACTATATGGATTGAAGAAAAAAGGTTCTTCGGCTTCTGAATGCTCAGATATTTCTTGAAAATCATCTTCAAATTCTGGCCATTGGTCTTCTTCTTCTTTGTCAAATTCATCAACATTCATTTCTTGTACTTCAAATTCGTATTTGGTGACTTCATAAACTTCCGATTCATTATCAAACGACTTAGCAAAATTTTCTTCCTGCTGAATAACTTCTAATGGCGTTTCCAGCTCTAAAAATTTGTTGGCAATATCAGTTTCCGTTAACATTTTACGAAATTTTTCATCAACATTTTTATACATTTCTATGAATTCGTGTGACACCAATAATTTTTTTATACAATCTGAACAAATCAATGTTGGAAGATTATCTTCAACTTCTACTTTAATTTGCGGTTGCACTAGTTGCAGAAGTTCCATTATGCTTTTTTTGCAGCCTGATGGCACTTCCTGAATGCTCTGTTTTGTATTATCACTTTTCTTCTTCGTTTTGGAAAACTGTATCATGCACGTTCTGCACATATCCTGCATAGAATTGAGAGTTTTGCTCATATTTTAATATAAATAATATGTTTACAGATACGAAAATTATAACAAAAATTAATCTTTATAAATTATATTTTATTGACTTTTTATTTAGATTCTGTATGACAATAATAGAAATTTATATATTTACTTTTTTTAAAGAGCTGCCAGATTGTTTTATGATTTTTTTGCTATTTGCATTACATAAAATATTAAGCTGAAGACAAACAAAAATTCAGGCGAGGCATAAGATTAACAAAAAAATACAGATATGACAATTATCTTTTAAAATTGGATAACTTTCTTTTGGAAACATATGTACGTACAAAAAGTTTTTCTTTTCAACTGGCAGCATTTATTAAAAAAAATTGCATATCATAACCGTGTGGCAAGCACGTCACAACGTAAACACAGCACAGCGGATGAACGACAAACCATAGACAAACAACAACAACAAGGCTACCACAAACAAAATTCCAAGAAATTTGAAAATTTAAGTGCTAAATTAGTTTTTTTTACATTACACATAAAAATAACAAAAAATTAAAAAAGTATATCAAAAAACAGTGTATTAATATAAAAATATTGTACAAATATGAAAGACGTTAAAGAATGGTAGATATATATTCCTGGTAATACCATGTTATAAAAAAATTCAAATTCCAAGAAAAACAACACACCAAAATTAAACGGATTTCCTGGAAAAGCAAATTTAAACAAGAAGTATACATACAATACGTAAAGGTCTCAGTAGGAGATGCGTATAGGAATTTAATGATCCAATAAATCTCCATAGAAATATTTCTTGAAAATTTTAGGATAGAAACAATGGCTGTATTTATAAATAAGTGTAAAGTATTTCTATTCTCATGGGTATTGTCAGTGGGTATATTTTGCTGCCCGAGCTCGATGTTGGCCAGCGCAATCAGAATGTATAATCATCCAGGTGAGACTCATCCAATTACTGTGGAAGCTGCCATAGGTACAGATTTCAATATAACTTGTTATATGAACCCAAAAAAATTTCCTAGAAAAAACTCAACTTGTTTACATTTCGTAATTGGACGAACAAACGAAGAATTAGCGTGGAAAAATATTTACGTGGCAAATAGTACTAGCATAATATACATGGTTAAAAATGCAACCGAACAACAGACGGAATATCGATGCAAATGTGGCCCAGACGCTATAATGGAGACAAAAGTTTTTGTAGGCTCTCGACCAAGGCCAGTCCGAGACTTTTCATGTCGCAGCTATGATTTTGATTACATGATTTGCAATTTCACTAAACCGCCAAATCCAATTTTAACAACTTACAATGTTTCATACTACAACGACTTTCCAAGCTATATTTACCAACCTAAATGCAATTACGATGATAGGAACTTAATCTTATGTAATACATCGCTGAAAGATCGATACCAAGAAATGTACCATTTTAAAATCGAATCGAGTAATGGCCTTGTCCAATCCAATCAGCAAAAGCTATTTCAACTTTTTGATATAAACAATTTCGAAATTATGATACCAAGTAAACCTGGTGAAAAAATGCGCGTTGAAAGTTTATCAGTGGACAGCATTAAATTATCGTGGCAAATGTCAACTTGGGAAAAATATCGCTTAAAAGGTTTGATATGGGAAGTTCTGTTGCAACCAGAAAATTCAACAATAATGCAACTTGATGGACCAGTTCGTGAGCATAACGAGTTGCGTTTGCGGGTCAGTAATTTACCGTTTCCAAATTGGGTTTATAAATTAATGATACGAGTTCGTGTTAAGAGTCCAAATTCAGTTTGGAGTGAACAGTTTGTATATACATTTCGTACTGCTGCCTGTCGTCCGTATCGTCCACCACGTATGGAGTCTGGAGGTTTCTATATTGACTCGACGGAAACCCGCGTAACTGTTTATTGGGAAGAATTATTATCACATGAATACAACGGCGACAATTTTACATATGTCATAAAGGCAGTAAATCCTGATGACGAATCGTGAGTATCAAAAATAAATAATATAAGTAGTATAATACAGTATGTATGTATGTTGCTAAGAATTTAGATTTAAATCTAAAATGAAATTTAATAAAAAGTATTTAAAATATATAAAATTATAAAGTGCAAAATTTAGAGATTTGTTTATTAATAAAACAAAATCAAAAGCACTGATATGCAAAAATATTTTTTTTATTTGTGGATTCTTAAAAACATACATATAACATACATAATTCTAAGATATTGTATCGAGATACGTGTATCCAACATACGTATGTTGTATATATGACTTTAAACGGTTTCGATAGGAAATGAATAAATTAATTTTTGTTAACTTGAAATATTTGTATGCACATTAAAAAAAACAAAATATAATTTGTTTCAAAATACATAATTCTGTATGCACATTCATTCATACCTACGAGTACAATTTAAATAGATACGCATTCACAGCTATATAATTTATTTATAATTGCAGCGATTTAAAACCTTTTCACCAAGAAAAAAATCTTGCCAAATTCTTTTGGCGTAAAGACTTGTATTATGAATTTCATGTTCGTAGTCGTAACCATATGGGTGAATCTGAAGAATATAGTAGCTTGATAATTTATCCGACAAAACGGAGAAATCCAAAAGAATTTACACCACAAACTATACACAATGTTTATCATGGTAATAACCGTACCTACACCTTAACTTGGGCAAATCCTAAAAATTTAACTGGAATTTTAAATTTTACGGTATTTTGGTGTTATCCCAAACGAGCTTTACCAAATGAATGTAAAGTAAGAAATCATTTTGTGTTAAACTAATTAAGTATATTTAATGTTTTCGTAATTGTTTTCTTGAAGGAATCTATATATTTTCAACATGTACCCGTTGATCAACTTAATTTTACTACTCAAGCTCAAAATGCATCAGAAGAACGTATACTAAACTTGGCGGTCTCAGCAAATTATTACAAGTTCAATACTGGTCTTCATTGGACAGACTGCTCAATGGATATCGTAAATACTGACTTAGTTAAAATGGAACCCGAATTAACAGTCTCAGCAAATTCAATCAAAGTGCAGTGGACCGTGGAACGTGTGTGTCCCTCTATATTAGATGGTTTTAATATAACCTTTTGTGAAGTGTCAAATAATGCTGTAGCTGAAAATGCTACTTGTCTGCATAATGAGTTAATTTCTAAAATAGCCAAAAAATATGACAAGAAATATTTCATAAGCCATTTAAAACCGTTCACTATGTATAAAGTAACAATCTTTATGTTTTGGCGCACCAAAAAAGGCCAACCAAGTGAGCCACAAATTGTGCGAACACTAGAAGGTGCTCCTTCACCACCCAGACAATTACGAGTTGACGGTATAACAAATACTAGTGCAATAATAAAATGGCTAAAACCAACAAATCCAAATGGCAATATACGTAAATACATCATAATGCTAAACAATGATCAAATTAAAGTGAATGCTTCAACTTTATCGTATCATTTGGAAAATCTGGAGAGTTTTACAGCCTATAAAGTGTACGTGTTGGCGGAAACAATTGAAAGATCTGAAACTAGTAATGATGTTCATTTTACTACTGCTGTTGGAAGTGAGTGCATGTTATTTTCTCTATATATTTTTCTATATGTATCTTCTTAGCTACGCGACGACAGTGGCAATAAAGTCACAAGAAAGTAACAAATTGTATACATATTATTTTGCAAACAAAGAAAAAGTTTTACTAAACTGTTTTGACTTAGCCCACTTACATATATATTTATTTTATTGACTTACAGTTCCATCCCCACCCGGTATTGGACCCAACAACAATGTAGCTAATAACATACAATGGTGTAGACCGGTTAAACCTCGTGGTTCTATTGATTTCTATGAAGTTCTAGTGACACAACTGTATAAAGATCACGTTTTAAGACAACGTATTAGCGTTATACCCGGTACTGTAACAACCTGCACATTTATCGAATTCCCACAATGTGTAGGAGTCGAATATAAAACTACAATAGAAGTTCGAGCCATCAATGCTGTATTTATTGCTGATAAAAAAACAGCAAAAATTTCATACAATTCTGAATTTGATGTTGATACTTACACTGGAAACCATGATTTGCAATGTATTGCAAGTGATTTAAATGAAAAGATTGAAAACTATTTGAATAATTCACTTTATGAGTTATATAAATCTCCATGGCAAACATCAGCAATCAATTCATGCTCAACAAATCATTTAAATAAAATGACAGCAATTAGTTTCCTTGGAATGGCAATGTCTTTTGGAGTAATGATTGCTTTGTACTTGGCTCATAAAAAATACAATAAAATGGCGAATATAAATTGTACTCTACCAGCTGGTTTAGAAACGTACCTAACTAAGGAGACAGGTAGCGGATTTCCAGGTGATTTTAGTAGCGGTAGTGACTCAAATAAAGATACTAGTACTACAGAAGATCAATGGATAAGTGTAGCTCGCATGCATGATTATAATTTTCGCAATGAACATCACCATTTGTTGGCCTCTCTAAGCAGTGAGTATGCCTATTTAAGCGCTGGCGGGGATAATAACTGGGACGTTATTCTTGGGGGTACCCGTGAAAACATGTTAGCTAAGAACTTGGAAACAGCAATGTCTTCCAGTGAGAAAGAAACTGAGGAAAGCGAAAGAGAAAATTCAAAAATAAGTTCAAATTCAACTTTAACCTCATCAGATAATTTGGATGAAAGTTCCGAGGAGTCTGGTTGCAATAACGTTATTATGGAGCGGTCACCGCTAACAATATTTCCTCGTAATAATGGTTACATTAAGCAATCAATGCTACAACCGTGGCCAATTTTCAATAGTAATACGGTTGATGTTGCTACAGAGTTAACAACAAATATGCCATCTTCAACGAACGGATATATAACAGTTCAAAATTTAGGACATGACTTTGAAAATCTGAACAAACAAAAAAAGCTTACTACAACGGCTGCAGATTATGTATCACAACAGGACTTGGAAAAGTTTTTCCATAATAATTCACGTGATTATGCTACAAACCCAATTGTTAGAAATGCTCTTCCAGCAAGTGATGGCTACTCTACTCCAGAGGATCTCACTAAATTGAATACACAAAATAAAAGTAAAACGGATCAAATAAATGCAAATGAGCCCATCAAACCTGTGGACGCTGTTTTCGGTTATGTAACCCAAAATGATTTAAATATACTTGCTCAACAAAAGCAAAATTTCTAAACTATATAGAGGACTGATTTTAATTTTTAAGTGTTTAACATATTCCTAACAAAAAAATAACAAAAGCCTGGCTTCCTAAGTAAAATCAAATTGAAACTGAGTGCAAGTGGAGTAACGCGCTGCACTCCAGTACTATATTAATGTTCACAAAAAGATAAAAAACTATTTCAGTGCTGTTCTGTATTCCGAATCCGAATATTTTATTCGGAATTGAAAAATCTGGCCCATTTTGAGATTTTTAAAATTTTGTTTTTGCTTTATTTTGGGTGCGAAATTATTGGTAGAAATAAAAAAATTTAAAAGTTTTTGTTTAATAAGAAGAAAAAAATGTAATTCCACATTTTTTCAAATCCGTGTGGAATACAGAACCTGCACGTTTGTCTTACATTTATATATTTAAATGGAAAAAATGATACTCCAAATTAAAAACAAAAAGTATTTTAGTATAAATCCATTGATCATAGTAATTATCATTGAAATAAAAATCTATTATTGTTAAGTGTAGTTCTAAGATTGAAACTTATTTTGGAAAAAATATAAATAATTAATCGGCCTTATATCAATGGACGTTACTGTATACATTGTAAAAAATGCATATGAAGCATTTACAATAAGAGCAGTCACTCATAAGGCCGAATTTCTTACTAACTCTCGTTCTATTGTGATTTTATATATTTTTATATATTTTTTTTTATATAAGTTGACTTTTTTTTGAGCGCCGTTGTTTTAATTTTCCATTAATTTTTTTTATAAATAGTTTTCATTTTGTTTTTCTTTAATTTTCATTGTGTTGATATTTTCTTTATTTTAATTTAGAAAACATGTTGTGTACACCTACATTCATATTAATACTTACATTTTTACTTATACTTATGTACTTATTTTCATAAAGAACAAGTTAAATTCGGCTGTGCCGAGTCATGTATACCCCTCACTGTAGCAGTCATATTTTTATTTTTCGTTCTGGGATCATAAAAGCAATAAAATGTCTGCATAAATTGAATAAAAAAGAAATTCTAAGAAAACCATTCAAAATAAATTTAATTTAAAATGTTTATAAACATTTTTTAAACCAAACATTTAAATAAATATTTAATTTCAAATAAAGAAATGAAAAATATCAAAAAAATCTCTTTTGTTATACGATTTATGTATTTGTAGTTCCTTTACATACAAGAAATATAAAGCGCATACGTTTGTATAAGACCGACTGCCTGGTTTCGTGTTTGTGTGCACAAACATTACGCTCATATACAACTTAAAAATTTCTATAAAAAAAAATAAATGGCAATTAAATGAAAATATTAAATTTTGGTTGTATTTTTGATTTTTCTCGGCCATTTGTGAACCGAATGTTAAATCGACTCCAGAATGTATATACTTTATAGGGTGTACCATGTACGGCGTAGAAACTACACACAGAATGACAAACTTATTACCCTTCTTACCTACAGTGAAGGGTATAAAAAGCCGTCTGTTCTCTTAATGTGCCCTTAAATATTTTGTAAATCAAAATAAGTCTATTCATTATTATTTCAGAAATAAAATAAATAAACACATACCTGCAAAAGCTACCATATTATTAGGCATGAACGATGTCCTTCTGGATGTTTGGCAATATCCGTCTGTCTGTGTAGTCGTTAAAATCAACTTTTCAAAGTCTCTAGGTAACATACAGAAAAGTATAGCATACCAATTTGACAGTTGTTGCGGTCTTAAGGTTAGACTAGAAACACACACATCAATTTTAGTTGGCCAATTCTTAATTTTGTAGGAGAGAGAGAGAGGAAAGAAGAATGGAAAGGGGTACAAATTTTGCTCGTACTCCGCAATTCCCTTTTGTTCTCTCTTCGTATCTTTTATAAAAATGTAAAAAAAGAATAGACAGCTTGAAGGCTATATGAATCACTGAATAAGAATGCTAAAATTGCTGAAACAAAAAATTTGTGTGTGGACAAAACGGCAATTTTAAAAGAGAATTGAGAAAGAATTGCCTAACTAAACTTGCTGTGTATGGTCCTGGTCTAACTAAATTTGCTGTGTCCTGGTCATACATGTATACAGTATGTTATGAAAAATAATAACGGTGGGACAACAGCATTTATGAATAGGTTTCAATGACGTTAATTTGAGTTTCCTTAACCGAAATTATTTATTTAAAAAAATTATTTTGATCAAGTTGTGCCATTCAATTAAAAAATTAAATTTTTTTAATATTTAAGAAGAGTGCAAAAATTAAAAATAATAATATTTGGTTACTACAGTGAAGGGTATATATAGACCACAAAAAGTGTGAATTAAAACGGTATATAAAGTCATTGAAGTTGAATTTTTTTTCAAGGATACACGTTGTTGCTGCTGTTACATATGTATGTGCTTTTTCACGTATCCTTTAAGCTTTTTGTTTTGTTTTGATTATATAAATTTAAAGTTTATTTTCATAAAGGCGCCAAAACTGTGTTTAAAGCAGCATCAATTGTGGTATTTCTTGCATTCGGCTTTTTTTAAAACAGTCACTAAACATGTTTGAGTGAATTTTTTGCTTATTGCTGACGTTTGTGTGCTTTTGCTGACGTAAATACCTGTTAGTATATTATACGTAACAGGTTCAATGTGCGTATAGTATTTAAAATAATAATAATAATATGAGTGGTATATTTGGTCGTGCCGCACCTTATATACCGTTCACCATAGTAAAAATATGTATATGGAACTTATAGTATAATATGTTAAATAATATCTTTGCCCCATATAATTACAATGACGTGAATCGGTATATATTTATTTTTACAATAATAATTTAGGCGTATTAACCTTACAATAAAGCAAAGTTTTTACAATTGTGCCTTTGTGTTGAAGAAAATTCTCAAATATATGTATGTACGTCATGAGTAATTTTATTATATTTTTATAACAAACACACTAAAAAAATGTTTAGAAAAAAAAAAAAAAACTGAGGTAAGTGCACTTTAGAGCTCAAAGCTCAGACATTTATGGACCGATTAGACTGAAGTTAAGTGACAACTTGTAGGAACTTCTAACAAATTGTCGTACTAAACTTTTATGTAAGTTTTGTAAGGACTTCAGAAAATTGATTTCAATAAACAGGTTAGCAGAGAGACAAACATCGCTATTTATAAAGAATCAGGAAGTTGTTTTCCGGCCTAGCCGGGCCCTGTCCTTTATTTCGTGCTTCAATATCCATAGAGAGCGTATGTGCCAATTTTTAGAGAAATCATTTTACAAATAGAATTTTAAATGTTAAAAAATCCAGTCAAATAAAGCATTCATTCACTACTTTATTAAGTGGATCACGTTTTTGTTAGTATTATTATTATTACAGGCGCCAACCAAATTAATAAATAAAATATTTCAAAGCATAAGTTCAGGCTTTTGAACAGGGGCGAGGGAAAATCGTTGAAAACTGGGTCCAAAAGTATATGGCGATCTTTCTTGAAGTATAGAGACTATATCTACCAAAGTTCAGACAAATCAGTTGGAAAGCAAAAATTTGTATAGTGAACAAACAAAAAAACTGAAAAATAATTTTATTCATATACATATGTAGATAATAGGGTGACACATGTAGGGTGTAGAAATTACAAACGGAATCACAAGCTTATGTATATCCTTCTTACTACAGTGAAGGGCATAATAAACCACAGCTATAAAATCCAAGTAAATGATTACAACTTCGATTTAAAACACAAAATTTGTCTTGTTGGCAACTTTTTAAATTCTAAAAACTTGAAAAGAGTGATGCAAAATGTGGTACAACTGGACCATTTGGCCCCGCCGGAATGTTTGATGGTCTCTTTTGGACCTTCATTAGTTTCAGTAACCTTTTGAATGTAACATTCTGCCCATAATGGATGCTGCTTTTATTTGCCAAAGAAAAAAAGATCGTGTATCAAGTAAATGAAAGTTCTAGAGTTTAAAAAGTTTAAAGATATCAGTATAAGAAAATTTTAATTAAAAATTGTTTAGATATATACAAATTTATTTAGAATTGTTGAAGGAATTCTTACTTCGATTATGATGTTGTGTGTTGTAAATTGCGATTACGGTTTACAACATTTATTTTTTGTGTTGTACTTTTAGTTGTTTACAATAAGTTGTTTTATGTCTTATCCAGTTTCTTTGTCCGTTTAAAAACCGGAATGAAGAATCATTTCTAAGTAACTATTCTCTGGATATTTGAACATTTTTATTCAACCCTATTCTGCGTTTCAATTCGGATCTTAATATTGGTATTCTACTTTTCGATCAGAATCGACATTTATTTTGTTCCATTCTGTTTCAATCGAATTTTTTTTTACGATTGTATGTATTCTGCATTTCTACCGTAGCTACTACGTTTTTCTAACGTAATGTTTTCGATTTGAAATACAAAAAGTGTGCAATTAAAAGAAACAATGTAAGTAGAAAATGCAATAACAAAACTTCACAGTGGGTTTTGCTAGTTTAGCTGCTGTTCGGATTTTATTGCTTTTGGCTACGACTTGATTTTTCCGAAGATCATGCAGTTTTCCTCCCAAAATAAATTGCAAATTTTGTTTTCTTGTCTTTCACACAAACTAACTGACCAAACTGCATCTAGTGGCCCAAAAACGCTAAAACGTGGAAAGAATTTAATTTCTTCTAAAATTTTTTTACCTTTTGTGGTGATTTTTTTTAATTGGCTGTGGTGGTTGCTGTTTTAAATTATTTATTTCATTAAAATAGATAGAAATAATTATATATAGAAAATTTTGCACAGCTTCT
The DNA here is from genome assembly GCA_947397855.1 of Thelaira solivaga. Lineage (NCBI taxonomy): Eukaryota > Metazoa > Arthropoda > Insecta > Diptera > Tachinidae > Thelaira > Thelaira solivaga. Next base: position 56,379,347 of record OX377612.1, read on the forward strand.
TTAGATTAAAAAAAAAATATTTATTCCTGAAGAAAAAAGTTTGGTCCTTTTATGGTGTATTTTGGCCCAAAATGAAGAAACTTAAAATGCATCATTGCTTGAAAGCTTTTACCACTTGAAAAACACATCTTTCTCGAAAAAAAGCTTCACTTTAATAATAACAAAAACAAAATTAAATGTGTGTAAACAATTTTAACTTGTGTGTTGTGTTTAGTATTTGTAGCAGAATGAATATTTTACGATAGATAATAAAAACACAAAGCACGTGTGTATTTCAGTTACAACATCAGCAACAGTCAAATTAATACACGCACTGTTACAACAAATACACGTACATACCACAACTACACACATACATGCATGTAACTCCATAAATATTAAGCACAATGTTTTTTGTATCCTTTTATTTAAGTAGGAGATTTGTGAACAAACAATTCAGTTCTGAGTGAGACTTTGCCGCGTTAAGTGTTTCCACACAAAAACTTTTACGAAAAAAAAACATCACAAATCACATCTTGTTGTTTTTGTAATTTTTTTTGTTTGTAACACCCTTGTGTTACATGTTTTGTTTATTTGTAAGATGCTTTACAGGCTATTTGTGTATGTGTGTATGTTTAAAAAAATAAAAGTGTTTAAATAATGATTAAAGTAAAAAACAAAACAAATTAAAATAAAGAAAAAAAAAAAAAAAAAAAGGATACGTTGAAGGTTGTGACAAGTTTATAAAAATATTCATTAAATAAATATGGTCCTGCATAAATAATTCTAGTATGTGTATGTGTGCATGTTAGTACATAAATACTACTTATTTTCTAAAATTTTATTTTTTACTTTTTCCCCGTATCCTAAAGAGTTGAACGGAAGTCTAGACATTCATTGCCAATATTCCTAACGAGTTGCTGTGGCCAAGATTAACTTTGACCTGATGCATAAATTATTCAAATATGAGAGTGTGTGTGTGTATGTGAAATGGCTTACAAGCACTTTTTATTATAAAATATTACTAATGTTTGTATTGATGTGTGGCTTTCAAGTATGTTTGTCCATTGCTCTGATACATATGGATGTATGAGTATGTTTATTACTAATAATAATAAACTACAAAAAAAAAATATATATATATATAAAATGAAATATTAAATAAAACAAGTTAAATTCGGCAGTGGCCACTTTAACTTACACTACATACTTATGTTAAAGGCATTCATATGCTTAACACCCAGGTTCTGAAAACCGCAAAACGCTTAACTTTGGCCATTACGATTTGAAATCGCAAAAAGGTGTTCTGCAAAACCCAAAACGCTTAATTTTGGCGAAGTTTTGAAAAATTTACTTTGATTTTATCAATTGTGTGTGTTCAAGCTAGTTGAACAATAATATTTTTGTTCATTATTATTATTATTGAATTATTACTGTGAGGGAAAATTTATTTGTAAAATTTCCCATCTTTTTTATCTTACTACAAATCTACAATTTATGAATAATATTGTTGTTAAGTTGGTCAAATCAAAGAATATTGTAATTTTTAAAAGTACTTTTTCCTCATCCTTCAAACCTAAAGATTTAATTAATTCTTACCAAATTTTATATTGAAGTTCAAATTTATATTGAAGTAAATAAATATTGTTATATCAACGCAACTTTAATACATCAACTGCATCTATAAAATTTATAATATTTTACCCCAAAATATTCAGTGTGTGTTAATTGTTTACTTATAAACTGGCGTTTTCTCATTCACTTTCTCTGAGAAAAACGGAAGCAAAACGCTCGGTTTCCAGATCATGGTTTAGCGTTTTGCAAAACGACTTTCGTTTTGAAAACGCGTGTTTCTCACCATTATTAAGTTATTTAAAAAAAAAAGTATAAGTCCACTGTTTAAAAAAATATTTCAGTGGTAGTTATAGTTAAATAGTGTCTATATAACTAAAATTATCGCTAACTAATTTTTTTTCTAAAGTGGACTTATACCACTTTCAAAAATAACAGCTAATATATAAAAAATGTCTAATGAAATAACAAGTGCGGCGATTAGGCCCCTGACTAAAAATATTTTCCTTATATATTTTTTGTTAATTGTAAAATTAATTTCAGTTAAAGGAATTCAAATCAAAGACATAAAAAATCATTCAAAGATTTAAAAAAAGATAATAAAAAACTAAATTAAATTCAATTTAAAATTTTTGCAAATATTTTTTAAAACAATCAATGCTGATATAATTATATAATTTCATACAAAAATAGGGGTTTCGCTCATAGCTTAGCCAAAAGTATAACGATTTTATTGAATTTGGTATTAAGTAATTTTTCAAAGTTAACAGTACATAAATAATCATTTCAAATAACGATTTCTATCGCACCAAATATTTTTATGGGAACGTTTCTTGAATAGCGAATTCGATAAAATATCGATACGAATATTCGTAATAAAAGTTACTGAATCACACTACTGAAGACAGCAACAACTGACAGATTGGTATGCTAAACTTTTCTGTAAGTTGACCAGGGACATTAAGACATAGTTTCGCTAAATCGACTTGGCTATTTATAAGGATCCACATAATATATAGGATACGATGTAAAAATTACAAATGGAATCATAAACTGATGTGTAGTACTCGTACATCCCTTCTTACTGACATTCAAAAATGATAGAAATAGAAGATTATGCCACACTGTGCCGTAATTTCATATAACCAACCAGTGGCCATAAATAAAGAGTAGAAATTTGCCTCACATATTCAGGTTGATAAAACATTATCAAGTGTAAAATTTCAAAAGTTTCGGAACAAGGATTCCTGTCCGTCCCATATATCCTGAAATTCAAAAATGCCATAAACGTAAGAAAATAAATTCAAGATTCATGAAATTTTAAACAATCTTTGGATATGATATTCTTACATTTCTACTACAAATATAACAGCCGTGTCCTAAATTAATTTGAATTTCAACTACGAGTATAACGAACATAAGAAAAATTTTAGATTTTTTTTTAAATAAATTTCTTTGGTGCACAGAAACCCTAACTTTGAGCTACAATAACTAAAAAACTACTTCATATTTTTTTTAAAACATTCTACATATATTTATTAGTTCGTTTTATTTGACCTTTTTCTTTTTAATTAAAATGGCTATTTTGTTAAGCTTGAGGTCTTATTTTTCAAAAAATTAATTTTTATATCGATATTTATTATATCCTGAAGAAGTTACAAAAATTGGAGCGAAATATCGATATAAAAATAAATTTTTTGAAAAATAAGACCTCAAGCTTAACATTTAATTCTACATATATTTTACTAAAAGTGTTTTCTATAGAAATATTACATTTCCAACATCGGTTTTAAGCTCTTGACAGTGTGCGAAACTTTTTTGCAGAGAAAATAAAAAAAAAATTTCTCCACAATTAACTATTTAGCTGTAAATTATTAGCCAATAATAACATATCACGTGACGTTACTTGTGCTACATGCGCAGAACATTTGAATTTTATGTGCGGGATGGTGTAATCTTGTATTTCTATCACTCTTGCCTGCAGTGAAGGGTATAAAAAAGTATTCCCTATGGGTCTCACTGCATTTACATAATTATGTGGGTGGGTTAAATTTAATCTAGAATATGTTGTGTTCTTAGGCTTAATGTTTGTGTGTTAGGTAAGCAAGTAACAAGTTAAAAATTGGCAAAAGCACAGTGGAATGAAAAATAAGAAAAGGTATTGTTAAAATAACAGCTTAAAATTTTTCTTTAAAAATTTAATTAATTAAAAATTATAAAAAATAAAAACCTTTTAGGGTCATTATTAAAACTTACTATTGGTTAAAAGGCTTTGACCAAAAATATTAAAAGCAATTATACCAATTAAAATAAGAGCGATGGCAACCAAGAATATCCTTGATTTCAACTGATATACTCTTTGATTCCTAGGGCTACGCTACAATTACTAAAACTGAGATAATTTTTTAAGTTAGCAGATATTAAGTTAGAGATTTCCTGCTTTTGAGGTGGGAGCCAGCACAATATTTTGGCTTATATACCAGTAGTGCGATTCAGCAACTTTTATTACAAACATACGTATCGAAAAAACAAGTATAACGATATTTTATCGAATTCGCTATTCAGTAACTTTCCCATAAAAATATTTGATACGATAGAAATTGTTATTTTAGATGATTATTTATGTGCTGTTAATTTCGTCGCAAGCTTCGACAAAAATATCTTAAAGTTACTGAATACCGAATTCAATAAAATATCGTTATACTTGTTTTTTCGATACGATTAATCGTAATAAAAGTTACTGAATGGCACTACAGAAGGAAAAAACTGAAATGCTGTATATCCGAAGCCTTTCGAATAATTTCAAATTCACCAATTCTTAATTAGTTTATTGTTTGTTTGTTTCCCTTTTAAAAATATTTATTTCTACCGAATTTCTATGAAATTTGCCAAATACTTTTATGGCGGTGAAGCCCACTTTTCAAATAATTTTTTTTTTTTTTTTTTAGAAATCGAAACCCAGATTTTTAACTTATAGAGTAAAATATAAAAAGAAATTTTCCTTTTTTTTCATAGCTATTTTTAACATACATAAATATCCGAAGGAAATGTTTGTTTTGTTTTGTAAAAATATTTAGGCAGTAAGCCTAAGAAAGTGATTTTTTGTTGTGATTTGTTTTTGTTATTTCTGTCATTTTTCATTTTTTTTTCAATCAAATATATAACAATCAAGGACACTTTAAAAATGTGTTTGTATTTTGTTCCTTTAGAGGAAAACGGAAGTTAATAAAAATTTAACAAAAAGAAAAAGTTTCAAGAAAACTAAAAAAAAAAAAATACTTTTAAACATGTCAAAATCGTTTGTTGCTCTTTTGGCATTGTTATGCTCAAGTAGCAGCTTCGAATATGCTGAAAAAAATTTTATCAATGAAAGAAAAAAACGCCCGAAGAATGTATTGGGTTTAAAAAAATTTTTTAATTAAATTTTAATAGAAAAAGTGTAACAAAAAATAGTTTAGATCTGAATGAAATATGATAAAAGTAATTAAGTCGTTTATATTAAAGGGAATTGACTGGTTGTCACAAAAAAATAACTTAGTAATGTAACAGCTAAAGCAACAACCTTGAAATTAGCTGGATACCTTCTCCTCAGAATGAGTAAAGCGTATAAGTATATTATTTTGGAAATCCAAATATTAAGAGGGTCAAAGAAAGGATAAAAAACTAATACAAAATATAAACAAAAAAAAAAAATCGAATGAGTTTGTGGGGTAAAAAGGGTAAAACATAAATTTTGGTACGCTTTTTTTTAAAAGTTAGTTAGTTATCTTTTAAAATAATAATTACAGCAGTAAAATCTAAATTGTATTCTTTTTTTTTTGATAAGGATTCCAATATGTTTTGCCAGCTTCTTTAAATTTTAATGGTCAATGAGAACACAGGACTACAATGATTTTGGTGCAGCCAAAACTAAAACTGATTTTTAGTATACTCGATAGCCTGATTAAAACTGTATATTTGTTTTTTTTTAATGATACGTACAGTTCTCCACATATATCGTTAAGCATAAAAACGAGTAGATTGCGTCATATGATTTGCAATAACTCCAGAACTACCTCTCTGATTAAATTTACAAAAATACTATAATAAAAAATTGGGAATACAATTTAAATTATTTTGCAATAAATTTTTTACTAGACTTGCATTTTCTGAGATATTTACAAAGTTTTGTCAAAAAATCTTAAGTTTTAAAGAAAATTTCCAAATATTACTTTTTAAAAAAATCATTAAAAATTTAATAGAAAGAAAATCTTAAATTTTGTTTTTAACATTGATAACTGCACATGTTACAAATAAAAGGAGATTTGTTTCATTAAAATCCATTCACGATTTCTAAATTTATTTATATTTTAGTGCTAACACCTAAAAATAACAATTAAACACTTGTTAAGAAAATTGCTACCACTAAATTGTGAGTAAATTAGGAACCCATAAATGGATTTTGATGAACTATATGTCATTTTATTTATAACATATACAGGTATCACTGATAAAAACAAAATTTAATTTTTTCTTTAAATAAAATTTTTACTAATTTTTTAAAAAGAAATTTTTAGAAATTTTCTGAAAAAAATTAGTTTTTTTTAACAAAACTTTGTGAATATCTCAGAAACTACAAGACTACTAAAAATTTATGAGAATATTATTTAAAGATTATAGTATACCCGATCTTAAAACATATTCACAAAATTAAAAAAAAACAAATTTTTTTTCAAGAAAATTTCCAAAAATTAAAAAAAAAAAAATAATTTAAAATATTATTTTAAACACTTTTAGCGAAAAAAATTTGACGCTAATCACAACAAGCCTTCCAGTAAAATTTGTTTACTGCAATCAATATTGCACCAGTTTGGTGGTATGTTATGTGGTGCAAGCTTCTTAGCTCAATCACATGATTGAGCATATGTATATGCTGTTCTCGTGCATGGGCCTCTTAAGTATTATTAACAAAAACATCCTTCACATAGAAAACTGAAAACATTCATTTTATTTTCTTGCACATTTTCTTGTTAATTAGCACCATCATCATGACGACGTTTGCCTTTTGACAGCATGAAAAGATAAAAAGACTCTTAAGGCACAGTATTCAATATTCTAAAATAAACATTTTCAAGGAAAGCTTTTATGAAGGTTTCATTCCCATTTAATATTCATGCCTTTTACGTTTTAATGTTGTTGTTGCAGTTTGCAATGCAAATAACATAAAATTTTTAAAATGAAAAAGAAAATTAAATAAAAAAAAACTTTTATAAAATTGTCTATAGAAAACTAATTACAAAAGAACTTACTCATTTTTTATTTTACACTTGTCAGAAAATCAAATGCGAAAGTATGATAGTGTGAAAAAAATATGTCAAAAAATACATATAAAAATTTAACAAAATTTAAAATAAAATTTCTAAACTTTTATACTTCTCATTGCATCTCAGGATTGTATTTTTTTTTTTGCATAAAAACTTAAAAAATAACTATAAACCATGATAAAAATTAAAAACAACATTTGTTTCGCTAAAAAAATTTTGCTTAGTTTCTTCTCATTCTATTTGAAATGTGATAGTGTAGAAACAAAATATAATGAGTAGATCTATATAAATAAAATTCATTTTCTGTTTGTTTTTTCATGAAACAAATTTTTATTTTCCCACGGATTTGTCTGAAATTTAGCACATATAATCTTTATACTCCAAGAAAGGACGCGCTGATTTTTAAGCCCACTTTTAGACGATTTTAACTCCCTACTGTTCAAAAAGATGTATGCCCGTACTTAATTGAAGCCTTAAATTATGTTTTGAAATATTTTATTTACCACTTTAGTTGGCGCCTCTGCTAATAATGAGCCACTTTATAAAGTAGTGAGTGGCTGTATTTGTTTGAATGGGTTTTTTAGCAATTAAAATAAAATTTTTTTTTGATCTTTAAATTACCTTTAAAAAAAAAAACTAAAGCGACACGTAATAAAGCAACCAAATGGGCGAGACCGGACAAGCACATCTAGTTGTAAACAAATTTATAATTTATGAATGGATTTTAATGACATAAATTTCATTGTAAATGTATTTCTCTAAATATTTTTTTATATGCTTTCTAAGGATACCGACTCAAGTAGTGAAGGAGTGGTCCGGATGAGACCGGGCAAAAACATCTAGCTGTCTTTCGACAATTGTATTAAATATACTTTGATTTTGCTCTCTCAAGTCCAATGAAAGCCTTTACGCTTGTATTACAGTGGAAAACCTTGATAAATGATAGTACATACCACCTGAGTGTCCTTAATTTGAATTTCTTTAACTGAAATTAGTTATTGATTTTAGGATTACCAAAAAAAAAAAAAAAAAAACACAAAAATACGCATTTAAATAAAATTATTTTAATCAATTTGTGCCATTTCATTGGAAAGACTTGAAAAAATTTTTGTTTTCAACATTTAGCAGCATTGTGGAAACACTAAAATAAGAACATTTTGCTTCAACATTGAAGGCTATATAATATACGGCGCAGTCCAATTTAACTGTTTTTTTTATTTTCTTTTTATTTAACTTGTTTTCTTAATGGCAATAATATGTTACAAATGCCACAACATGTTAACTAAACAGCTACAATAATAAAATCAAAAGTGCGTGGAAAATATTTTAATTATATTCATGTTCATGTTCAAAGTGATTTACTTAATGTTTCTGAAGGTTTTAAGAAGCCTTCAGCTTTGTTTTAGTTTAAAACTCAAATATGGCTCCCTAGAGAACTTTCCTTTTATGTTTATTTCTTCAAGCCGTACAGTTTTATAAAAGGTGATTTTATAAGAACTATCGGAAATTTAAAAAAATAAAACATATAAAATTCAGAAAAATGCATGAAATATTTATTTGGATCGATAGTTGGGTCGATATAATTTAATGTTTGAAGATTATTTCATGCAAATGTTGGCCGCGGCTGCGCCTCAAATGGTCCATCCGCTTAGTCCAATTTTGGCATACTCTTTCCAACATTTCGGCCGGTATCTCACGAATAATGTTGGCAATGTTGGCTTCCAGTGCGTCAATCGAAGCGGGCTTGTCCCTATAGACATTAGCCTTAACATAGCCCCACAAAAAATAGTCTAGAGGCGTTAAGTCGCACGATCTGGGCGGCCAATTGACTGGTCCCAAGCGTGAAATAAACTGTTCACCGAACTCGCCTCTCAATTCGTCCATTGTTTCGCGTGCTGTGTGGCATGTGGCACCGTCTTGTTGAAACCACATGTCATGCAAGTCAAGCTCTTCCATTTTGGGCAAAAAAAAGTTTGTTATCATCGCACGGTAGCGCTCACCATTCACAGTAACGTTGTGATTCGCATCATCTTTGAAGAAATACGGCCCAATGATGCCGCCAGCCCATAATCCGCACCAAACGGTTGTTTTTTGTGGATGCATTGGTAGCTCTTGCAATGCTTCTGGCTGCTCTTCACTCCAAATACGGCAGTTTTGCTTGTTCACGTATCCATTCAACCAGAAATGAGCCTCGTCGCTGAACACAATTCTTCGATAAAAAAGTGGATCTTCATCTAACTTTTCAAGAGCCCATTCACCAAAAATTTGGCGTTGTGGTAGGTCGTTTGGCTTCAATTCTTGCACCAGTTGTATCTTATAAGGCTTCACACCCAAATCCTTCCGCAAAATTTTCCACGTAGTGGAGTAACAGACGCCCAATTGCTGCGAACGGCGCCGAATCGATAATTCACGGTCATCACCAACACTGGCCGATACGGCTGCGATATTTTCTTCAGTTCGCACTCTACGTAAGCGTGTTGGTGGTTTAATGTCCAACAATGTAAATTTGGTGCGAAATTTTGTTACAATAGGCCGAATAGAAGCCTCAGTAGGTCGATTAAACTGACCATAAAATGGAAGAAGCGCGCGATTAACTTTCTTAACAGAGCACGCATTTTGGTAATAAAATTCAATAATTTGCAAGCGTTGTTCGTTTGTAAGACGATTCATGATTAAATTATAGACCAAACTGAAGATGTTTGACAGTGACACAAGATACAAAACGTGCGTGAGCTGTCAAAACTAGTGTTGCCAAAAAGATAATAGCAAAAAAATCACTCTTTAATTATACAGGCCTACAAAATAAAGTTTTTTTTTTTTTTGTAGTGGCTGAGATTTCATGGTAAATTCAAATGCCTATGGTAGTAAGCTCATATTGCTATAAATTAGTTTCTTAATCGCTCCTTCAAAAAACCCCAAAAAAAATAGTCGGGTGCTGTCAAATCTGGCGATCGCGCTGGCCAAATAATTTCCGAATTTCGAGAAATTATTCGCACTCCAAAAATTTGACTTAAAAGTGCCATTGTGTCTCGGGCAGTATGGGCAGTGGCTCCGTCCTGCTGAAACCACATATCAGGTCTGTTTTCAAGAGCAGGACGTAAAAAATTTTCTATCATAAAACGATACCGCTCTCCATTTACGGTTACAGCACTTCCATCTTCATTCTCGTAGAAGTAGGGCCCAATGACATTTTCAGATGTGATCCCACACCATACTGTACACCTGATGGGGTGCAATTGGCGTTGATGAATGGCTCTTGGATTTTGAGAACCCCAGAACCTACAGTTCTGCTTGTTAACAAAGCCATTCAAATGAAAATGAGCGTTAAAATAATTGATCTCTGGTTTAAATAATAAAATTCTAGTGTTGTCTATATAATCTGAAAGAAAAAATAAAAAAAAGTTAATAAACAAAAAAGTTATTAAACTTTTACACCCCTTGGTTTCTTTTGGCCCACCCTGTATATCGTCATATAGAAAAAAAAAGAGCTTTCTCCATATAATTTGCAATAACTTGAATAAACTCCGTAAAATCGGGAGTACAAGAACCTTTAAATGATATTATTATAAATTTTATAGCAGTCTTATATTTCTTATATTTTTCACAAAATTGTGCTAAAAAAATATATTTTTTCAAGAACATTAAAAAAAAATTCTTTTTCAAAAAATCTTTAAAAATTTAATATAAAAAAAATCTTTAATTTTGTTCTTAATGTTAATAGTTGCATGTGTTACAAACTCAATGAACCATATTTCATTAAAATCCATTCATAAATTCTAGGTTTGTCCGGTCTCGCCCGGCCGGTTGCTTTATTACGTGAATCGGTATCTTAAAATTCCCATCCAAATAAATACAGCCAGTCACTACTCTATAAAGTGACTCATGTTTTTGCTAGCATTATTATCAGAGGCACCAACCGAAGTGGTAAATCAAAGCATAATTTCAGGCTTAAGCTAAGCAGATCTTTTTGAACAGTGGCTAATGAAAATCTTTGAAGAGTGGGCTTAAAATTGGGCGAGGTCTGTCCAAAAGTATATGACGACTTTGCTTGCAGTGTGGAGACTATATGTACCAAATTTCAGACAAATCATCGAAAAAAAAGACATTTAATTTTATTTATATAGAAGATTAGATAGATACGTGATATGTCTTATTTCAGTATCTATCTACTGAGATATCGGATTGTTATCATAAACACGTAATGGTTTGAGAATGCACTGACATGTTATACTTGTTAAGCATTGGTTCAGCAGAAAGACGCAGTGATTTATAAGAAATTGTCACTCATTGTTGGCGTCTGGGAAGCGTTCAAAGCAAGTGATTTACAAAATAGGGCCATAAGTCTTTTAAGCTGCATTAAGGATCCAGGGTGGCTCTTGTACTTTGCAGTTTCAGTGAAGGGTATACAAATAACCTAGAAATGATTTTCGTTATTGATTTAAAAGTCATAACAGCAAATGCGACCTAGATTTCTTCTTTAAGTTAAATAAATTTTTTTTTTTAAAGTTAATACAGAAAATTATTGGCAGAAAAATGTGTTTTGTAAGCTAAATTTTTTTTTTCAAAATTCATAAAAACTTTAATCTAAATGAAAAATATATTTTCGTTGTTCTTTTTTTTTTTTGTTTTGCAGACACACTTGCAGCACCGAAATAAGGAACAATGGCAGAATTCATTTTAAAACAAACTAACAATTCTTTAACAATAACACCATCCAATGGAATCAAATAAGCAATATTTTACACCAAACTCAATCAATCAATCAAACAATAATGTTGTTTCAATTGTTAAGTTATTAAAGAAGTTTATCATCATTTGCAACAAAAACTTTTTTAAACAAAAATTTTATAAAAATATTTACTTTAGGACTCTGAGAAAGAAAAACCAAAGTCTTAAAACGACATACAAATTTATAAATAAAATAAAGTAAAATCGAAGAAAAGAAAGGACCACACAGTAAAACATGTCGCTGACCATAAAACTGTTACATTTTGAAGTACCCAAAGCCAAATCCAATTTGATTGGACGGGTGGAATTTCGAGGTAAGTTTTAAAAATTATTTTAAACATAAAGTGTTATCTACATTGAGCGATAATCATAGTCACAAAAAAGTAGGCTTTTATTAAGAACTGACTTTTGTTCATAAGAATTATATGAATTTAAAGTCGTTTTTAAAAAGAAAGCGACTTTATTATTATGGCCCACTGTTTTTATAATTTTTTTAAAATTAGTTTAAAATTGACGCTCCTTTATAAGTTTATTTTTTAAATTTTCCAATTCTGTTGTTGACACAAATTGTCACTTTTTCTTTCTACGTCAGTCAGTATTCAAATTAGGGAATAAAATTAATTAAATTAGTGATGAAATGAAGCGGAATTAAATTGTAAGAAATTAACATTTTTTTTTTCGTTTTTATTAGGAAAAAAATTTATTAATTTTTTTGTAGCAGAGCCACTTGATGATAAATTTTATACTTTTGGATAAAATAATCAAGCTGGGAATACAGAACAGTAACGATAATAGTTAACCCTACATAACCAATGTTAGATGTTTTAGCTGAATTTCGATATGTACTATGTATTTAGGATAGTTGGTAAGGCCATGTATGCTGGAAATAGACAACTACCATTCATGCAATTTGTATAAATAAAATTCTTTTTCTGTTTGTTTGTTCGCTGTACAAGTTTTTTTTTTAACGGTTTTCTCTATACTTCTGTGTTTTAACTTTGAAGTTTTTTCTCCCTATTACTAAGGACATTTGCTTTTATTTATGCTGCTTTTAATATGTCTTCAGCTTATAAAGCAGTTTGTGAAAAATTTTATTACTTGAGCTGAAGTCTAAATTACCTTTTTGTAATCAATTACGTCTCTTTATGCTTTTTTTTTAAATTTATTAACCCATATCAAAAAAAAAGTTGTCAATTTATAGGGCTTTCTCTGATAATTTTTCATGTCAACCAGAGTATCACACACAAAAACAATTAATAAATGCCCTTCAGACAATTGAAAAAAAGATATTCAAAATAAAAAATTGTATAATTAAAAATAAACGTAAAGACTTAAGGCAATATTTTTGCAATAACTGTTTATACTCGCACAACTTTTAATAAAATCAAAATAAAAAATTTCAATTTATTTATTTGCAGGTGTTGCCCATATAACTTCTGAACTGTGCTCCTCAACAACACAAATTGATGTCAACCAGGTAAGTATATTCAACCATTTTCCTTTTTTTTTTAGTATGAAAAAGTTGTTTTGTTTTGTTTTATTTTCCAATTATTTTCTTTGTACCCTTTCAATTTTTAATGATTTTTATACCCTACACTGTAGATGAGAAGTGTGGGTACATATCAGTTTGTAATTCCGTTTGTAATTTCTAAACTGTACATGTGCCACTCTTTAAAGTATATATTATCAGTATCCTTATAGCTGTTTGTCATTCTGTGTGTCCGTGTAATCGTTGAAATCAACTTTCTAAAGTCCCTAAGCCACATACAGAAAACTTTAGCATACCAATTTGTTAGCTGTTGCTGTCTTCAGGTTGCTTTTGAATTTCAGCTCATTCGGTTGATAAAAGGCGGAGTTATGAGTGCAAAACAGGGACTACTTTTATTTTTGTAACATTTTGATAAGTGGGGTTTTTTGTTTTTCATCTTAAATTCAAAACGGACAAAAAAACCATGCTGTTAATTGTCTTATGGAACTGCCAGATAAGAAGTTTTTAGTATTTTTTTTATTTTTGCTGTTAGTTCAAATTTCATTAATAAATTAATTAAATAATTATTACAGCAGTAGGTTTGCTTAAAAATTTTTTTTCCAAATTATTAAATTAAATTCTTTTAGCCAAATTCATACAAAAACTATTTTTGTTTAATAAGCGCTTATTAATACGAGTAAACAAATTTCACATAGAAAATTTGCTTATTAAACAAAAATATTTTTCATACATTTCATTTTATTGCTTACAAGAATAAGATGTCGCTAATTTGACTGTCTTTATCTGAAAATAAATTTTAATTTGCTACAACAGTGAAGGGTATATACAATGCGCCATAAACTCATTTAACTTGTTTATATTTACTTAAAACGTGATCAAAGTATTGCAATTTTATAGAGCTTCCAAATGTCACTGTTTAAGTGGATGTTTTTGTTGTTGTTGTTAAAGACTTTTCCATCCTTACTTGCGGTTGTTTGTATATAATTGTATTCATTCATTTAACACAATACGCAAAGTTGTTTGAATGGAGAATGATTCTTTTTATAATTGCGGCAAGTCTGCTTGTAATTGTTGTTTTATTGCTAAATAATTGTATAGATACGTGTGCAAGTGTACGCAAATTTATGTGAGTGTGTGTGTATTGCTCATGATTTCTACTTAATACTCTGTTTAATGATAATAATAAAAAAAATCTTTCAGGGGATTACAGCAGCACAATAATGGGCTTGCAAAAGGTAGAAAGGTATAACTCAGGCGTATAATGGTATAAATTTGTTGAAAAAATTACCATAAGACGTGATATAATAAAGGGGTTAGATCTCATTATATTGCACATAATAGAGTCTATTATAGACTTCAGCTTATTCCTTTTTTTTTGTCAAATTGAAATTTTTGTAATGAAAATTTCGTAAAGACAAGTTGTCGCCCACTAAAAAATGACATCTCAAAAATAAATTTATTTTTGTTGACTATTTTCGCCAGTCTATGGCCTATTGAATGGACTTTTTTTTTAATCATCAAACATATAATTTTTTTTACAATCAATTTTTGATCAGACATAACAAGTGTATGAATTTAATGAATTTTTTTTGATTGTATTTCTGTTTCTTTAACACAAGGCGAATTTATACAAGGTGATATAAAAAAAGCAGTGTGTGTTTCAAGTTTTTTCCTGAATTGTCAAAGTTGTGTCCATAAACCAGAAACAAATATTTTAAGCACAGAGATGCTTGATATGATTCCACCTGACATGAATTCACCTTAGTTTAACATAATGAACTCCGAGCAAGTGCTACCTGTGGTTTTAATTTCTTATACCCCCATACACACATAGATATGTAGCTGAAGAAATTCTACTAATGCACGATGTTGGTTGTGAGTCCCACCTTAACGTCTAGTTTTTTGCCCATCTTAAATTGTCATTTCTTTGCTTTAGTGTTTCACAAATTCAACTATGGAGTGCGTTAAGATTGTTGAAGCCGTTTACGAAACTGAGCGTACTAATCAAAATGCATTTTATGATTTTTTTTTTGTCAGCATAGTTGTCTAAATGTGTCCACAATCGGTAGAATTTTGCCCAAATTTCAGCAAACCCCATCTGTAGGATATGTGGTGCAGATGTGCTCTTAAAAAAGAAATCTTTTTAAAACAAAAGCAAGTTTGAAAGAAAATTAAAAACTCATAAAAAACATTTTTTATTTAAATTTTTCTATATTTAGTTCTTTTCGAATCAGTTTAATGGTTGTTTTTTAAGCTCTTATAAGCAGAGTGTATTAAAGCCCTTCATATTTTAAATCAATGCCTGTGATATCACCACCTTTATGCTCCATTAGGCCAATAACGTAATGTGTGTGTGTGAGTGTATGTGTGTGATTTCTTCTTCATTTCATTACTTTCACTGTTGAAAGATTTTATCTCAATTTGTAGCTGCAAAGGATGTTTTTATACAAGAAAATGAAAAGAAAAGTATGTAGAGGAAAGTAGCAAAGTAAATGAGCATGTTAACGTAATTAGCAATAAACAAGCATGTTTGTATTTACTCGTATATTGACATCTTTAATGAGGTTATCTTTTACATAAAAGAATTAGAAGAGTCTCTGTTTTATTGAAAGGCAAACATTTTATTTTGAAAATGAAACCAGTGCAAAGTGGCTCTAAATAGAAAAAAAGGTGATAATAAACATAGAACTTGTAAACTATTGGATGAATTTTAATAAATTTTATTGAAAATATTTTCCATTTCTTTTCATTTCAGGCATTTATATGGCCTTTGGCGCGACCCGCCGATGATGAGGAGCCTCTTATTGTTGAGTTGCGCTTACAAACAACAAAAACTTTAATTAAGACCGGCCTAAGTCATGCTTCTGGCGGCTTAATGGGGGCTACTGCTACCGGCACTATAAGCAGCAGTAGCAAATGTATTGGACAATATATGATGTTAATGCAAGGTAACATTTAAGTGTAAAAGTGGAAATTTTTTTACAAAACAAATTTATTCCATTTGCCATGTAACTAAAGTAGAACTTTTAGTAAGCGGAATATATAAAAGCAACCAAAAATGATACATTATTTCTAACATTCTGTTGCATTAAATATTGTAAAAAATACTCGCAAAACAAAGACTTAAATTTTCTGGGAACTGAGTAAATTTTTTCCTTTTGTTTTAATAATTAGGTGTGCATTTATAGTCAATTAAGTGCACAATATAAGGATTATTTTTAAGTTTGTTTTTGTGCCAGGATATACATATTTGAAAGATTAATTTTTATGCAAGAAAACCGGCACCTGCATATGCAGGTTTATACTGATGATATCTGAGTATAAACTTTGCTTTATTCGCTGTTAGGGCCTTTCTGAGATGTGCTCCCAGCTATTATACTAAAGCATTTCGCCTCGCTGTGTCTACACAGCGATTCATCATATTTTAAGAACTGTGATTGTGTGATCTAGAACTAGTTTTCATCTTAATATAGCGAAAAGAAATACTGGCGCTATGGATATACACTCAGAAATTAACTTCGGTTGTGAGAACTAAATTTGTTTCCAATCAAAAATTTAGTTGTGATAGAGTGAATATTTTAATCAGGATATTAAAAAAATTGGTCTCACAGGTGGAAGTATTTTTAATATAACAAAATTTTGGACTGTAGTATCGAATTCTGGTTGCTATAACTAAAAAATTTGATCAACACAACAGAATGTTTGATTGTAAACAAATTTAGTTCTCACAATCGAAGTTGTTTTATCTGTTACTTGGGGGTCACACGATCAAGTTTTCATTCAATTTTTAAAATTTCTCTCATTTTTTTACCAATACACTCACACTTTTAAAATTTGCTGAGAGTTTGCTTTCAATTTTTCGTTCAATTGAGTGTTTCAAATTACAGTCAAAAAAACAGCTGACTGCAGTTTTTTTATTACAAATTTAAATTCTTATTCTGCCGCCAGTATTGTTTTGTTTTTTTTTTTTTAATATGCTTGTGAACAAATTAAACAAATATAACGACGTTTTGCGGTTCATAGAGATATACAGAAGGCATGAAGTTCTGTGGAACATGAATATTCCTGCATATAGACGGAATAATTTAAAAATTAAGGCATATAACTCTATTGCCGCCGAAACAAAACTGGTTAAAAAAAAACATCTTGTTGAAAAACTTGCTTTGAAATTGTGTGCAGCCTACGTCACAGCTTTCAATTTTTGTGAATTTTGACAAGCAGTATATGTAAATTTCTTGAAAGAGAATTGTAAAAAAAACTTGATCGTGTGACTGCAGTGTTAGCCAAGCAATCTCGTAGTCATGGCAGAATTATACAACAAACATTAAAATGCAAAAACAACAGGCGTGTCAAACACATATACTACTAAAAGAGAAAAAAATCAATGTAATGCACTCATACATTTACACTTTCTCTGTATGTATTGGTATAAAACATCGGCTCACAAACAAATTTTGACGTTTACTAAAGATAGCAGGAGATGTAAGCTGTTCTACTGTCAGTACCTTGTTAACTCTGCCATGCCCGTAGCCAATGCGGCTCTCAGTGTGTGTGGCATCTAACAAAATGTAAGATAATTTTGAATTTCAAGTAATTTCAGTTACTGCTTGGTGTCCTATTTTAGCTCAAATGAGCGTAAGGTTAAATTAAACACTAACAATCAATAAAACAATAAAATGCAATTTCATAATGTAAGAGTTACTACAGCTCCCTCACACTTTAATTCAATTTATTTCAGTTTTGCGTTTTTAGAATTGAAGTTGTCTTAAAGCTTTTTTTTTTGCACAAATTTTAAGAAAACCCTCATCTCACCTCTACTTTAATTAGTACCTACTTAAAAATAGCTTTCCTTCCTTTTTGAAACCTTTAATTTATCTCAGCAAAAACAACCCAGCAAAGTGTATGAAAAGAATGAATGAATTAGATTTCATTAAGTAAAAAAAAAGGATTAAAAAGAACTTAAAAAATGAATGCTAAAAGAATTTCTTTGTATTCACAACAGTTTCTTAGTAACCTTGACCCAGAATTTTCCACAACCAAATATTAAGAGTAAAAAAGTTTTCAACCTCAATGGAGCAAAATGTAATGCCGAAATGAATTTTATAGAAAAACAAATATGCACAAAAAAAAAACTGGAATGCAACATGAAACTTTCATGCAAGTGCAAGGTCAATATGGTAGCATTCAAATTACGTAGTAAATAAATCTGTGTGTGTGTGCGTTTGTGTTTGTGCGTGGCTGTGTTTTTTTTTTAAATTCAGTAACTAGCAAGGTTGCCAGGTGCTGCCAGCAAAAAAAGTTAAAACAGAAACTAAAAAAATAATTTAAAAAATTAAAAAAAAAAAAAATAAAAATATTCAAGTGCATTAAATAAATTTTCATTCCCAGTAATTTCATCTGGGGTATGTTTTTCATACGAAAAAAAAAATTATTTAATTTCAGTGAATTTGAAGTGAAATTTCAATTAACAAAAAATTTATTTTATTTAATTCATTAAAATTGTTGCAATGAAATATTTAACAAATTCTGTGAAATAATAAAATATTTTCAATATATTAATGAAGTAATTTCATAAAACGAAATAACATTTCATGGAACTAATTAAATGTTGCCTTAGTCTTGGATTCATTGCATAAATTACAAAGTTCAGAGCATTACATGGTCTCTTAGTATAATTTTGCTTGAATATTTTTCAGAATTCAAATTTATTTTTCAATATTTTTTCTTAAAAGGCTTTTCATTATAATTGGCTTCGTTATGCTCATATTTAGTATAACGGTAAAAAGATAAAGTAATTTTATATTAAGAGTATTTAGTATTTGGTGTGAACTATTCTATAACAAGGCCTCTTTAAACTTAGACAGCAACATACATACTGAAACAGCCTAACATTTTTGGCAACTGCAAGCACTTTTGCAGCAAACACTGAATGCTTCTGTTACCATAAATATTTTTACACACAAAATACTAACGAGTGATTTTTTAAATTTGTTTTCAGGGCTCAAGCAAACCGGTTTCATACACATACAAGACCAATTAGTAGATATCTCAACCAGTCGACCAATTCCGGTAAGTTTGTTATCAGGATATTCAAAAATTTATGAAAATTATTTTGAAATGTTTACTGTGAAGCACTCAGTGGACTAGTTTTGCCTAAAATAAAAAAAGTTATGACAATATTCACAATAGCTTGTAAAAAATTTTTACAGTGGTTCCAAATTAAAAAAATTATGGTATTCAAAATGACTAATAACGACTTTAAGTATAAAAATATTATCTGATTAAATTTACAAACAGGGTATCGAGTATACTAGAAATCAATTTTAGTTTTGGCGGCACCAAAATCATCGTAGGCTTGGTTTTTCATTCTAGAGTAATTTGACTTCAAACATTTTTTTCTGGTCTTTTTTTTTTTTGCCCAGTGCTTAAAATTTTTATCGAAAGTATTTTTTTAAATCAGCAATGGATTTATTCCACTTTAAAAAAATTTTTTTGCAATAAAATATGAATCTATGACTATACATTTGGATATAAGGTACCCATACTTTACTAAAATTATATTATAATTTTTTTAAAAGTGGTTTTACGCCACTTTCATTAATGACAGTTCATTTAGTGAAGCTACTTCAGGGAAAAAATTTAAATATGCGTACAGAAGTTTCAGTTAAACATGGCAGAGAAACACAATATGGCAACAATTGTTTCCAACAAAATGGTGTCTCTACAGTCTATTTCCAACTGCTCATAAAATTTAATTTAAAATCATTTTCAATGTCTAATCTCAAAAAAAAAAAAATTTAAAGGTTCCTGAACATAATTTTAAGAAAAAAATTAAAAAAAAAATTTAATAATTTCTATTTGGAATTTAAAATTTTAACAAAATATTAATCTTTATTTGTGCTTAATTCCAGAAAGAAGAATAAAAATAGAATATATAGTTTTCAATATTAAAATGTTGGTTGGGAAATTTATTTATTTATTCAGTTCAATGCTTACTAAGTTTTTTGTTTGAATATTTGAATCTTTTTGGAACTATTGATTAATAATTCTTATTTAGTCAATTGCTTTTACAATATAAAGGTTCTAATGTTTGCAAGAAACGTTGGGAGTAACCTACTGAGGATTCGGAGTAGCGTCTGATGAAATGGTCCATATAGGTATGCTCTCCCCTCTAGTACTTATTGTACTGAATAAATAACTCATGAGAATATCATGAGTAAAAGAATAAATTTTAAAACCAACACAATCTCTGGAATTAAGCACAAATAAAGATTAATATTTTGTTAAAAAAAAAATTTAATTTTTTAAAATTTTGTTAAAACTTAAAATTAAAAAATGTTTCCTTATAAACTAATTGTAAAAAAATCATAACAATTTATTTGCAATGATTTAAAAAATATTTTTAATAAAAAATTAAAACCTGTGGGCCAAAAACCGAAAAACAGACCAGGAAAAAATATTTATTTAAAGTCAAATTGCTCAAAAATGAAAATAGTTTAAATAGTATTGTAGACATTGGGCCATAATCATAGTCACAAAAAAGTACACTTTTATAAAAAGCTCACTTTTGTTAATAAGAATTTCATGAATTAAAAATCGTTTTTAAAAAAGATAACTTCTTAAGTGTGACTATGATGTTTAAACATATATTAATACTAGAAAAAATCATTCAAATCGGCTAAGATTTACAAAAGTTACAGGTTACTAATGGTTTTAAAAATCTGAGGTTGCCTTGTTTGACGCCATTTGAAACCAGGCAGTGTTTGCACAGAGTGCTTTAAAATATAATGGTTCTCCACTGTGAACCTCTAATTCCGTGCAGTAGTTTACAAGTTCTTTATTTATAAATTTTTTTTTTTGTAGTTTAGTGCCACTGTGCATGGCTTATAATTTTATCTAAAACATAGAAACAAAAAAATTGAGCATCTAACTTTACCCCAGATGGGACTCGAACCCACAATCCCCGGCTTAGGAGGCCGATGCCGTATCCATTGGGCCACTGGGGCACATAGCCCTCGCACAAACAAATCCCTATAATAAAATCAAACAACCACGCATTCATACAGCTTTTACACGCATTCAACTCTTTAGGCCATTCACGGAAACAAAATTAATTGTTATAAAGCAAAACAACACAAGTTGAGAAAATAACATAAAATCCATAAGAGAACCGGCTCTTTTTTCTCTTTAAAATAAAGTTTACACACGTGTTTTAAACAAAAAAAAATTAACATAAAATAATAACAAGTTCGTAATATGTAAATATGCTGAGAATATAAATAAAAACAGGAAAATTTTAAATTTTCAAAAGGTACGTCAACTTATAGTAGTCGCATTGTAAAATGTTATAAATTGTCAAGGTTTATTATGATGAAAATGAAATTAAAAAAATGCCTACTTTCTGCTTAACAAGAAAACGCTCATGAAATAATAATTCTATTTGATTATGACAAAAACAAACCAAAAATAAAACGTGTTTTATGAAAATTAAAAATTTATTAAACTTCCCATCTTTGGCTATACAACATGCGTACATAAACTACATATCAGGATAGGCAGAAAACAAAACTCATGCTCGCGAGTTTGAAAATAAAACTCATTTTCGTTAGTTTTATTTTGACTCGCAATAATTTAAAATTTTTTTGATTATGCTCCCTCGTGAGTACTAGCACAAAACGTTGCTAGTAAAAATAAAACTCGTAAGCATTAGGCCTTATTAGACACCATTTACACAGGGAAAGTTTACTTTGACAAATTTTGTTGAATTCTCTTTTAAACTTTCTTTGGTGTTTATACAGGGAAAATTTTGTTTCTCAAATTTTGTTTTGTTTTCAAATAAAAAGTTGCAGCTAACTTCAGTTATATAAACTACGAACAAAGAACAAAACGAATTTGCGAGTACAAGAAAGTCTGTACTGCCTCCCGTTCTCTTCACCCCTATCTCCTATAAACTCAAGACTTTGCAAAGTAAACTTTCCCTGTGTAAATGGTGTCTTACGATAGCCGAAGCTATAGAGCATCAATACAAAACATAGTTGTAGCGTTGCCATATGTCTTGGTTTTTATAACGGCTTCGATAACCTTAATAAGGCCGAATAGTTTTATTTTATGCTCATCAGCACTAGTTGGACTCGTAGGCATATCGTCATCACATGGCGCAGTCAGTAAAAAATTATATGGCAACTTCATACAGATCGTGTCTATCAAATTTCATCATAATCAGTTGAAAAATAGTACAAATATATGAAGTAGGCATAAAAGTGGGCGTCATCAGTAAAAAATTATGTGGCAACCTTTTTCTGCTATAACGATAAAATATTCCAAATTTTGTGAAACTTCGTTTCAAATTGAACATGTATTTTAGATCCAATGATCCACCGCATTTCCATCTAAATTCTACAAAAACTGTAAAATTTTAGACTGATAAAATCCTAATTCAAGCCACTACAAACAAATGCATCTCAACGAGTAACTGTGTGGTGTGGATTTTGCTCAGGCCTTATTATTTTGACGATGAGGTAGAGACTGTGAACGGCATTAGTTAAAGGAACATGATAACGGAGTTCAATTTATTGCAGCATGAAATGAAAAAGTGCACTTTTACTCTGACACTTGGTATGACCAGGCTCACTTTCCAAACCGTTTACTATTTCATATTCAAACAAAAAGCATGATATTTAATAATACTTTAAAGGTTATTGCCAAACTAACTACCTATTTTGAGGGGCTTTGAAAAAACCTAGTATTTTTGAGGTATAAAAAAAAATTGGAAAAACGCTGGACTAAATGTATTGATTTGGAGGAGATTATTTTTAAAAATAAAATGCTTACTTGACGAAAACAAAAATTTTTTATTAAAAAAGTCACGGACACGACAATTTCAGTTGCGCATCTCTTGAGTTTATAGGAGAGACTGAAAGGAAGTTTATACCTTTTTTTGCCATTTTTCTTTCCTCTCTCTCCTATAAAATCAAGAGTTACACAACTAAAATTGCCGTGTCCGTTTCACGTCTTATTGTTCCAGATATTCCGCGTCATCCTGTTTTTTATTCTATTCAATTTCTGACAACTGAAATGCTTACAAATTGGAATTAGCCCCCGATATGGGTTTGGTGAAGCGATCCCTTTTTCTTCATCAGCATCATCTGTGCTACCAACTTTGAGATGATGTGCATTCTTAATGTTAAGTATTTGACTCACGTTCAATTGGAAAAAGAATACCGAAATTATCGAAAAGACTTTTCGTCTATACTTTAGTCCCCAATCTACTGATTTTTAATTAATTTGAGTTTGCCATTGCGCATTGCAACGCATTAAAATTAAAAGTTTTTTTTTTTTTTTTTTTTGTTATGATAGAAGGATCTATGACAATTATGTATAAAATAAAATACCTCTATCCAATGGTTCATATTTTCAAAGACTCTGAGACATAACTAAAGTTGAATGTCGTTAATGTGCCGAATTATTATTTATTCTTTAGCCCTTGAATTGTTCTTGGCTTATTGATGTAAACTTTTTCTTTTAAATATTCCTAAAGAAAAAAGTCCAAAAGTGTCAAATCACATGATAGTGACTGTCAGTTAACATCGCTATGACACGGCCATTGAATTTATCGCTCAAAAAAGCAATTGTTTCGTTGGCTGTGTGACAAGTGGCTACATTCTGTTGCAACCACATATCGTCCAGGTCTATATTCTCAATTTCTATCCTCAGTGATGTTCGTGAGATGTCCAATTGTTGGGCACGACGTAGAGTCGAGGTTGATGGCTCTTCTGTCACACTATCGCTAACAGCATGCACAGGTGTTTTCACATTTCCTATAAACCCGGTTTGCTGAAATTTTCTGGATTTTTGTGGCAGCAATAGGGTATGATGTAGAGTAGATTTAATTTTCTATTTTCTTAAACTATTTTTTTTTGTCATATTTTTCTTTCTATTCTTTATTTATTCTCGCACTATTAAATGTTTCTATTTATTTACCCCCAAATTCATAAAAAATATTATGTGCTTAATAAGGGGTTATATGACAAATACTGCATAGAAGTCTGTCAAATAAGCCCTTAATAGGCACATAATATTTTTTCTAAATTTGGGGGTAAATCTGCATTAAAAATTATGGTAAAGCAGCTCAGCTTAAAATATCAAAATAATGAAAAATTGTGTCCTCTGAAAACCCTGTGTGAACAGTTTGTGAACATCTGCAGAGAAATGAAAGTATTTTGTGTGTGTGTGTGTATGTTTGTATCTACACTTATGCCTGTACCTGAGTACATAACTTGTATGTGAATCTCTGAGTGTGCTATCTAAGCAAAATACTCTTACGTTAGTGACAGTAAAAGTGGTTCTTTTGGTAAGTGCTCTTGTTGCTCTGTATAGCAACAAATGCTGAGATAACAACCACAATTTTCCAACAAAGAATTACCTACAAGACAAAAAAAAAAAAAATCTTAAAGCAGCAAACATGTGCTGTGATGAAATACAGAAATAAAAATTAGAAATTTAAGAGAAAATATTTGGTAAATTAAAAGCAAAAGCAAAAGCTATAGATTACAGCATTTCACTTTATTAGCAGAAGCTTTTTCCTTGTGCTATAAATGAATGCTGCTTTTCCACAGAGCTTGTATACGGATGGGAGTGTGTGTGTTTGTTTTATTCTAGCGCAACATTTTACGTTTATTTTGGCCAAAAGAAATTATTTGAGAGTACTCGTAGTAGCATGTGTGTGTGCCGTGGGCCTGAAAATACATTTTTGCTTTTATTTCTGCTTTCATGTGCAGATATATTTTTGGTTAAAAAGCAAATTATGGTTAACAAATGCTGTTGACTCCTTTCTGTTGCTTGATGTTATTTAACAGGCAATATTATGTCTATGTTACCAACCGCCCCAGTGGCCCAATGGATACGGCATCGGCCTCCTAAGCCGGGGATTGTGGGTTCGAGTCCCATCTGGGGTAAAGCAAGTTGAAGGATTTTTTGTTTAAAAAATTCACGCTTAAAGGAACTGAAAAAAATTCTTTGAATTCTTCATTAATATCCTTAAAGACAAAGTGCCTAATTTGTTGTTAAGGACATACTGGTTAAAGGAAAACCGTAAGTGTAGTGTAGGTTTAGACAGGCATACACACACGTACGCATATCAGTAATATTTCGTAGCAAAAATGTAAGATATAATGCAAATTGAAACGTGTACAGGGATTGGAATTTTACACAAAGTTTTCTTTTATAAATTAAAATTTAATAATTATTTACAACCTGTTAAATTATTCTTTATTAGTGGTGCTCAATCGAATAAGGTTTAAATTATAATAATTAATGTACCTGCTTTATAATTTACCCAGAAGATATGGAAAAAATATTGAAAAAATAGAAAATCATACAAATAAAAATCTTTACTTTTATTTTTTTAAGCAAAATATTTAGAAAAAAAATTATTACTTGAGATTTCTGAATAAAATATTTATGAATGAACATCAAATAAAATAGGCTTAGCGAAAAAATAATAAAAATTAATAACCGGTTCAGCGATGTCACAAGAAAACCTAAGCAAACGAAAGCAAAGCACATTTGTATTGAAAAAAAAAAACAAATTTTCGTAAATTGTGCAAATGTGCTTTGCTTTACTTAGCTTAGGTTTTCTTGTGACATCGCTTAACAGGCTATTAATTTTAATATTTTTTTTTGCCTAGCCTATTTTATTTGATGTTCATTTTTTTTAAAACTACAAACCTTGCAAAAGCTTACACCAAGGCAACTAGTACATTTTTGCTAAGTGGGTAGGGCAACCACAAAGTATTTATATTTATTTGAAATCCCTGTAATCAAAGCATAAAATAATTACTAAATATTTTTTATTTTAAATAGAACTAAACGTTATGAAATATCTTGAATTAATTAAATCCATTAATCGTTTACACTGAAGGAATTTTGTAAATACATTTTTTTTGAATTCATTTACTTGCTGCAATAAAAAATGATTTTTCATAGAAATTATAATAAAAAAATTTTATATATTCAATTTTATATATTCATTAGCACCAAAAGTTTTTTCTTTGATAAAATTTTTTTATTCTTGTAATAAAAAATTTTATGGAAACTCAACAAACAAAACTGTTTATTAAATTATAAACAATTTTTCTAGTCAAATTACAAGCACATTTTCTTAATAATAATAATGAAAATATTGCATTAATTTGATGAAATAATTCATAGTATTAATGACATTATTTCATAGGCCTATAGAATTAGTTTCATTCCCCTGGAAAATATTTAAAATCGATTATCTTTATAAATTGTCAAATTAAAAAAATTTAATTCTTTTCTTCATTGCGTTTATCTAGTGAATTAATTTCAATTACAAAAGTTTACATATTTAAGTCAACTTTTAGACCAAAACAACTGAGACAAGCATTTCGTTTTTGTTTAATTCTACCCTTTCTTTCTTTGTTTCCTTAGTGTTTTTGCCTTTAAATACGTTCCACTTATAGGGAACCAAGAAAGCAACACAACGGTCTATTTAATTAAATGAAAACAAACTGTGAAAATCCGAAATTCCGCATTAAAATTTTCTTTCAGTCGTACTTACTTCGTTTTCTTAGCAAAATTTTAATAAAAAACAAAAAAAAAATATTTAATTTTTGTCTGTTAATTTATTTACGGTTTTCTTTGTAATTAAAAGGTCTATTTTATTAAGCTTAAGGTCTTATTTTATAAATTTATTTTTAGGTCGATATTTTGCTCCAACTTGCGTAGCTTCATCAGCATATAAATATAAATAAATATAAATAATGCAAGTAACTTATTTAATAATAAATATTTTTGTCTGTCTCTCACCTTTTTGGAAACGATTAAAAACCTCATCCAAATAAATAAATCCCTTCATTACTCTACCTTTGCGCGGCTTCATTGGTAATGAGCAGTCCAATAAATTGGCTAGGAGTGGCTCTAATATGAAGGTTTCTATGTCAGCGACAGTCCCGGTATCGCTTAGTAGTATCAGGAGCGGTATTTTTGATCAATACCAGGGAAAGGCGGATACCAGATGGCGCAGTCTAGAAACGTGTAAGGTTACGCGTCAATTAAGGCCCCGCTATGATGGTAAACGCTCTGCTCAGCTGGTGGGCACAGATAGGAATTACATTTCCCGACTATTGGCTGTGATAACTGGTCACTACACGATTGGCATAGCAGGCCGGTCACCCGAGAATAAGGAGACAGTCTTTCACCTTCTCTGCGAGTGCCCGGCTCTTTTGGCTTCGAGACACAGATTTCTCGGTGCACAGCTGATGGCCGGACTACCTGAGATATTGGGAATAAAATTAGAGGACCTTCTCAGACATCTAAATGTCACTTTACGGCTACATCGTCTTGGCGATTAGGTGGCTCAAAACAGAATCTTGCGATTCTAATTGAGGGCCGTTAGGCCGCCACGTAAACCAACCAACTCTTCCTTTGCTAGCAGAGACGCCAACTTAAGTGGTAAAGGAAAAACTTCAAAGCATAATTTCAGGCTTAATTTAAGTTCTTTATGAATAGTGGTGACTGACAATTGTTGAAAAGCGGGCGTAAAAATAGGCGTGGCTGCTCCAAAGGTATATGAAAACCTTCCTTGGAGTATAAAGATTATATGTGTTCAATTTCAGTCTAATGAATTTTATTTATATAGATTTTTTTTAATTTGCAACAGAAATTCTAAACATTACAGCGCTGAGTGTAATCAAATTAATTGGGAGGCATTTTTAATACGCAGTTGGCCTTTGATTCTTATTTACCCTGAACATTTTTAAAACACAATTACACTCATGCATACATAAATATGAAGGTTTTAGGCATTTTCACAGCAGATAAATGCTGCGGCTATCTGTTTTTGATTTAATGTAAACAACAAAATGTTATAACGAAAATGATTTTTAGTTTTTAGTCCAGAGGCAATTTATTCCTTTTATTTGTAAAAGAAAATATTTATCATGCGGCTTTAAGGCAGCATCAGGTAATTGGTCATTTCAATTATTACTTTAGAAACAGCAACCAGGAAAAAAGGAATTCTGCATAATTGCTCTCAAATGTCAAATTAACTTGACTTTAAGGTGTGGCTTACAATTAACATCGTGTATTATGGTTGAACCACCCTTTACAAAAAAGAATGGCAGAGAAGAATTTTTTGAATTTTTTCCCTTTATTTGAATTTTTTTCATTGCAATCAAATATTTCTTTCGGTGTTATGTTTGGTTTCAAAAATATTTGAATTTTTTTTTGCATTCTTTCTTAGAATTTTATTTTTCAATTAGATAGTGGGTGCTTCAAGCATGAGTACTTAAATTTTATTGCTGTTACAAAGCAGGATTCCAGAGAAAATTTTCTTGTAAATGTCATCAATGTGAATTTCCAAGAAAATGATGATAATGAATATTTGCCTTTCCTTTCCTTTTAACAAGAATGTGCGCATTTAAAAATATACATTTTTGGCTACTGCAGTGAAGGGTACATAAGACTCGGCATTGCCCAATTTAACTTTTTTCTTGCGTTCAGTTCTTGCCCTTTTTATTTTATTAGACAATCGAGACAGGCAGGCAGCCACTTCAGTTAATTTGTGACCCACAGCAAAATTGTGACAGAAAAAACAAACATGGATGTGTATGTGTTTGTAAGCAAATGTATATGATTAATGCATGTATTTTTTTTAATTAAATATAATTCTTTTTTAAACTTGTGAACTGTGAAATGTGTTTTTCCGGATCAAACCGTAACAATTTTAACTGCTGTATTTTTTGTTTATTTTTTATTTTAAGTTTTTGTATCCTTTGCAACTTTAATGTGAAATTTTAATTTAATTTTCTGTTTGTTTTTATAAATGTAAACATTTCTAGGTATGTATTCGCATGTACATACATACATACATACATAAAAATGCATATCGTAGCTTTCAATGCCATTTGACTTAAATAAAATTTAAAAATTTTTATAATTTTTTCTTTGCTTTCTAAATATATTAATTATATATTGAGCTATTTTCGGCTATTTTTGGTCCTTGCATTAAAAAAAAAACAATAAATAAAAAAACAGAAACAACGTTTTTTAATTTATTAATTTTGATTATAAAAATGTCCAATATTTCGACCAATCAAGGAAAATCATTAAACAATATAAAAAGTTTGTTAAGGATGGTTGTTTTTATTTTTTATTTATTGTTTTTGTTAATGCAAGGACCAAAAATAACCGTAAATAACTCAACATATACAATTTGAAAATGTTCACATACAGTTAATCATTTAAATTTTATTAAAAAAATTAATGTAATTTGTATTAATTTGTTTAAAAAGCAATTGGTAAGTGCTGGCTGGCTACTACACTTATGGCCTGATTTTGACCAAGTATTTATTTTAATATGCAATTAGCTAAACGCACCGTAAGAGTTTTGGGGCCAGTCGCAGTAAAAAAAAATACAATATTATTTTTGGAGTATTTCTTTAATATATTATTTGAAAACTGTGAGTGAATGCAATTACAATTACACTGTGGAACAAAAAAATACCTGGGAAATATTATAATTTTTCTGGTAGGTACTGTCGAGTACAACAAGAATCTGTTTTTAAAATTTGCCAAAACCCCCAAAAACCTTGAGTTACGGTTAAAAAACCGGTTTTTCATAGCTTTATTTGATTTTAAGTTTCTCAGCGGATTTCGAAAGAAAACTTGAGAAATCTGAGAGTATTTCTCCACCAAAAAACTTTTTTTTTCTCCATTTTTCAACTTTGAAGACATTTTTACACAAAATTTTACAAAAAATAAAACCGTAAAATTTTTGAATTTTTTTAAAAATATGTTTATTAATTAGTTTAATAAAACCTTTTTTTCTAAGTCCGTTAAAAAATTTTAAGTTATTTATTTTTTTTTTTTAAATAAAATTTTTCCAGAAATAAAATTTTTGTCCACTTCACTAAAAAATGTTTGCTTGGCAGTTTTTTTTTAACTCAGTATCATCAGTGAAGTAACCAAAAATATTCTGAAATCATATTTTTTTTGCAACCCTTTCTTGGTGAAAATGTTCGCCTGGCCCAGGTTATCTGGGAAGAAGTAGAAATGTGAATGCAGGAAATGATTTTTTATGCAGTCCGTGAAGACAAGAAGCTCCATGGACTTGTATTGTTAAAAAAAAATATGTGTGATCGCTGATTCAATGCTTTTTTTTTGGCATATTTGTGTTTTTGAATATTTACATTTTGCTTTTTAAATTCAATCGTGTAGAACATCATAAAAAATAATCAATTTTTAATCGTGCATGATTAAGATTAAATTTTTTAACTATCACGGCTGACTTTGGCCATTTTTACGTAGGGTCTAGGCAGGAATCGAAACTGTCATGCCCTGATTGATAAGTTTAAAAGCTATTTTTTTGGTTTCTTTCTTTACTAAACTTAATTACTGGAAAAAATTTAAAATGTAATTCTATTTAAGAACTAAGTTGGCTAGAAAAGCTTCTTTTGAAAAAATATAAACTTGTTATGCCTGTGCTCCAAAATTTCCCACAAAATCCAAAAATAACAACAAACCATCTCATCAGTCAACTTTTTTTAAAACAAAATGGCAGATATAAACAACAAATTGTAATTCCCATTTAACCTGTTGCATGTGGTGAGTCCATACTTGAATTTAATAAATGAAACACAAGCACATACAAGTACACATCACAGGCACACTTATTTGTGACAGCACAATGAACACAGACAAGCTAATCTTAATGCCACTCAGACTGGGTTATTGAGATGTGAACTTGTGCGAATAAAAATAAACTTCCGTTAATGAAAATTCAAGGAAGTTTCCATTTCTTTACTACAGTCAACAATGGCCTTAGCCCGGTAAAATTAAAACGTGATGTGTATTTATTACAATGTACCCAACCAAACATTTGCTCCTTTATTTTTAGTCGTACAAGAGTAACACGAGAGTTTTTTTTTTATAAAAGGAAAAGAGAGTTTGTTTTGTATATAAAGAAAAAAAAAACACTTGTTATGCGCAATTATTATAACAAACTGTAGCTTCAACATTTCTTTCTACTACAACTCCACAAAACAAGCAACTTTCTTATGCTCATTGAGGTCCTTTTTTGTTAATGCGCTCCAATTGATTGTGCTCTCTGAATTTGTGTGTGTGTTTCTATATTATTGCATGTGTTACTCATTTTGCTTTTCATTTACTTACAGGTTGTTGTTACATTTGAAGCTAAATATGTATCGCCTGATGATGCTGCGGGCAATTTTGAGCCAACAAATTTGATACGCTCCATACAACAGCAAAGCATAAGTTGTAGCAGTCAAAGTTTAGATGATGATCAACAGATGCTATTGGACATTGAACAGAACATATCAAACCTGGAGCGTAACCTAAAAAAAGGTGAATTAAAAAATAAACAAAAAAAAAAAAAAAAATTAACAAAATAACACAAAAACATAAAAAATATAACGTAAAAAAATTTTAATGTTTGAGGCATAATAAAAAGTGAAAGCAAAGAAGCCCAAATAAATAATTTTAAATAAAAAAGAATCAAAAAATTGTGCTTTAAAGCAGAAAGTGATTATGTATGCAAATGTCAGGGCACCAACATGTGTTAGTTTGTGTGTACAAACACCATATTTTTTTCTTTTTTAATAGTAATTACTCTTAAAATGTAAAATAATCATTAAAAAATTTCATTACAATTTCAATTAAATACAAGTAATTTGTGTAGCATACTTATAGGCAATAATTTTAAATTAAAATATGAAGCATAAGTGAAGGTGTTCAAAAAATTATATAAATTTACTAACTTTAGGATATTTTAATTATTTCCAAATAGCTACAGCAATAACAAAAAGTGAAAGTTTTAGAACAAGATTATTTTTGTAATTTAAATAACAACTCATGTGTCATTTTAATTTATGCTGCATCAATAACACTTACTCGTTCATAAAAGTTGCAAAGAAAACGGAAAGAAAAGCTATAAACTAAATTACAGCAGAAGTAAAAAAATCAAATTCTATTTAAGAAGCAAACAAAATAAAACTAAACAATCAATTCCCAGAAATTAGTAAGTGCTAGGCAATCATTTGTGAAGTGGTTAAGTGCAATAAGATACTTTTTTATTAACGTGAAGGTAATAAATAACAACTAAGCGAAGACAAACAAGTTGAATTCGGCATAACGACTCTTATATTCCCTTCCTTGTAGTAGAACAATATTTATATATTTAAATTTACACATTATTCTTAAATGTTAAACAAAAAGAATTAAAACAAATATTTTTATTTCATTTATTTATTGTAAGTATAATAAATTATGAATTGTAAAGAAGAAAATAGGACCTAAACACAGAGGTATATTAATAAAATGTGAAATATTGCTTAGAATAATTTTTTTTTAATATATTTTGTTTATCCTAACATAAATAACTCATTTCAGTATTTAAAAATACTTTTTAAAATCCTTATTTTTGAAAGCAATACTTTATTTTTATTAAAAAAGAAAATTTCTAGAATTCAAAATAAATTTAATTTAATTTAAAATGTTTGCAAACATTTTTTAAGCCAAACAAAATGCTGAAATCTATATACACATTTTGTTGGCTTGTTGGTTTGCAAAGCAAATGTTTGGTGTCAATTTTGCTATGCTTTGTCAAAAGTGATTTTATGATTTTCTGTTTCTGTGAATTTTTCTACAATGCTTTATGAGGCCAACTCCTTGATTAAACGCTAAAGGATGAGTTTTGAATAAACATTTAAAACAACTTTCCACTTTTTCATCTGCTGCCAACGTTCAACTAAATACCGAATTAGTACTCATTAAAATTTTTGTTCTAAAATAATCAATTATACAGCTAATGTCACAATTATTATAAACAAATACAAAAATACATTGACTGCATCCACCTCTTTTTTTTTGTACAAACTTTCAAGTCAAGGTTTTTTAACGATTAATTTGTTTTTTAAGAAAAATTAAATTGAAGAAAGCAAATAAAAAAAAAGCAAAATAAAACTAGTTAAACATTTCAATAAAATGTTTTAATTGTTTGCTTATAGAATCAAGTGGCAATTTAGCCTCTGGCAATGTTGTTGCCTCTAGTGGTAATAATTCGTATGTGTCCTCTAGCAGAAGACATCTATTAAGACGCGTGATGTCTGCTGCCAATTCAAATAACACAACAACCTCAACTACAAATCAACAACGTGGTGAATTGAAATTCGATAAGCATGGCAGGGCACTCACACCGACACAAGTGAGTGGCAGAGTGGTAGGGGTAGCTACTACTAGTGGTGGCTTATCCGCAGGATTTTCGAGTGATGCTACCACACCTGGTGGAAGTCCAGTGGCTCAGGTTAAAGAAAAACGTATGACCATGAGAGCTGTACGCAATATAATGCGTTTGGGACGTAGTCGCCAAAACTCACAGAGACGTGACAGCAGCACTGAGGATGAAGGCAGGTAAGTCATAAAATACAATAAAAGTGCAACTCAAGCACAAACATGACATTGCCCTCAACAAACACTACAATACAAAAATAATCGTATGTATCAAATAAAAGTGAGGAAATTCGAGGCAGATCCGTTCAAACTCTTACACTTCTTTAAAGAGCGCACAGAATTTAAACAAATTTTGACAGCTATGAAGCCAAAACGATGAAGAGCAAAACGTGTACAGCTGCCTTATTTGCTTTAACGTTCATAATTTTGCCATGAGCACAAAAAAATCAAGTTTTTTATTTTGTATTAATATGTATGTATGTGTGTGTAATTTAAATAATTACATACATTTTTCATGTTTTTTTTTTATTACAAAAATAAACAAAATTGAGGCTTAATGTTTATAAATATGAAAAATTTATTTACATCTGGAAACCTTGAGTTTTCTGTCTCCTTTTTGTCTTAAAAAGAAAATCACAGTATGAAGGCCTTTGAAGTATAAGATTTTTTTTTTAAAATAAATGTAAACACTTTTGCTTGAATTCAAAGAAAATTAAAGTAGACTTGATATGGATATTGTGACAAATTTATGTGGAAAATTTGTCATAATTTATACTTGAAGTCGTTATTAGTTTCTTTGAACACCAGCCTTTTACTTTACTTTGTGTGCCAAGTTGCTATTTAAATTAGCTCTGCAGTGTCTTCGTTTTCCACATGCAAAGAAAAAATATATATTTTTAAATCAAAGATATTAAAAATACCTTTCAATTAAAGATGTTGCGGTTCAACCCCCGGTCAGGGCTAATTTTTTTTTTAAATACAGACATTTTTATATAAATATTCTTAAAAATTTTTTAATATAAATTAAACAAAAAAAATTAATATAAATTTTTTGTTTAAATAAAATCTTTTTTATTCTATTTTTACGTTTTTATTAATTTAATTTATTTATTACATAATACATCGTGCTTGAATTTTATTTTTTTTTAATTTTATTTGACTCTACGAGGATTCGAACTTTGGACTATTTACTTCAGAAGCATTAACCCGCTATTGAGCCACTTCAACCACAAAACCCATTCAAGTATAAACGATTAAGTTTTGTTTTATTTATATGGTTGCGGGAAAAACAAAATAGAAAACAATTTATTTTCAACAATATCTTTCTCATTATTATATTTACTATAAACATATTTATGGCTTCAGTTGAAATTTTATCAAAAATAATATGATCTAAGACGCTAAACATAATATGATTAAAAATAACTAGAAAAATGTTTATCGTGATCATAATAATGATTAGATGCTTCAAATTAAGAATAGTATTTTTGCGTACAATAAACTATGTTTGCGGTGACCATATTTGTTCTTTGCGTGTGTGTTTTTATATATTTTCTTGCTACCTGAGAAAAAGCAATAGATTGTAAGTCTCAATTTCATATAGAAATGCTTACGTTATTGTAAAATTGTATTCTCTTTACAATTGTCCTGTAAAATTTTGTTAAGGAGCCGCAAACAAGCGACAAATAGCTTAGAAATAAATTGTTTGAAATGGCCAGCCTGGCAGTAAACTTAAAATCCTCTATATAAATAAAATTAATTTTTTGTTTGTTGACTATAAATTTTTTTTAAACGAATTTCTTTTAATATTCAAAATTTAAGTACCTAAAGATATTTAATGGCTTTTAAAAATGAGAATTTCTTTATCTGAAATTAATTATTTATTATAGGAGTAACATAGCATATTGAAGGAAAATTATATTAAATAATATTTCTTAATTCATTTTTAAATCTTTTTTAATATTTAACATGAATTTGCTATTAGAGTGAAGGGTGTATAAGATGCGGTACTGTTTGTACTACTTGTTTTTGCTTTCTTTTGCTGTATATGTTTTCACTGTTTCACATTCTCATACACAACACATACATATTTCATTGTGTTTATAGTTATCGTTTTCATTTAATTCTCGTATTCTTTTTACTTAAAAAGTTTGCTTAAATACAAAGTTAAATTGAAACACAGATACAAGTGGTCGGTGGTCTAGCTACACTGAATAGAAATGGTATGTCACATCCCATTAATTGTGACAAATATACTTATAAGAATATTTCTTGAAACAAAAAAAATCAAATAAAAAAACAAACAAAAAACACACAACAACCAATTTCAAAAAGCAACAAAAACCTTTCAAAGATCACTTTCTATTACCCCCGGATAGCGATTAAGAATAATTGAAATTAATTAGCTTGTCTAATTAAATTTCAGATTGTTAGGTGTAGCTTGCGTGATCACCTTTTTTCATTATTTGTTGTTTTAGTGTTTTATTTTTTTTTGATAACAAAAGGCCCTCGCAGGCCTTTTAGATCTTTCCAAATTAAATTCTGTTGTGCGGAGTCTTATATAAACTTCACTGCAGTGGCCAAATATTCTTATTTTTAAATTCACACATTCTTGTTATATATTAAAAATAAATTATTTATTTTTATTGAAATCACAAAAAAGCACTTGTTGAGAAAATTGTATGAGTCATTGTCTTAGGTGCTTCTATTAAATTATGAATAAATTCAAAACTTATGAATGGATTTTGACGAAATATGGCTCATTTTATTTGCAACATATTTAAGATTGTGTTTATATTAAATTTTTAACGATTTTTTAAGGGATATTTTTAGCAATCTTCTTAAAAAAATTTGTTTTTTTACTCGTAAAAAAATGTCAAAAACGTAATTTAGAGATTCAGTGCTATTCTGTATTCCGAATCCGAATATTTTATGCGGAATTGAATAATTCAGCACCTCATAACTACTCTGTGGTTCATTTAAAAAAATTTTAAATTTTATTTTTGCTTAAATTAGTCTGCGAAATTATTGGTTGAATTAAAAATAAAATATAAAAGTTTTAATTTAATTATAAGAAAAAAATTTAATTCCACATTTTTTCTAATCCGTCTGGAATACAGAACATACACGATTATTTTATTCCCGATACTAGCTTGTTTTTGTAAAATTAATTTGAGAGCTAGTTCTCGAGTTATTGCAAATTTTATACTCTAACCTCCTCTTTTTTCTTGAGAACTACATGTAAGATTAAAACAGTCGCTTAAAGCCATTGGAGTTTACTACCAGAGATATTCAAATTGACCATGAAACCGCAGGTAGCCCTGTATAATATATGTAAAATTTTCTTTTGCTTTCAAATTTATTAATTTAATTTACTAATATTGAGCTGAAGGCCTAAAATGCCATTACTCCTCTTACCCCCCTCTTTTTTCCTCTTACCTTGTAATTTATAATTATAATTGACTAATATTTTTAAATGTCTAAATCCAAAAAATTTAAATATAAAGCTGCGTAAGGTTTTAAAAATAATAATTTAATGGATGAAGTAAAATGAAAAAAAAAAAAAAAAATATTGACAAGTAAAAGCAGTTTGTGTAGTGAGCGCAATTTATTCATTTACTTTAGCAGAGTTACCGTAATCTGACTTTTATTTAAAACAAGCAGGTATTGAAAATAACCACAAAATATGCCAAATTAATTATCAACCAAATTATATATTTATTCCAATTATGTGCACACATTCTCATTAAAATAGGTACTCTGAAAGTTACTATTTTCTTGTTAAAAATTGCAGTTTTTTTAATTTCCCTTATATTTTATTGTAGAAACAGTAGTATTCCTAGTTTTTTTCAAACAAAATAGTCAAAAAAATTTTTTTTTATTTTACTAAAATTACCCAAAAAACTATTCATCCCAATTACTTGTAGATATAACCCTGGCAATACTGACTTTTGGTTTGGTTATTGTTGTACATGTGCATTTGTGAGACACAATTTGTGAGAACCAACAGTGATGTTGAATTGGGTGAAAAAATTGTACAAAAAATTCTTAAATTTGTACTTTTGTAAGTCAATTTGTACCAATATTATTTTGAATGGTTTTTATAGAATGTCAAGTGAAATTAAAAAAAAAAAAATATGTAAAATGACTGTTTTGACAAGCATATGCAGTTACATATGAACTAATAAATAGTCTCCTACAACACTTTTTTTTTTGAGAAGTAAGGGTCTCAGGAATCACTCTTTTTTTTAGTAAACAACTAACTTTTTTGATTTTAATTTTTTTTTTGTCATTTTTAACAAAACTGCGTAGCATGTTACCTTTTCCGTTTTGTCATTACGAAAAAAAAATTATCCCAAAATAAGAATTAATAGTAACGAGTGTTTCACTCATAGATGCGCTATTTACCAATCACTCGGGCTGAATTTTACTAGTGAGGTGAAGTTAGTAACAACCGATAAATTGGTATGCTAAGATTTACTTTGCATAAGGAATTCATTACCTTTTAAACCTACATGAACAGACAGACATTGCTAAATTAACTCTGCTGTTTATAAGGATCCAGAATAAGTTTACTTTACAGGTAATCACAAGGGTATATACCCTTATAACTTACACTGAAGGCTATAAAAGTAATAGGTTTTACTACGAGTGTTGTTGTCATAACTAAGACATTGTGCATATGTTTTAAACTAGCTTTTCGTGATTGATTGATTGCGATAACGACACTCAAAACACAGAAATACAAAATGAAATATTTTTTGTGGTGCCGAAGGCTTCATAGTCGCATTGAATAGTAACTTTCAATCGCTATAAATTACTTTTTTGGTCCTACTTTTAGTTCTCGAGATATGTTGTTGTACAAAAAACGAGGAAGTTGCACTATATGATTTGCAATAACTCCCGAACTACCTCTCTGATTAAATACATAAACAAATTGGAAATAAAATAAGCTTTAAATGATACTATTATCAATTTTTTACAAGATATTCACAAGGTTTTTGCTAAAAAAAATTTATTTTTTCAAGAAAATTAAAAAAAATTTTTTTTTAAAAAATCATTCAAAATTTAATATAAAGAAATTATTAAATAACAAAATTTAATCTATATTCGTGCTTAAATCCAAACTATGTTGGTGTGCAAAATGCATTATTTTCCATGATAGGCTCTGAGATCTTAAATGCATTATTTTCCATGATATTCTCATTTAAAATCTTAAAGAATATCATTTAAAATAATGCATTTTGCACACCAACATAATTTGGATTTCAGCAGGAATAAAGATTAAATTTTGTTAAACTTTACAATTCCAAATAATTAAAAAAAATTATAAATTATATTCTTAAAATTCATTTATAAATTTTAAACTTATTCACAAATTAGTGGTAGCCGCTAAAACTCCATGCCATACAATTTTTTTGTTATTTTTAAATAAAAAAAAAAAAAAAACCAAAGCAATTGTACGGCACAGTCTTGAATGGTGCGGGATGTTATATTAGTACCAAAAAAGTACTGTTTTTAGTATTTGTTCTACTGTTAATTATGCTCTTGGTTTAACATTTTCTCTCTTTCCCGGCATTCAACCACCTTCTCTTGTATCTACACTGTAGATACCACAAATCTCATTATTAATTTTACCTACACATGTAGAGATACTAAGTATGCCCATACTGTATGAGTGAGTATATGAATGGATATGAGATTGTTGTTTTGTCTTCTGTTTTCATTTAATTCTCGTATTCTTTTTTCTTAAAAAGTTTGTTTAAATACAAAGTTAAATTGAAATGTAGGTACACATGGACGGCGGTCTAGCCACACTCAGTTGAAAAGGTTGGTCACATCCCATTAATTGTGACGAAATATAATTTACTATAAGAATATTTCTTACTTCAACAAAAAAAAAAATCAAACAAAAACAAACAAAACAACTTCAAAAACAACAACAACAAAATCTTTCAAGATCAATTTCTATCACCCTAGATTGCGATTAAGAATAACTATTAATTAATAACTATAACAATTAAGTTAGCGTGTTAATTAACTTTCAAAACTGAGTGTAGCGAATGTGATCGCCTTTTTGCTTCACGAATATAATTTTAAATTACATACATACATACAATAATTAAAATTTTTTATAGACATACAAATTTAATTAAAACTAAATATTTTTATTTATGTTGGGCAGTAAAATTTCCTAATGCAAATAAGCCTTTCGGAAGACACAAGTGTTTGTTTTCAATTTAGTTGCGCACGTAGAACTTAACATTTCTGCTGAGGTTCCAAGCAACGCCCTTTTTAAGAGGAAAGTGTAAGAAACTCCCTAAGAATTGTTATTCATAATTGGGCTGAGTGTCTGTGGTAATATGGAGACACCTTATAGGGTCTTACTGTGTCATTGTAGAGGCCAAAAACTTAGAAGCTCTAAAAGTGTTTCTTTTAAAATTTGTTCAATTCTAGCAAACGGTGTTGTTTTCATTACCATGTGATTAATATCGCTCTTTCATCCCTGAGTTAAATGCGACAACAAGTCCACTTTGTCTTAAGTCGACTTTTTCTAATTTTTACAATCTTGTAATTATTTATTTATGGCACAAAAACAGCAATTAAATAAAATATAAATTAGGTCAAATGGCAATATTACCTACAACCGTCGGACAAGGCGGAAGTTTCTGAATTCTGAATGAATACTAGACTCTGGAAGGCTTTGTAACTTGAGACCAGGTGACTTGTTCCAGCTCCTCATTCTAATTCTAATTCTAGGTCAAATGACCATTTAAAAATAGTTAATAAATTGGGAGTGAAGTGAAAATCACATTCACACAGCTTTAAATCCTCAGTATCTCCTACTTCCTGCACACACTACATGGTTATTAAAATTACAACAAATGCCATATATTCTTGTTTAACAGGTCTCCCTTAATATTTGCACAAGATAATATTTTGCCTTCCAACAACAATGCCGCATTATCAAATATCGGCAATATGGATGCGCAGAATGTTGTGAGAGTAACAACACCGGGTGGGGAGAGCTTACAATCAAATCAGTCAAGTGATCTGGAAGAAATGCCTCAATTTGATCAAGGGAAAATGTAAGTAACTTGTACAGTAACTTGCCAGCAACTAAACTATAACCGTTTTAAGGATAAAACAAATGACTCGTACCGCTGACCATCTTAAATCTCAAGACTTCCAAGTTTGCATAACAATTATAGAGGCCAGACAATTGCCGGGTCTTAATATGGATCCAGTCGTTTGTATTCAAGTGGGAGATCAAAAAAAATATACCAGCGTTAAGGAAAGTACAAATTGCCCCTACTACAACGAAGTAAGTTAAGAGTAAAAGAAAGAGTTAGTCATAAGGACAATGAGAGTGAGAGAAACTTTTGAATAATATGACTTTGTAATTCCTTTTTTGTTTCCTTTCTTTCATTCAAAGTATTTTGTTTTTGATTTTCATATGCCGCCCGTGATGTTATTTGATAAAATTATTACTTTGTCGGTAAGTTAAACAAACAATGTTGATTAAATATATGTAAGACATAATTAAGTACAGTGGCAGACATAAATTGTTAACCAACAAATAAAAAATA
Organism: Thelaira solivaga; assembly: GCA_947397855.1. NCBI lineage: Eukaryota > Metazoa > Arthropoda > Insecta > Diptera > Tachinidae > Thelaira > Thelaira solivaga. The sequence goes on from OX377612.1 coordinate 56,420,278, forward strand.
AAAAAAAATTTTTTTTCACTGAATTGACAAGTAAGTTAAACTGACTTTAAAAGAACTTATAAAAAATTTTTTATTACGTCACGTTTCTAACATATAAAGTTATTTTCTAAATAAGGTAAGTGACACGCTATAGAAGAATTTTACTTGAAAAGGTTTGATTGCTTTAATTTGTTTAACAGAAAAATACGAAATTCCGTAATAAAATTTTATTTATGTCGACTCCATTATTTACAAGGACTAAGCATAAATATACTTTATAGAGTGGCACATGTAGGGTGCAGAAATTACAAGCAAACAAACAATTTAAACTGTTTTAAATTACGCTCTTGCGATATTACAATATATTGCTGGCATTGCGTGTTACAAAAGTCCTTACTGGGATCGTATAGCAAACATTTTAATGACTGCCCTGTTCAGAGATGCCGCAAGAAAACCTAAACGAACGAAAGCAAAGCACATTTGTATTGAAAAAAAAATAAATTTTAGTATGTTTTTATAACAAACCGTTTTTAAGTAAATCTCACATATGACATGTCACTTCTTGAATTTAGGACATAACGGTATATCTCAGATGTTAGAGCAGATTTGATATCAGCGCTCCCAAATACAGTTAAATATTCTTATTAATGAAAAAAAAATTGTTACCTTAATAAACATCCTTTCCACAATTACATTTTGTATTTATTAATTTTTGCAAAAAAAATTATATTTTTTTTTATGCAAACTAAAAAAATCAAAATAAAGGTCTTGCAATCCAGAAAATTTTTACGCACCGGAACTTTAGTGGGTTCTTTTAAAATTGATTTATCAACAGTTTATGATGCTTCGGGTATTAAAAAATAAAAGAAATTAATTTTTGTATTACAGATGGGAATGTTTTTGTTAATTTTTCTACTTCATGTTTCTTTTTTTATTTATTCATTTGAAGATTTCTGCAATATTTTTTCACTTTATTTTGATAAGAAAAACTTTTATTAAGACATGTGTTGCATCTCTGTTTTTTTTTATTTATGTAAAATATTTTTAATAATAATTAATGCACAGAAAAAAATAATTTTTAATTAATGCTCTTATCCCAAAAATATTGATGTAGACTTCAAAGTAAATTTAAAAAAAAAAAAAATTATATGAGAAATTTCGATAACTTTGACTTTCAAGTCTACATTAATTTTTGAATAAATTCAATTAAAAAGTGATCAATATATTTAATTGATTCAATTATAAATTTAATAAATATGACAATTTTTTTTTTTTGAATAAAACCTTTGAAAAGTTAATTAAATTTGTTTTAAAATTAAATTATTTGACTTTTATAAATTTTATGTTAATTAACAGGTGACACTGAGACGTCAGCTGAATACTTTTTTTTGCACGATTGAAGCTCCTCCTGTCAAAATTTAAGAGAGATCAATAGTGGAAAAATATTTGCTCTAGCACATTTTTTGATTTCAACCACCAAAAATAACTTTTGACAGTAGGGGACATGCTTTACCGTAAATAATTCTGCCATGGAGTTAACCGTGACTGATAGATTGATTTTTTTTTTAAATATTTTAGCTATAATGCATGTCAGGAAACTTTTTTTCGTAATATTAAATTAAATATTAAATACAACATAGCATAATATGGCTTTCGATTTAACTCTTCCAACTCATTGAAAATATTTTAGTTTTTAATTTTGAGCAGTAGCCAATTAAATACCGACAAACATATAAAATTTTAATTAAATTAACTAGAAATCGCACAAAAACAGGTTTCGTCCGGCGTGGTCCTTTATTACATGAGCCGTTATAATTAAAGTATACCGAGCGTATTTGCTAAACTTTACATATAGAATTTTAATTGTCAAAAAACTCATTAAAATAAAGTGGCTGATGGTTTTGTTAGGTTAGGCCCAAATAAGAAAACAGAAGCTGGGCTCTTTTAGGTCCGCTGATGTGGTCCCTGTGTGATGGTTTTGCTAGCATTATTAGCAGAGGCGCCAATCAAAGTGGTAAATAAAATATTGCAAATCAAAATTTCAGGCTTATATCTTTTATAACAGTGCCTAGTAAAAATCATTGAAAAGTGGACTTAAAATTTTAATCGAACTTCTTTGAAGTTTACAGATTATTTTAGACAACTCCGTTGGACGACAAAAAACTGTATAGCGAACAATCAAACAGAAAATGAATTTTATTTATATAAATGAATCAGAAAAAAAAATTATTTTTAATATAACTTACTTTTTATCAACTTCTCTAAAAAAAATTATTGAATGATTTTCTTGTATTTTTTCATATTTCTCTCTCTCTCTCTCTCTCTCTCTCTCTTTCTCCATTTTCCTGTTCTTTTTTCTACTGCATATCAAACTTTGTTTAAAATAAAATGTACATGTGTATGAGTAAATTGAATAATTAATTTTGTTTTAACAACAATTTAATCGTTACAAATTAGGTGTTGCAAAGTCGAAATGTTTTTAGTCGAAACAAATTGATTGGCAACTTTAAATTAGATGTAGCAACTGTGTTTCATCAAAAAGGTAAAAAACAAAAAATTCTAAAAACGTTCACTTAATAACCCAGCGGCGAAAAGAAGTAGTAAGCAGGCCTTCTAAAAGCCCTTATTTATCAAGCACAAGGCCTTCTTACTGCATTCCATACTCATACATTTTTTACACACTGCCAAGAGGCTTTCTAAGTTCTCTTCTTTAACAGGGCTGTTTGAAGGCCTGATTTTAAACTAAACATTAAAAATGGTCTAGGCCAATTTTTTTTTTTTTTTTAATTATTTTATATACAACTTTTATTAAAAATTTTCAAATCACATTATATAAACAAATCGCTATAACTTTTTTAAAATAAAGTTTCTGTGTAGATATTAATTTTATTTTTTATTTAGTCTAACAGAATTTAATTCCAAGACTAAAGTATTAACGAGCACTGACAGCTGTGATCATCGGCTCTAATTCTAAATATGTAAATAAAAATTTTTTATTCTAGTGATATTTTTGTTTCTATTAATTTAAATTTATTGAGCCATAACCATAGTCAGACTAAAGTTGGTATATTTTTAAAACCGATTTTAAATTCATTAAATTCTTATGAACAACAGTCAGCTCTAAACAAAAGCCCACTTTTTGTGTTTCTTTGAATTTGATTCCAATTTTATTTGACTCTACCAGCAGTGCGATTTATTAACTTTTAAGGGTTTCTCAGGGTGTTATTTTTAACTCTATATTTTTCTGTTTGCACTAACGAATGTGAGATTCAGTAATTTTCGGTTAATTTGAGGAGTTAAAACTTCACTACTAAAATGAATACCGTATACAACAACCAAAAATGTTTTATTTCTTATATTTTTTATTTATTTAAAAGTCATTGGGTCATAATCATAGTCCCAAAAAAGAGAGAACATGAAATTCTTAGAATTTAAAATCGTTTTTAAAAAATTACTGACTTCAGTGTGACTATGATTATGGGCCCTTCACTTTTATTTTTCAGTTAAGTAAACACCACATAAAATTCCGGCTTTTATTTTACCACACAGCTGACAGTTAAAAATTTTACGGAGTCACATGTTCTTTAATTTTTGGGGTTAACTATTTTTAACCAAACATTTTTCTTTGAAGTTAGATAGTGAAGCATTAACTCTCCACTCAATCACTAAGGTCTTATCAAAAAAAAAAAAAAAAACAAAAAAATATTTATGTAAACTTTAAATCAAATTTTATAAAAAAATATTATTAAAAGTTTCGGTAAAGTTGACTTTAAAGTCTACGTTAATTTTTTTTCTAAGTTTTTGTTTTATACTTTTATTTGTAGGATTGGGAAATAGAAAAAAAAGAAGACAATTCATTTTATAAAACAACAACAAAAACCATCTATGTATTTAAAAGGGAGTAAATAGGCCTTGGATAAGGCCTTCCTAAAACGGCAAGCGTGAATGACTACTCGATTGTAAATAAGACTTAGGAGGCTCTTACAGAAGACCTTAAAAATTTCGCCGCTGGGAAGGGTCATACACAAACACGCATGTAACTATTCCCACTCACTTACAAACAAATATTTTCATATTTGAATTAACTTTGGACATTAAAAGTAAAACAAAGTTTGTAGGCGAGTAGTTTAAAAGCATTTTTTGAAATTAGTTTTGCAACGGATCCCAAATTAGACTCTTAAATTAAAAAAAAATATTTTTTTTTGTAGCTCAGTGTAGCTCAAATTCATTTTGCTATAATCATTTGCCAGCCTCTTTTTTCTCTTATTTAATTTCACATCACTTTTTCTTCAGTTTTCTTCTATAAAACAAAATCACTTGAAATTGTCTCGAACTACAGCATGAAAATTTGTTTTAATTTAGCACGCACAACAACAACTAAATGTTGCAGCCCTTTTAAATCACAAAAAACCGTTTACTTTTTACTTTACTTTTTTTGCATTCACAATAGATCATCAATTTTATCATAAATGGGCCTTGTTAACAGATCCTGATGACTTTTATAGTGGCCCTAAAGGTTACCTAAAATGTGATATTGGTATCATTGGCAAAGGTGATACCGTTAAAGTGCCACAAAAATCTGAGAAAGATCCTGAAGACATCGAAGCGTAAGTTTTTCTTTGTTTTTATCTCTAAGCATTTTCAAATTCTTCAGATACTTTTTACAGCAATCTTTTATTGCCAGACGGTGTACCCATTGAAAGGCAACGAGCAAAATTTATAGTTAAAATTTATAGGGCTGATGGTTTACCGAGAATGAATTCGTCACTAATGGCAAATGTTAAGAAAGCTTTGACAGGTGAATCCAAAGACTTGGTTAGTCCTTATGTGCAAGTATCTTTTGCTGGGCTAATGGGTAAAACGACAGTTAAGAAAAATGCTTATGCTCCGGTTTGGAATGAGCAATTGGTTTTTACTGAAATGTTTCCACCGCTGTGTCAAAGGATAAAGGTGGAAAAATGGAAATTTTTTTTTGCGTTTTCTTATTTTCACTTTTTTTTATCCCAGATTCAACTGAGAGATGCTGATCCCATGAAGCCTTCCATTATCGGTACTCACTATATTGATTTAAAACAAATTTCAAATGATGGCGAAAAGGGGTTTTTGCCTACTTTTGGTCCTTCTTTTATTCATCTCTATGGTTCGACCCGTGATTACACACTTTTAGATCAACATTCTAACCTAAATACTGGCTTGGGGGAAGGTGTAAGCTATAGAGCTCGTCTATTAATTGCCATACGCACAGAAATTACTGAAAACATCGAAATGACCACCGAAAAAAATGTTGAACTTGAACCCACCCAACTAATATCCGAATCCTCCTACTCACGCAATGAAGAATTCTTTTTGTTTGGATCCATCATGGAAGCCTCAATGATTGACAAAAAGATCAGTGATAGAACTATATTTTTTGAGTTGAGTATGGGCAATGCTGGCAATTCAATTGATGGCCATAATGAAAGCTTTGCAACAGCATTGGAAGATGGTGAAGATGGCTGCATCTTGGAGACTGTAGATACCACATCATTTAGCAGCACCACAAATGCTTGCAAGCCCATAACTCATGACAAAACCCATTATTATCTACCATATTGGGATTATAAGCCTTGCATGGATGTTAGATGTACTTTACCGGACTTAAGAAGGCGCATGTACAATAGCAATTTGCTATCCAAAATGGCAGAGAGGCTGGTAAGTATTGAAACTGCTCATAACGTAGAAGAACTCCATTTCATTACACTATCTTGGCAGGAGGATGGCTTAAATGAAGTTAAGCGTTTAATTGAGGAAGAGGACATTAAAGCTGAAGTACGTTTACGTGCCATACTGGAAGACTTGGCTGCGGCCTGCCAACGCTATCAGACCATAACAAAAACAAATGCCATGAGTGCTGGCAGTGGCAAAACAAAATTAGACAAAGAGCGAATTAAGTTGTGCTTAAGAGAAATTGTAAGTTGAAAAACCAAAAAAAAAAAAAAAAATAAACTCACTTTCGTGGTTTTACAGGAAAGCTTGTGTAATTTGGTGCGCAATTTGAGAGCATTAGTAACACGCAGCTCCCTTAATGAACGTTTTAAACAGGCTGAAAGTTACCTAAAAAAATTAAAATTCCTAATAGATGATGTGAGTTGGCTTGTTAACAATTTTCAAACAAAAAAAAATTAGTTTTAATTCTATTAATGTTTACAGCCCCAGCATTCTCTGCCGGATATATTCCTTTGGATGATAGCCAATGGCAAACGTTATGCTTATCATCGCATACCAGCCAGAGATTTAATTTATTCTCTTACAGATGAGGAGTCAGGCCTTCATTGTGGCAAAGTTCAAACGATATTTTTACGTTTGCCAGGCAGACAGTCAGCAGGGCCATCCAGTTGGTTTATACAAGCCAAACTTTCCATTTATCTGTGGCTGGGGGTGGTAAATCACAAAGGACACTTTTTTGATGGCCTACCCCTAGGTTATGATTTATCACATGAGCTTAGAAATGCTGACAGACCCGGTGCTATGGCTCCTAATAACATACATTATCTGGAAAAATCGGTTGGTTTTTAAAATATTTTTTTTTTTCAAAAAATTAAAAAATACCCGCTTTAATTTCAGAACTTTCAACTACGGGCCCATATTTATCAAGCGCGTTCTCTGATAGGCTCTGATGCCTCTGGCTTAAGTGATCCTTATGCAACGGTTTTCATAACAGAATTTGCAAAAACTACCCAGGTTATTGAGGAAACACTTAGTCCCACTTGGGATGAGTTATTAGTGTTTGATGAAGTTCTAGTCTATGGCACTAAAGATGAAATCCGGAAACATCCTCCCACCACTATTATAGAAATTTATGACCAAGATAAAGTAGGCAAGTCCGAGTTTATAGGACGGGCCATAGCCAAGCCCAGGGTTAAATTGAGAGAGAATGCTTATGTGACACCCGCCTTAGAATGGTTTGATATTGTTAGAGGCAGCGAAAATGCTGGAGAATTATTGGCTGCCTTTGAAATGCTGGAGCTTGGTTCAAGTGATATGCCCCGTTTAACGGAACCTAAAAACGTATTGAGTGAAATTAAAAGTGAAAAAAATAATGCACCTCAACAGAATACAATATTTCCAGTACCAAAAGAGGTGAGACCTCATTTGGCAAAATTTCGCCTTGAGGTACTATATTGGGGTCTTAGGGACTTGAAAAGAGTACACCTCATGTCTGTGGATAAGCCTCGCATAGATGTTGAGTGTTCTGGCAAGATCTTAAGTTCAAATATCATACAAAATGCTAAAAAGAATCCTAATTTTCCCAATATGCTAAAATCTATTGAATTGGAATTGCCTGTAGAGGAAACTTATGCTCCTCCCATTACCATAAGATGTGTGGATTGTCGCTCTTTTGGTCGTTATACTTTGGTGGGTACCCATCAGATCACTTCGATACATCGTTATTTACACAAGCCACCACCAAAAGAGGATATAACCAAGTATAAGACAATTGGAGGTCAAATTATTTTGTCAGCACCTTTAAACGAGGATAATCTTAATAATCTTGTGGATGGTTATGGTATGCAACCAATGTTAGACTCTTTACAGCAGGCCAGCATGAAAGATTTCTATGGTAATCGCAGATCATCGTGTGATCAATTTACTTTGTATGGAGCAGCTTGTGTAACAAAAATGTAAGTTTATAGATTAAACTTAATTAGATTGAAGGTAAAGATGCTTGAGCGGATTCTGTAGCACAAGCGTTATACTCGTCGAAAAAGTTGCTATGAAAATTTTTTAAAATATTGACGAGTTGATCGCTTGCTTTGCAGAAACATTACACAAGTCTCGAGCAAACAAGGCTATAACGTTCCTTTATCAGCTGTAAACACATGCAGCTTCAATGTGTTAAGGAGAAGATCCACAAGCAAACGAAAATTATTAAAGATTTTTTTTACATTTTATTTTTTAATAAAAATAATTCTAAAACTAGATGTTTTTGCCCGGTCCGTATTGTTTTCGCATCGTCAGCAAAACTATATTAACGTTAATGTTAATTTAGGCTGCAAACTGCAGCATGTGTTAACTTGTATGTTGTGGACTGCAGCATGTCTTAACTTGGATAATAAATAAAACATTTATTTATTTTAAAAAACATTTACACTTAAAGAAAACTCTTTTCTAATTTTTTACTGGAATTTCAATCGATATTTAATAGAGTAAAGAAGCAAAGCTCCAAACGCAAGAGCTCTCGTCGTGGCAGCAACAAAGAAAATCTTTTAATACAAGAACCAGATTCAGATGATGAATTAAATCGTGATTGGTGGACCAAGTATTTCTGGTCCTATGAACGTTTAATTGATAATGCCAAAGCGGAAAAAGCACTCAATCAAAATGAAAAATATCTTACACCACCGACAGCTCAGGGCACACAAATAACCCAAAAGTTTGGTGGTAAAGGGGCCAAATTTGTACAAAAACTAAGTCCTAAGGGCATGACGAGCTTGGGACGCAATAAACAAGACCTAAGCAGTACCACAAGTGTCACAAAATCAAAACTTGTAAACAGTACCACGACAGCACTATGTCAAGTAAGTGTTTCAATATTTTGTTTTGCTCATTCTTGGTGAGGTAATAGATTTTGTTTAAGATCTACCCCTTTGAACTGGAATCTCAACCAGAATTTAATCATTTTCGGGAATGGCTACAATCATTTGCTTTATATAGAGGCAAGAAAACTGGAGATTCTACGGAAGATGAAAATCGTACAGTGGGTTATTTTAAAGGGACCATTAAAGTTTACCGCTTACCTCCACCCAAAGGAGTCGATTATCCTATACCGAATTTACCAGCCAATGAGCCAATACATGTACTTGTTAGAGTTTATATAATAAAGGCCACTGATTTACATCCCATGGACTTGAATGGCAAAGCTGATCCTTATGTGGTTTTACATTTGGGTAGCAAACGGATTTCCGATAAGGAAAACTATGTTAGTAAACAACTGAATCCGGTATTTGGCAAATGCTTTGAAGTAGAGGCCACTTTTCCCCAAGACTCTATGCTAACGGTACAGATATTCGATTGGGATCTTTTGGGCTCAGACGACTTGATTGGAGAGACACGAATTGATTTGGAAAATCGTTTCTATAGCAAACATCGAGCCACTTGTGGTTTGGCTTTACGTTATGAAGAGTAATTATTCCAAACCAATACTCTGACTAATTCCTCACTAAAATTGTTATATTTTGTTTTTAGTTGCGGTTATAATCAGTGGCGTGATCCCATGAAACCAACACAAATTTTATCCAAGCTATGCAAAGAAAATAAATTGGATACTCCACATTATTTTCAAGATCGCGTGGCTATTGGCAAGTACTGTATGACTTTCTCTGATGAGGAGGTTATAGCCTGGAATGGTCCCAGTACTTGCCGTAACCGCGACGAACATTTAGCATTAGCTTGTTTGCATCGTTGGAGTGAAATACCCAGTGTAGGTTGCAAGGTAAGCTCTTCACGTTTGGTATTTACCACCCCAAATTCACGTTGATAGTTTGATTTGTTAAATGAAAAAAGTCTGTTTGAAGACCGTTTTGGATGCAATTTGCTTGCCTTGTCACTTTGTAAACAAAGAATTTTGCAAAAATGTTGGTACCATTCCACTTTGTATACAAAGTGTCCTCTCCTAGCCGTTTGGGAGCAATTATTTTTAACCAAAAAGAGAGAGAGAGAAGAATTTCTTACAGTGTATAGTAAATTTTTTTTTATATTTTGAGAGTGAGCCATGATTGCATGATACAGAACTCTTGTGGCCTCAACTGTATCTTTAGGACAGCATTTGGGCGAGAAGGGGTTTCTGTCGATTTATTGCAGTATGAAGTGAAAAAGTGCAGCCTTTACGTGTGCGTATGGCACTAAAGTATACATACACTGGTCTTCTGCGTAGGTGTTGGCGTTTATTACAGGTAACTTGATAAACGACTCTTATTCCGCCTCACACATAAGAGATATTGACGATCAGAAAGGCCTACGAATCTGTGTACGAAAGAGGAATGAGGGTATAGCCATCTTCCTGGATAGCCAAGTGGCTCTCCTGTCATTTTAATCGAATGTTACATCTTATCTTATGCTTGGCGAATGCAGAGGTGTGTCATCCAATCTGGAATCTCTCCTTCATATGAATTCGTACACACTGTGACAATAAGCAAGTGGATGAATTAGCTAAGGACAGCTTCTAAATATATCGACAACTTGCAAAGCTTGCTCGTTATGATGGTTCTTTCAGCTGTAGAGCAGGAATAGGAGTGGTAGTTGTGAATACAGGTCCCTGGCCAATTGCCACGCACTAAACGTAACCTATCGCAACTCTCTGGCATCTGAGAGTAAAAAGACAGATCTTTAACTTCTCTGCTAGTGTCTTGCTTTTCTTACTTTCAAACAGAAATTTCTCAGTGCACATTTTATCGATCACTTAGAAAGACTGGCTAATGAGCTACCCGCTTTTTTTGGTAGCTCGTGTGATGTTTTCTTATTCTGCTTTAATTATTGATTCCATTACTTTCCTTTTATTTACCAATCAAACTATTTTCGTGTCTAAATTTTGGTGTTTTTTCTTCCCTCTATTTTTCTTCAAATTTTTCATCTTTTTAAATAATTAAATTACGAGTATAAATGGATCGTTTAAGGCAATTAACTTTTTAAACTTCTTTTAATTCATATTTTGTTGTTGTTTTTTAATATTTACTGCAAGTTTGTTGTTCATCTATTTATAAAATTTGAAATCGATGCTAATTTTTTTTATAAAACAAAAATATTTTAAGATTGTGCCAGAGCATATTGAAAGTCGTTCTCTTTATAATGCCGATAAGCCAGGAGTGGAACAGGGCAAAGTGGAAATGTGGGTTGATATGTTTCCTATGGATATGCCATTGCCGGGACCAGCTGTTGATATAGCACCACGTAAACCCAAAGCTTATGAATTGCGCATTATAATTTGGAACACAGACGATGTAGTGCTAGAGGATGATGCTTTTTTTACAGGAGAGAAAATGTCAGATATTTATGTGAAAGGGTGAGTAGCATACGATAGAGGCATGAGTCCTATAAGTCCACTTTTTGTTTAAAAACGAGGTAGTAGTCATTTTATTAAAATTAACTCTGACTCATTTTGAAATCAAGATGTGAACTTACATAAATGAAACATTTCAGTTGGCTTAAAGGTCCCCAAGATTGCCAATCAACTGACATCCATTATCGCTCTTTAACCGGTGAAGGCAATTTCAATTGGCGTTTCATTTATCCCTTCGAATATTTGGCTGCCGAAGAGAGAATAGTATTATCTAGAAAAGAGTCATTATTTAGCTGGGATGAGACTGAAGTAAAAATACCAGCACGCTTAGAGCTTCAAGTATGGGATGCTGATCATTTTTCTGCGGATGACTTTTTGGGTGGGTGCATTTTACTATAGAAATACTTCAGCGTATACCAGTTAACTAACATATTTTCTATATAATTTTTGTTTTTGTTTAGGTGCCATTTCTTTTGATTTAAATCGCTTTCCACGCGGTGCTAAATCTTCTAAATTGTGCACATTGGCTATGCTGAAAACCGATAATGCACCCACCATAAATATTTTTAAGCAAAAACGGGTGAGAGGTTGGTGGCCATTTTATATTAAAAAACAAAATGAAGAAATGGAACTCACCGGAAAAGTTGAAGCTGAATTTCATTTGCTGTCTAAAGAAGAAGCTGAACAAAATCCAGCCGGTCATGGGCGCAACGAACCCGATCCATTAGAGAAACCAAAGTAATTAATTTTTAATTGTGCTTTTAAACATAAAAAAATGCTTAAATTTTCCTAATTTTTTAGTCGTCCAGATGCCTCGTTTATGTGGTTTGTAAATCCTCTTAAGTCCATACGCTATATTGTGTGGCACAACTACAAATGGGCCATACTGAAGGCTCTTTTACTATGCGGGTTAACGTTATTCTTTATATTGTTTGTCTACTCAGTACCTGGTTATTCGGTTAAGAAACTATTGGGTGCTTAAAATGTTGTAGTTTTTTTGCACAATTAATAGAAGATCTTACACTAAGGCCCGTTATTACAACTTTTGACCGGAAAATAACTGGTTTTTGGCTAAAGCTGTGAATAGAAATTTGGGTGCAATATTTAACTTATCGATATTTTTAATTTGATACTTTAACTATGGATAACTTTTACTAATGGCCTAAATGTTTTAAAAAGCAAATGCATGCTGTGAAGGTTTCCAAAGTCATAATTTATGCTGCATCTTTTTTGCATAAAATATAAAACTTAAACTAAATTAAAATATTTTTACAAATAATTTTATTTAATTTTCAAAATTAACAAAATTAAAATAAAATAAAAAATAAAGTTCGAAACTTGCCCAGAACTAAAATTTTAAAGACATTTCACGTGAAGCGGGCCGCGAAAAAATATAAGTTAGGTCGTAGAACTGCTTTATATTTCCATTATTTTTACCTCTACTGGGTATGAAAGCAAATACCTAATAATTTTTTATGATGTTTATTTTTCAAGTTACGGAACTTAAAAAATTATTTTAATTGAAATTTTGATTTTTTGCAATAGATTTTCTAATAGGAAAAAAATTTTTTAAAAAATATCACGTTTCTTAATTTTCCCTTTTTCATAAAAAAATAAATTTTGAAAAATAAAAAAAATTTTTACTCCAAAACCGGAAGTGAAAATTTCAAAGGAGTTTTTCAAAAAATTGAACCATTTTTTTTATTAAAAAAATAGGTTTCATAGTATGATAGTGACTAGCTAGGAAGATAACATTTAGATTTTAGCAACTTCCGAAGGATAAGAAACACACCGTTTTAAAGGGGAGGTTGTCTAAATTTGTAATCTACAGCTTAAATACTCAGAAAATACTTTGGATTATTAAAAAAAAATTATTTTTGAAATTGTTTCATACTCCAGGGGGGTTAGTCTCTATTGTGATGCGAAAGAAAAACCATTCGCATCTGTATGATTTTTACATTGAGTTGCGATGCGTTTTCTTTCGCATCGCAATAGAGAGTAAGCAACCAAGAACTCTTGCTCTGAAGGATTTTTACCTTTGCCCATTTTGCAGCTGAAAATTACTAAAATCAAAAAGGAATTTAATTTGTAGGTTCTAAACTTTCTGAAAGTGTTTTAACATTTTCAAAAAATTTCGTAGTTTGAAATTTATGAGGCCAAACGGAAATTGCAAAAAAATTCCTGGGGTATGAGGGAATTTTACAAAATTTTTGAAAAAATTTTTGAGTGACAGATTACAAAACTAGAAGACCTCTCCTATAAAATAATATATATGCCATCCTGTAATCTTTTATAATTCGTCCGAAAGTGGCTTAAATCCTTCAGAGCAACAGTACTGGGGTATAATGAAATTTAAAAATTTTTTTCCAATACTCTAAAATAATTTCTTAATTAGTGGGTGACAGGAAAAGACCTCTGCATTAAAATGATATATGTCCCATCCAATAATCTTTTATGTTTCGTTTGCAAATTGGTGAAATTTCTTAAAGAAATCATGCACTCCTAAACATATTTATAAATATGTCATACTAAAAACAGATTTAGAAATATTTAATGACGTAAGACATATATGATAAATATGCCCTAAATACTGAAAAGATATTTACAAATACTTAAAGACGTAACGGGTTACGTTAAAACATATTTAATTCTTCACTCATTTTTACTCAATTGCAATAAAATTTACATAAGATGAGCTACATTTTCTGACGGGAAAAATAAAATTTCCCAAGAGAGTGAAAAAATAAAACTGTTTAAAAGAGTTTTCTTTATGACGGCAAAATAAAACTCCCTCTTAAGAGTTTCAGCTGATCTTTTATTTTTACGTTGAAATGTAACTGTTATAGATGATTTTTTAAATTTTCAAAATAACTATTATAAAATAATTTTTTGAGATCGATAATCAAGTACGAGTTGATCGCTTGGGTTACAGAAACCGCATATCAATTCAAATATTATGGATTTTTTTTTGGGCCTTACATCTTTTTTTAAGCTCGCATATCCCAAATAAATAAAATTTAATTTCTTAACCAACTAAAAAACTAACTAATTATGAGTATATTGAAATTAACCAATTACTATAGACACTAATCATAAATAAATTAAATTAAATTTGAGAGTATTCTATAAGTAAATTTAATCAAACTTAAAAAAAAAAAAACTACTGAGGGTTGTACCTGATTTTGCTGACAATTGATTTAAATATACTCAGATATAAACAATAAACATGAAAAATATGTCTTCTACTAAACATTTTCATACGTAAAAAATAAAAAAACTTTACATACATACACACACACAGATATAAGCTATTTTTCAAAAAAAAAAAAAAATATATATATATATATATATTTTTCTTGTTATTGTAAGTTTTAATAATCTCTGTCAGGTTATTGTTCAATAAGAATAGGAAAAAAAGGCAAATAATTCACAGCCAAATTCATAAAAAACAGTTTTGTTTAATAAGCGTTTGTTCTTATAGAAAAACTGCTTATTAAGCTTTTAATATACAAAAATGTTTTTTATGAAGTTGGACGTTAATGTAATGAATTAATGTAATGAATTCATAAAAAATATTTCTGTTTAATAAGCGCTTATTAAAGAAATTTCCTATAGAAAATGTGCTTAATAGGCCTTTATTAAATAAAAATATTTTTATGAATTTAAATGTAATGGCAAAATATTTACATTTTTCATTTTGCACATTCTTGTTAAATAATAATAAAAAAAAAAAAATATATGAAAAAATTTTCAATGAAATGGCAAACATTGATTAAAATTACTTTTTTTTTAAATATTTATTTGTTAAACCTAAAATAAATAATTAATTTCAGTTAAAGAAATTCAAAAATTATGGCATCCTTATTTGCAAAATGAATACTAGACTCTGGCATGATTTGTAACTTGGGAGTAGTGTCACAATAGGTCTATTTTGGCCGCAGTGACCAGTGGAGCACCCATAAAACAAATCATAAGCATTGAAAAAAAAAAATTTAGCGCCTTAACCAAAAAAAAAAAAATTTATGTAGACTAAAAAGTCAACGTTATCGAAATTTTTCATAAATTTTTTTTTCTTTTTATAAATATGTTATAATTTTGTTTGGAATTCAAAAGTTTAACAAAATATTAATCTTTATTTGCGCTATCCCCTTCGGTACTTATTGTACTGAATAAATAACTCATGAGAATATCATGAGGAAAACAATAAATTTCAAATAACCCAACATAATTCTGGAATTAAGCACAAATAAAGATTAATATTTTGTTTTTTATAAATTTAACTTTAAAGTCTAGTTCAACTTTTTTTTGGATAAGATCATTAATCTTTATTTGTGCTGAATTAAATCTTATGTTGGTTTGCAAAATGCATATTTTCATGGAAAATTTTCAAAAAAAAAAAAAAAAACAAGCATATCTATATAGCTATTACATTTAGGAAGGCAGTCATACTTAAATATAAGAAAACGTTGGATGATTTAGCTTTAGCTAGAACTACGACATTAAAATTAATTGGTCCTGAACTAAATAAGAAATCGGAAATGGAACAAAATAGTACTTTTTAATGATTTTAACGATACTTTTTGATTTTTATTAGTATTAAAGAACATTTAACTGAGATTAAATGATCTTCACACAAGGAAATAAGAAATTATAAAAGAGACAATATGGTACAGTCAAGTCTGCTATAATGCGAGTTTTATTTTCAAATGGCTTGAAATATTTTATATATGGCAGCACTTATTCAATGTCTTAAATTTTTCTATATGTATACAGTTACTCACAGAAATATTTTGCTTAAATTTTGTTTAGCCAAACAATTTTTTTAAATAGATTAACATTGTTTTGCCTTCAAATTTTATTGATATCGAAAAATAATTAAAAAGAGAAGAAAATAACTTATATTTGATCTTGGCATAAAAACTTAAATGGGTTGTTCTCCACATACCAGCAAAAAATTATTAAAATCGTTTTAGCCGTTCTTCAATATGAGAGAAATTTTGAAAGTGAGAGTAGAGAGGAGCGTAGTAAATTTTTTTTCATAAAAACTTAAGTTGGTTTGCTCTAATCAGAAAAATTTAAAACGTAGGCGTGGCAAATTTTTCTTTTCATTTAAATATAAGTTGGGTTATTCCGTACATATAATAAACAACTAGCCAAATCGGTATAGAAGTTTTCCGATGTGAGAAAAATTAAAAAAGCAGGCGTAGTAATGGGCGTGGCAGATTTTTCTTCTTTATTAAAATATAAATTGGATTTTGATGAAAATATAGGGCCTAGCCTGAGAGAAAAAAATCATCAAAAGACAAACTAAAATTGAGTCCGGCCAAAAATCAACCAATAATAAAATTTTTATATATTTTATTTTCTTATTCAAAGAAATCGTACTCTTAGAATAAAGAACCCTGAAAGAACGCTTAAAAACAGGTAGTAGATAAATAAACCACATGCCAACTGCAGCGCCCCCTACCCGGTCGGTTTGTCATGCTAAACTTTCCAAGGCATACACAGAAATTCAATTAAATCGGTCCAGCCGTCTAAGAAGATAATGGAACACATATTAGATATAGACATTTTTCTTGTGCTAATAAATCATAGCCTGTCGCTTAATACACTAAAAGTAAAAAAAATTTTAATGTGCTGGTTTTATAACACAAGCGATCTACTCGTCTTGAAACATTATATGGAAAATATTTACTAAAGGGCTGCGAAAGCATTCTTGAAATGGCTTTCAAGCACTTTTTATTATAAAATATTACACATCTTTGTAGTGATGTGTGGCTTTCAAGTATGCTTTCCATAGAACGCTGTATAGATTAGTCTGATTTATATGTTTCTCGAAACGGCGCTTCCATAGAACGGCACAAATTAATCGCGTTATAAGAGACTTGACTGTGCTGCAATAGTATCGATATACAAACAAAAAGTTATTATCTGAAATCAGGCTTGAAAAAACAAGCCGTGCTAATAAAATTAAAAGAATAAAATCTTTTTTAAAACTGAAACTGAAGTAAGTCTTCAGTTTTAACTAAAACTACCTTCGATTGAAGTTAAAATTTTAATTAAAATAATTTCAAGCAGAAGTCAACACATTAAAAAATTTTTTTTAAATAAAATTTTAATTAAAAAATTTATATATAAAATATTTTTGTCATTACACAAAATAAAATTAAAATTAGAAAAAAGTTTATTAAGTGAATTGCTTTAAAAAAAGTTAATTTCAGTTAAATTAATTTACAATTAAAATATTTTTTCTAAATGACGCTTTTATGCCATTTTATACTTTTAATAAAATTAAAATTAAATGGGTCCCCTTTCAGTTTTTTTGGAAAAGGTAATTTAAAAATCAAAAAAAAAAAAAAAATATTGAATATTTCAAAATACTAGATTTTAGAAACATTTTTTGAAAATTTCTTTAAACTATTCATAATAAATTGAATTAATTAACTAACAAATGGTAAAAAATATAAAACGCAAATTCAAGCTTAAACAATCAAATTAAATTTATGTAAGTGTATTTTATTATGTAACTAAATCTGCAATCAAATATTTCAGAATGTCTAAAAAAATAAAAACACTTTTGTTAACTGCAACAACTACACAATTTATTGAAAAAAATTAAAATTAGAAATAAAAATTTTTTTTTGCTCAAAGTTCTTAGTTTTTAAATAAATTCATACTTACAGAAAAACGCAAAAAAATTTTTTAATTTTTATTAATGTAGAATATTTAAAACTTTGTTAAATTAAGCATGCATACATACATACATAAGTTTATACTTAATTAGTGTTGTTATTTATTTTATTATAAATTTAATTAAAAAATAAATTTCAAAATATATTTCAATACTTATTATATAGTGTTATTCATTAACGGGAGTTACCAAATAATTAAAGCCATAAAAATTAAATTTAATTGTATAAAAAGTGATACGAACAATTCGGACAAAAGTATATAAAAAAGCAATTAATTAACCAATTTTATTGTCATGAAAACAGTTTAGTTATTGCGCAAAAAGAAAACTTCGAATTAACGAATAAGTTTATTTATTTAACGCAATAGAAATCACGCCAAAACGATTTTCTATTCAATGCAATAGAAATCAAGTCGATATCTTAAAAACTACAGCCTTTTTCCGGCAACTTTTAACTAGAACTGGTTACCTTCTTGGCCATAACTTGCTTAGTTTTTAAGATATCGACTTGATTTCTACTGCGTTCAATAAATAATCGTATTCGCTTTAATTCGAAATTTTATTTTTGCGGATAGTGCGAGAAAAATATTTTATCAATTTTTTCAAAAAAAGCAAAGGGGGTAGTCCATGGTAATTTTTGGCCATAACTTCCATCGTTTTTGGTCATAACTTGATAAGTTTTCAAGATATCGACTTGATTTCTATTTTGTTAAATAGAGAAACGTACTGGCTTTAATTAGAATTCCTTTTTTTGCGGATAGTGCGAAAAAAAATTTTTTTATCATTTTTTCAAAAAAAGCAAAGGGGGTAGTCCATGGTAATTTTTGGCCATAACTTCCATCCTTTTTGGTCATAACTTGATAAGTTTTCAAGATATCGACTTGATTTCTTTTTTGTTAAATAGAGAAACGTACTGGCTTTAATTAGAATTCTTTTTTTTGCGGATAGTGTGAAAACATTTTTTTATCATTTTTTCAAAAAAAGCAAAGGGGGTAGTCCATGGTAATTTTTGGCCATAACTTCCATCGTTTTTGGTCATAACTTGATAAGTTTTCAAGATATCGACTTGATTTCTATTTTGTTAAATAGAGAAACGTACTGGCTTTAATTAGAATTCTTTTTTTTGCGGATAGTGTGAAAAAATTTTTTTATCATTTTTTTCAAAAAAAGCAAAGGGGGTAGTCCATGGTAATTTTTGGCCATAACTTCCATCGTTTTTGGTCATAACTTGATAAGTTTTCAAGATATCGACTTGATTTCTATTTTGTTAAATAGAGAAACGTACTGGCTTTAATTAGAATTCTTTTTTTTACCAATAGTGTGAAAAATTTTTTTTATCATTTTTTAAAAAAAAGCAAAGGGGGTAGTCCATGGTAATTTTTGGCCATAACTTCCATCCTTTTTGGTCATAACTTGATAAGTTTTCAAGATATCGACTTGATTTCTATTTTGTTAAATAGAGAAACGTACTGGCTTTAATTAGAATTCTTTTTTTGCGGATAGTGTGAAAAAATTTTTTTATCATTTTTTCAAAAAAAGCAAAGGGGGTAGTCCATGGTAATTTTTGGCCATAACTTCCATCCTTTTTGGTCATAACTTGATAAGTTTTCAAGATATCGACTTGATTTCTATTTTGTTAAATAGAGAAACGTACTGGCTTTAATTAGAATTCTTTTTTTTGCGGATAGTGCGAAAAAATTTTTTTATCATTTTTTCAAAAAAAGCAAAGGGGGTAGTCCATGGTAATTTTTGGCCATAACTTCCATCGTTTTTGGTCATAACTTGATAAGTTTTCAAGATATCGACTTGATTTCTATTTTGTTAAATAGAGAAACGTACTGGCTTTAATTAGAATTCTTTTTTTTGCGGATAGTGCGAAAAAATTTTTTTATCATTTTTTCAAAAAAAGCATAGGGGGTAGTCCATGGTAATTTTTGGCCATAACTTCCATCGTTTTTGGTCATAACTTGATAAGTTTTCAAGATATCGACTTGATTTCTATTTTGTTAAATAGAGAAACGTACTGGCTTTAATTAGAATTCTTTTTTTTGCGGATAGTGCGAAAAAATTTTTTTATCATTTTTTCAAAAAAAGCATAGGGGGTAGTCCATGGTAATTTTTGGCCATAACTTCCATCCTTTTTGGTCATAACTTGATAAGTTTTCAAGATATCGACTTGATTTCTATTTTGTTAAATAGAGAAACGTACTGGCTTTAATTAGAATTCTTTTTTTTGCGGATAGTGCGAAAAAATTTTTTTATCATTTTTTCAAAAAAAGCATAGGGGGTAGTCCATGGTAATTTTTGGCCATAACTTCCATCCTTTTTGGTCATAACTTGATAAGTTTTCAAGATATCGACTTGATTTCTATTTTGTTAAATAGAGAAACGTACTGGCTTTAATTAGAATTCTTTTTTTTGCGGATAGTGCGAAAAAATTTTTTTATCATTTTTTCAAAAAAAGCATAGGGGGTAGTCCATGGTAATTTTTGGCCATAACTTCCATCCTTTTTGGTCATAACTTGATAAGTTTTCAAGATATCGACTTGATTTCTATTTTGTTAAATAGAGAAACGTACTGGCTTTAATTAGAATTCTTTTTTTTGCGGATAGTGCGAAAAAATTTTTTTATCATTTTTTCAAAAAAAGCATAGGGGGTAGTCCATGGTAATTTTTGGCCATAACTTCCATCGTTTTTGGTCATAACTTGATAAGTTTTCAAGATATCGACTTGATTTCTATTTTGTTAAATAGAGAAACGTACTGGCTTTAATTAGAATTCTTTTTTTTGCGGATAGTGCGAAAAAATTTTTTTATCATTTTTTCAAAAAAAGCATAGGGGGTAGTCCATGGTAATTTTTGGCCATAACTTCCATCGTTTTTGGTCATAACTTGATAAGTTTTCAAGATATCGACTTGATTTCTATTTTGTTAAATAGAGAAACGTACTGGCTTTAATTAGAATTCTTTTTTTTGCGGATAGTGCGAAAAAAATTTTTTATCATTTTTTCAAAAAAAGCATAGGGGGTAGTCCATGGTAATTTTTGGCCATAACTTCCATCCTTTTTGGTCATAACTTGATAAGTTTTCAAGATATCGACTTGATTTCTATTTTGTTAAATAGAGAAACGTACTGGCTTTAATTAGAATTCTTTTTTTGCGGATAGTGTGAAAAAATTTTTTTATCATTTTTTCAAAAAAAGCAAAGGGGGTAGTCCATGGTAATTTTTGGCCATAACTTCCATCCTTTTTGGTCATAACTTGATAAGTTTTCAAGATATCGACTTGATTTCTATTTTGTTAAATAGAGAAACGTACTGGCTTTAATTAGAATTCTTTTTTTTGCGGATAGTGCGAAAAAATTTTTTTATCATTTTTTCAAAAAAAGCATAGGGGGTAGTCCATGGTAATTTTTGGCCATAACTTCCATCGTTTTTGGTCATAACTTGATAAGTTTTCAAGATATCGACTTGATTTCTATTTTGTTAAATAGAGAAACGTACTGGCTTTAATTAGAATTCTTTTTTTTGCGGATAGTGCGAAAAAATTTTTTTATCATTTTTTCAAAAAAAGCATAGGGGGTAGTCCATGGTAATTTTTGGCCATAACTTCCATCCTTTTTGGTCATAACTTGATAAGTTTTCAAGATATCGACTTGATTTCTATTTTGTTAAATAGAGAAACGTACTGGCTTTAATTAGAATTCTTTTTTTTGCGGATAGTGCGAAAAAATTTTTTTATCATTTTTTCAAAAAAAGCATAGGGGGTAGTCCATGGTAATTTTTGGCCATAACTTCCATCCTTTTTGGTCATAACTTGATAAGTTTTCAAGATATCGACTTGATTTCTATTTTGTTAAATAGAGAAACGTACTGGCTTTAATTAGAATTCTTTTTTTTGCGGATAGTGCGAAAAAATTTTTTTATCATTTTTTAAAAAAAAGCAAAGGGGGTAGTCCATGGTAATTTTTGGCCATAACTTCCATCCTTTTTGGTCATAACTTGATAAGTTTTCAAGATATCGACTTGATTTCTATTTTGTTAAATAGAGAAACGTACTGGCTTTAATTAGAATTCTTTTTTTGCGGATAGTGTGAAAAAATTTTTTTATCATTTTTTCAAAAAAAGCAAAGGGGGTAGTCCATGGTAATTTTTGGCCATAACTTCCATCCTTTTTGGTCATAACTTGATAAGTTTTCAAGATATCGACTTGATTTCTATTTTGTTAAATAGAGAAACGTACTGGCTTTAATTAGAATTCTTTTTTTTGCGGATAGTGCGAAAAAATTTTTTTATCATTTTTTCAAAAAAAGCAAAGGGGGTAGTCCATGGTAATTTTTGGCCATAACTTCCATCGTTTTTGGTCATAACTTGATAAGTTTTCAAGATATCGACTTGATTTCTATTTTGTTAAATAGAGAAACGTACTGGCTTTAATTAGAATTCTTTTTTTTGCGGATAGTGCGAAAAAATTTTTTTATCATTTTTTCAAAAAAAGCATAGGGGGTAGTCCATGGTAATTTTTGGCCATAACTTCCATCGTTTTTGGTCATAACTTGATAAGTTTTCAAGATATCGACTTGATTTCTATTTTGTTAAATAGAGAAACGTACTGGCTTTAATTAGAATTCTTTTTTTTGCGGATAGTGCGAAAAAATTTTTTTATCATTTTTTCAAAAAAAGCATAGGGGGTAGTCCATGGTAATTTTTGGCCATAACTTCCATCCTTTTTGGTCATAACTTGATAAGTTTTCAAGATATCGACTTGATTTCTATTTTGTTAAATAGAGAAACGTACTGGCTTTAATTAGAATTCTTTTTTTTGCGGATAGTGCGAAAAAATTTTTTTATCATTTTTTCAAAAAAAGCAAAGGGGGTAGTCCATGGTAATTTTTGGCCATAACTTCCATCCTTTTTGGTCATAACTTGATAAGTTTTCAAGATATCGACTTGATTTCTATTTTGTTAAATAGAGAAACGTACTGGCTTTAATTAGAATTCTTTTTTTGCGGATAGTGTGAAAAAATTTTTTTATCATTTTTTCAAAAAAAGCAAAGGGGGTAGTCCATGGTAATTTTTGGCCATAACTTCCATCCTTTTTGGTCATAACTTGATAAGTTTTCAAGATATCGACTTGATTTCTATTTTGTTAAATAGAGAAACGTACTGGCTTTAATTAGAATTCTTTTTTTTGCGGATAGTGCGAAAAAATTTTTTTATCATTTTTTCAAAAAAAGCAAAGGGGGTAGTCCATGGTAATTTTTGGCCATAACTTCCATCGTTTTTGGTCATAACTTGATAAGTTTTCAAGATATCGACTTGATTTCTATTTTGTTAAATAGAGAAACGTACTGGCTTTAATTAGAATTCTTTTTTTTGCGGATAGTGCGAAAAAATTTTTTTATCATTTTTTCAAAAAAAGCATAGGGGGTAGTCCATGGTAATTTTTGGCCATAACTTCCATCGTTTTTGGTCATAACTTGATAAGTTTTCAAGATATCGACTTGATTTCTATTTTGTTAAATAGAGAAACGTACTGGCTTTAATTAGAATTCTTTTTTTTGCGGATAGTGCGAAAAAATTTTTTTATCATTTTTTCAAAAAAAGCATAGGGGGTAGTCCATGGTAATTTTTGGCCATAACTTCCATCCTTTTTGGTCATAACTTGATAAGTTTTCAAGATATCGACTTGATTTCTATTTTGTTAAATAGAGAAACGTACTGGCTTTAATTAGAATTCTTTTTTTTGCGGATAGTGCGAAAAAATTTTTTTATCATTTTTCAAAAAAAAGCATAGGGGGTAGTCCATGGTAATTTTTGGCCATAACTTCCATCCTTTTTGGTCATAACTTGATAAGTTTTCAAGATATCGACTTGATTTCTATTTTGTTAAATAGAGAAACGTACTGGCTTTAATTAGAATTCTTTTTTTTGCGGATAGTGCGAAAAAATTTTTTTATCATTTTTTAAAAAAAAGCAAAGGGGGTAGTCCATGGTAATTTTTGGCCATAACTTCCATCCTTTTTGGTCATAACTTGATAAGTTTTCAAGATATCGACTTGATTTCTATTTTGTTAAATAGAGAAACGTACTGGCTTTAATTAGAATTCTTTTTTTGCGGATAGTGTGAAAAAATTTTTTTATCATTTTTTCAAAAAAAGCAAAGGGGGTAGTCCATGGTAATTTTTGGCCATAACTTCCATCCTTTTTGGTCATAACTTGATAAGTTTTCAAGATATCGACTTGATTTCTATTTTGTTAAATAGAGAAACGTACTGGCTTTAATTAGAATTCTTTTTTTTGCGGATAGTGCGAAAAATTTTTTTTATCATTTTTTCAAAAAAAGCATAGGGGGTAGTCCATGGTAATTTTTGGCCATAACTTCCATCCTTTTTGGTCATAACTTGATAAGTTTTCAAGATATCGACTTGATTTCTATTTTGTTAAATAGAGAAACGTACTGGCTTTAATTAGAATTCTTTTTTTTGCGGATAGTGCGAAAAAATTTTTTTATCATTTTTTCAAAAAAAGCATAGGGGGTAGTCCATGGTAATTTTTGGCCATAACTTCCATCGTTTTTGGTCATAACTTGATAAGTTTTCAAGATATCGACTTGATTTCTATTTTGTTAAATAGAGAAACGTACTGGCTTTAATTAGAATTCTTTTTTTTGCGGATAGTGCGAAAAAATTTTTTTATCATTTTTTCAAAAAAAGCATAGGGGGTAGTCCATGGTAATTTTTGGCCATAACTTCCATCCTTTTTGGTCATAACTTGATAAGTTTTCAAGATATCGACTTGATTTCTATTTTGTTAAATAGAGAAACGTACTGGCTTTAATTAGAATTCTTTTTTTTGCGGATAGTGCGAAAAAATTTTTTTATCATTTTTTCAAAAAAAGCATAGGGGGTAGTCCATGGTAATTTTTGGCCATAACTTCCATCCTTTTTGGTCATAACTTGATAAGTTTTCAAGATATCGACTTGATTTCTATTTTGTTAAATAGAGAAACGTACTGGCTTTAATTAGAATTCTTTTTTTTGCGGATAGTGCGAAAAAATTTTTTTATCATTTTTTAAAAAAAAGCAAAGGGGGTAGTCCATGGTAATTTTTGGCCATAACTTCCATCCTTTTTGGTCATAACTTGATAAGTTTTCAAGATATCGACTTGATTTCTATTTTGTTAAATAGAGAAACGTACTGGCTTTAATTAGAATTCTTTTTTTGCGGATAGTGTGAAAAAATTTTTTTATCATTTTTTCAAAAAAAGCAAAGGGGGTAGTCCATGGTAATTTTTGGCCATAACTTCCATCCTTTTTGGTCATAACTTGATAAGTTTTCAAGATATCGACTTGATTTCTATTTTGTTAAATAGAGAAACGTACTGGCTTTAATTAGAATTCTTTTTTTTGCGGATAGTGCGAAAAAATTTTTTTATCATTTTTTCAAAAAAAGCAAAGGGGGTAGTCCATGGTAATTTTTGGCCATAACTTCCATCGTTTTTGGTCATAACTTGATAAGTTTTCAAGATATCGACTTGATTTCTATTTTGTTAAATAGAGAAACGTACTGGCTTTAATTAGAATTCTTTTTTTTGCGGATAGTGCGAAAAAATTTTTTTATCATTTTTTCAAAAAAAGCATAGGGGGTAGTCCATGGTAATTTTTGGCCATAACTTCCATCGTTTTTGGTCATAACTTGATAAGTTTTCAAGATATCGACTTGATTTCTATTTTGTTAAATAGAGAAACGTACTGGCTTTAATTAGAATTCTTTTTTTTGCGGATAGTGCGAAAAAATTTTTTTATCATTTTTTCAAAAAAAGCATAGGGGGTAGTCCATGGTAATTTTTGGCCATAACTTCCATCCTTTTTGGTCATAGCTTGATAAGTTTTCAAGATATCGACTTGATTTCTATTTTGTTAAATAGAGAAACGTACTGGCTTTAATTAGAATTCTTTTTTTTGCGGATAGTGCGAAAAAATTTTTTTATCATTTTTTAAAAAAAAGCAAAGGGGGTAGTCCATGGTAATTTTTGGCCATAACTTCCATCCTTTTTGGTCATAACTTGATAAGTTTTCAAGATATCGACTTGATTTCTATTTTGTTAAATAGAGAAACGTACTGGCTTTAATTAGAATTCTTTTTTTGCGGATAGTGTGAAAAAATTTTTTTATCATTTTTTCAAAAAAAGCAAAGGGGGTAGTCCATGGTAATTTTTGGCCATAACTTCCATCCTTTTTGGTCATAACTTGATAAGTTTTCAAGATATCGACTTGATTTCTATTTTGTTAAATAGAGAAACGTACTGGCTTTAATTAGAATTCTTTTTTTTGCGGATAGTGCGAAAAAATTTTTTTATCATTTTTTCAAAAAAAGCAAAGGGGGTAGTCCATGGTAATTTTTGGCCATAACTTCCATCGTTTTTGGTCATAACTTGATAAGTTTTCAAGATATCGACTTGATTTCTATTTTGTTAAATAGAGAAACGTACTGGCTTTAATTAGAATTCTTTTTTTTGCGGATAGTGCGAAAAAATTTTTTTATCATTTTTTCAAAAAAAGCATAGGGGGTAGTCCATGGTAATTTTTGGCCATAACTTCCATCGTTTTTGGTCATAACTTGATAAGTTTTCAAGATATCGACTTGATTTCTATTTTGTTAAATAGAGAAACGTACTGGCTTTAATTAGAATTCTTTTTTTTGCGGATAGTGCGAAAAAATTTTTTTATCATTTTTTCAAAAAAAGCATAGGGGGTAGTCCATGGTAATTTTTGGCCATAACTTCCATCCTTTTTGGTCATAACTTGATAAGTTTTCAAGATATCGACTTGATTTCTATTTTGTTAAATAGAGAAACGTACTGGCTTTAATTAGAATTCTTTTTTTTGCGGATAGTGCGAAAAAATTTTTTTATCATTTTTTCAAAAAAAGCATAGGGGGTAGTCCATGGTAATTTTTGGCCATAACTTCCATCCTTTTTGGTCATAACTTGATAAGTTTTCAAGATATCGACTTGATTTCTATTTTGTTAAATAGAGAAACGTACTGGCTTTAATTAGAATTCTTTTTTTTGCGGATAGTGCGAAAAAATTTTTTTATCATTTTTTCAAAAAAAGCATAGGGGGTAGTCCATGGTAATTTTTGGCCATAACTTCCATCCTTTTTGGTCATAACTTGATAAGTTTTCAAGATATCGACTTGATTTCTATTTTGTTAAATAGAGAAACGTACTGGCTTTAATTAGAATTCTTTTTTTTGCGGATAGTGCGAAAAAATTTTTTTATCATTTTTTCAAAAAAAGCATAGGGGGTAGTCCATGGTAATTTTTGGCCATAACTTCCATCGTTTTTGGTCATAACTTGATAAGTTTTCAAGATATCGACTTGATTTCTATTTTGTTAAATAGAGAAACGTACTGGCTTTAATTAGAATTCTTTTTTTTGCGGATAGTGCGAAAAAATTTTTTTATCATTTTTTCAAAAAAAGCATAGGGGGTAGTCCATGGTAATTTTTGGCCATAACTTCCATCGTTTTTGGTCATAACTTGATAAGTTTTCAAGATATCGACTTGATTTCTATTTTGTTAAATAGAGAAACGTACTGGCTTTAATTAGAATTCTTTTTTTTGCGGATAGTGCGAAAAAATTTTTTTATCATTTTTTCAAAAAAAGCATAGGGGGTAGTCCATGGTAATTTTTGGCCATAACTTCCATCCTTTTTGGTCATAACTTGATAAGTTTTCAAGATATCGACTTGATTTCTATTTTGTTAAATAGAGAAACGTACTGGCTTTAATTAGAATTCTTTTTTTTGCGGATAGTGCGAAAAAATTTTTTTATCATTTTTTCAAAAAAAGCATAGGGGGTAGTCCATGGTAATTTTTGGCCATAACTTCCATCGTTTTTGGTCATAACTTGATAAGTTTTCAAGATATCGACTTGATTTCTATTTTGTTAAATAGAGAAACGTACTGGCTTTAATTAGAATTCTTTTTTTTGCGGATAGTGCGAAAAAATTTTTTTATCATTTTTTCAAAAAAAGCATAGGGGGTAGTCCATGGTAATTTTTGGCCATAACTTCCATCCTTTTTGGTCATAACTTGATAAGTTTTCAAGATATCGACTTGATTTCTATTTTGTTAAATAGAGAAACGTACTGGCTTTAATTAGAATTCTTTTTTTGCGGATAGTGTGAAAAAATTTTTTTATCATTTTTTCAAAAAAAGCAAAGGGGGTAGTCCATGGTAATTTTTGGCCATAACTTCCATCCTTTTTGGTCATAACTTGATAAGTTTTCAAGATATCGACTTGATTTCTATTTTGTTAAATAGAGAAACGTACTGGCTTTAATTAGAATTCTTTTTTTTGCGGATAGTGCGAAAAAATTTTTTTATCATTTTTTCAAAAAAAGCAAAGGGGGTAGTCCATGGTAATTTTTGGCCATAACTTCCATCGTTTTTGGTCATAACTTGATAAGTTTTCAAGATATCGACTTGATTTCTATTTTGTTAAATAGAGAAACGTACTGGCTTTAATTAGAATTTTTTTTTTTGCGGATAGTGTGAAAAAAATTTTTTATCATTTTTTCAAAAAAAGCAAAGGGGGTAGTGCATGGTAATTTTTGGCCATAACTTCCATCGTTTTTGGTCATAACTTGATAAGTTTTCAAGATATCGACTTGATTTCTATTTTGTTAAATAGAGAAACGTACTGGCTTTAATTAGAATTCTTTTTTTTGCGGATAGTGCGAAAAAATTTTTTTATCATTTTTTCAAAAAAAGCAAAGGGGGTAGTCCATGGTAATTTTTGGCCATAACTTCCATCGTTTTTGGTCATAACTTGATAAGTTTTCAAGATATCGACTTGATTTCTATTTTGTTAAATAGAGAAACGTACTGGCTTTAATTAGAATTCTTTTTTTTTGCCAATAGTGTGGAAAAAATTTTTTATCATTTTTTCAAAAAAAGCAAAGGGGGTAGTCCATGGTAATTTTTGGCCATAACTTCCATCCTTTTTTGTCATAACTTGCTAATTTTTCAAGATATCGACTTGATTTTTTTTGTTGAATAGAGAAACGTACTGGCTTTCATTAGAATTCTTTTTTTTGCGGATAGTGTAAAAAATTTTTTTTATCATTTTTTCAAAAAAGCAAAGGGGGTAGTCCATGGTAATTTTTGGCTATAACTTCCATCGTTTTTGGTCATAACTTGATAAGTTTTCAAGATATCGACTTGATTTCTATTTTGTTAAATAGAGAAACGTACTGGCTTTAATTAGAATTCTTTTTTTGCGAATAGTGTGAAAAAAATTTTTTATCATTTTTTCAAAAAAAGCAAAGGGGGTAGTCCATGGTAATTTTTGGCCATAACTTCCATCCTTTTTGGTCATAACTTGATAAGTTTTCAAGATATCGACTTGATTTCTATTTTGTTAAATAGAGAAACGTACTGGCTTTAATTAGAATTCTTTTTTTTACCAATAGTGTGAAAAATTTTTTTTATCATTTTTTCAAAAAAAAAGCAAAGGGGGTAGTCCATGGTAATTTTTGGCCATAACTTCCATCGTTTTTGGTCATAACTTGATAAGTTTTCAAGATATCGACTTGATTTCTATTTTGTTAAATAGAGAAACGTACTGGCTTTAATTAGAATTCTTTTTTTTGCGGATAGTGTGAAAAAAATTTTTTATCATTTTTTCAAAAAAAAAGCAAAGGGGGTAGTCCATGGTAATTTTTGGCCATAACTTCCATCGTTTTTGGTCATAACTTGATAAGTTTTCAAGATATCGACTTGATTTCTATTTTGTTAAATAGAGAAACGTACTGGCTTTAATTAGAATTCTTTTTTTTGCGGATAGTGTGAAAAAAATTTTTTATCATTTTTTCAAAAAAAGCAAAGGGGGTAGTGCATGGTAATTTTTGGCCATAACTTCCATCGTTTTTGGTCATAACTTGATAAGTTTTCAAGATATCGACTTGATTTCTATTTTGTTAAATAGAGAAACGTACTGGCTTTAATTAGAATTCTTTTTTTTGCGGATAGTGCGAAAAAATTTTTTTATCATTTTTTCAAAAAAAGCAAAGGGGGTAGTGCATGGTAATTTTTGGCCATAACTTCCATCGTTTTTGGTCATAACTTGATAAGTTTTCAAGATATCGACTTGATTTCTATTTTGTTAAATAGAGAAACATACTGGCTTTAATTAGAATTCTTTTTTTTGCCAATAGTGTGAAAAATTTTTTTTATCATTTTTTCAAAAAAAGCAAAGGGGGTAGTCCATGGTAATTTTTGGCCATAACTTCCATCGTTTTTGGTCATAACTTGATAAGTTTTCAAGATATCGACTTGATTTCTATTTTGTTAAATAGAGAAACGTACTGGCTTTAATTAGAATTCTTTTTTTTGCGGATAGTGCGAAAAAATTTTTTTATCATTTTTTCAAAAAAAGCAAAGGGGGTAGTCCATGGTAATTTTTGGCCATAACTTCCATCCTTTTTTGTCATAACTTGCTAATTTTTCAAGATATCGACTTGATTTTTTTTGTTGAATAGAGAAACGTACTGGCTTTCATTAGAATTCTTTTTTTTGCGGATAGTGCGAAAAAATTTTTTTTATCATTTTTTCAAAAAAAGCAAAGGGGGTAGTCCATGGTAATTTTTGGCCATAACTTCCATCCTTTTTGGTCATAACTTGATAAGTTTTCAAGATATCGACTTGATTTCTATTTTGTTAAATAGAGAAACGTACTGGCTTTAATTAGAATTCTTTTTTTTGCGGATAGTGCGAAAAAATTTTTTTATCATTTTTTCAAAAAAAGCAAAGGGGGTAGTCCATGGTAATTTTTGGCCATAACTTCCATCGTTTTTGGTCATAACTTGATAAGTTTTCAAGATATCGACTTGATTTCTATTTTGTTAAATAGAGAAACGTACTGGCTTTAATTAGAATTCTTTTTTTGCGGATAGTGTGAAAAAATTTTTTTATCATTTTTTCAAAAAAAGCAAAGGGGGTAGTCCATGGTAATTTTTGGCCATAACTTCCATCCTTTTTGGTCATAACTTGATAAGTTTTCAAGATATCGACTTGATTTCTATTTTGTTAAATAGAGAAACGTACTGGCTTTAATTAGAATTCTTTTTTTTGCGGATAGTGCGAAAAAATTTTTTTATCATTTTTTCAAAAAAAGCAAAGGGGGTAGTCCATGGTAATTTTTGGCCATAACTTCCATCGTTTTTGGTCATAACTTGATAAGTTTTCAAGATATCGACTTGATTTCTATTTTGTTAAATAGAGAAACGTACTGGCTTTAATTAGAATTTTTTTTTTTGCGGATAGTGTGAAAAAAATTTTTTATCATTTTTTCAAAAAAAGCAAAGGGGGTAGTGCATGGTAATTTTTGGCCATAACTTCCATCGTTTTTGGTCATAACTTGATAAGTTTTCAAGATATCGACTTGATTTCTATTTTGTTAAATAGAGAAACGTACTGGCTTTAATTAGAATTCTTTTTTTTGCGGATAGTGCGAAAAAATTTTTTTATCATTTTTTCAAAAAAAGCAAAGGGGGTAGTCCATGGTAATTTTTGGCCATAACTTCCATCGTTTTTGGTCATAACTTGATAAGTTTTCAAGATATCGACTTGATTTCTATTTTGTTAAATAGAGAAACGTACTGGCTTTAATTAGAATTCTTTTTTTTTGCCAATAGTGTGGAAAAAATTTTTTATCATTTTTTCAAAAAAAGCAAAGGGGGTAGTCCATGGTAATTTTTGGCCATAACTTCCATCCTTTTTTGTCATAACTTGCTAATTTTTCAAGATATCGACTTGATTTTTTTTGTTGAATAGAGAAACGTACTGGCTTTCATTAGAATTCTTTTTTTTGCGGATAGTGTAAAAAATTTTTTTTATCATTTTTTCAAAAAAGCAAAGGGGGTAGTCCATGGTAATTTTTGGCTATAACTTCCATCGTTTTTGGTCATAACTTGATAAGTTTTCAAGATATCGACTTGATTTCTATTTTGTTAAATAGAGAAACGTACTGGCTTTAATTAGAATTCTTTTTTTGCGAATAGTGTGAAAAAAATTTTTTATCATTTTTTCAAAAAAAGCAAAGGGGGTAGTCCATGGTAATTTTTGGCCATAACTTCCATCCTTTTTGGTCATAACTTGATAAGTTTTCAAGATATCGACTTGATTTCTATTTTGTTAAATAGAGAAACGTACTGGCTTTAATTAGAATTCTTTTTTTTACCAATAGTGTGAAAAATTTTTTTTATCATTTTTTCAAAAAAAAAGCAAAGGGGGTAGTCCATGGTAATTTTTGGCCATAACTTCCATCGTTTTTGGTCATAACTTGATAAGTTTTCAAGATATCGACTTGATTTCTATTTTGTTAAATAGAGAAACGTACTGGCTTTAATTAGAATTCTTTTTTTTGCGGATAGTGTGAAAAAAATTTTTTATCATTTTTTCAAAAAAAAAGCAAAGGGGGTAGTCCATGGTAATTTTTGGCCATAACTTCCATCGTTTTTGGTCATAACTTGATAAGTTTTCAAGATATCGACTTGATTTCTATTTTGTTAAATAGAGAAACGTACTGGCTTTAATTAGAATTCTTTTTTTTGCGGATAGTGTGAAAAAAATTTTTTATCATTTTTTCAAAAAAAGCAAAGGGGGTAGTGCATGGTAATTTTTGGCCATAACTTCCATCGTTTTTGGTCATAACTTGATAAGTTTTCAAGATATCGACTTGATTTCTATTTTGTTAAATAGAGAAACGTACTGGCTTTAATTAGAATTCTTTTTTTTGCGGATAGTGCGAAAAAATTTTTTTATCATTTTTTCAAAAAAAGCAAAGGGGGTAGTGCATGGTAATTTTTGGCCATAACTTCCATCGTTTTTGGTCATAACTTGATAAGTTTTCAAGATATCGACTTGATTTCTATTTTGTTAAATAGAGAAACATACTGGCTTTAATTAGAATTCTTTTTTTTGCCAATAGTGTGAAAAATTTTTTTTATCATTTTTTCAAAAAAAGCAAAGGGGGTAGTCCATGGTAATTTTTGGCCATAACTTCCATCGTTTTTGGTCATAACTTGATAAGTTTTCAAGATATCGACTTGATTTCTATTTTGTTAAATAGAGAAACGTACTGGCTTTAATTAGAATTCTTTTTTTTGCGGATAGTGCGAAAAAATTTTTTTATCATTTTTTCAAAAAAAGCAAAGGGGGTAGTCCATGGTAATTTTTGGCCATAACTTCCATCCTTTTTTGTCATAACTTGCTAATTTTTCAAGATATCGACTTGATTTTTTTTGTTGAATAGAGAAACGTACTGGCTTTCATTAGAATTCTTTTTTTTGCGGATAGTGCGAAAAAATTTTTTTTATCATTTTTTCAAAAAAAGCAAAGGGGGTAGTCCATGGTAATTTTTGGCCATAACTTCCATCCTTTTTGGTCATAACTTGATAAGTTTTCAAGATATCGACTTGATTTCTATTTTGTTAAATAGAGAAACGTACTGGCTTTAATTAGAATTCTTTTTTTTGCGGATAGTGCGAAACGTTTTTTTTTTCATTTTTTCAAAAAAAGCAAAGGGGGTAGTTCATGGTAATTTTTGGCCATAACTTCCATCCTTTTTGGTCATAACTTGATAAGTTTTCAAGATATCGACTTGATTTCTATTTTGTTAAATAGAGAAACGTACTGGCTTTAATTAGAATTCTTTTTTTTGCGGATAGTGCGAAAAGTTTTTTTTATCATTTTTTCAAAAAAAGCAAAGGGGGTAGTCCATGGTAATTTTTGGCCATAACTTCCATCGTTTTTGGTCATAACTTGATAAGTTTTCAAGATATCGACTTGATTTCTATTTTGTTTAATAAAGAAACGTACTGGCTTTAATTAGAATTCTTGTTTTTGCGGATAGTGCGAAAAATTTTTTTTATCATTTTTTCAAAAAAAGCAAAGGGGGTAGTCCATGGTAGTTTTTGGCCATAACTTCCATCGTTTTTGGTCATAACTTGATAAGTTTTCAAGATATCGACTTGATTTCTATTTTGTTAAATAGAGAAACGTACTGGCTTTAATTAGAATTCTTTTTTTTGCGGATAGTGTGAAAACATTTTTTTATCATTTTTTCAAAAAAAGCAAAGGGGGTAGTCCATGGTAATTTTTGGCCATAACTTCCATCGTTTTTGGTCATAACTTGATAAGTTTTCAAGATATCGACTTGATTTCTATTTTGTTAAATAGAGAAACGTACTGGCTTTAATTAGAATTCTTTTTTTTTGCGGATAGTGTGAAAAATTTTTTTTATCATTTTTTCAAAAAAAGCAAAGGGGGTAGTCCATGGTAATTTTTGGCCATAACTTCCATCGTTTTTGGTCATAACTTGATAAGTTTTCAAGATATCGACTTGATTTCTATTTTGTTAAATAGAGAAACGTACTGGCTTTAATTAGAATTCTTTTTTTTGCGGATAGTGCGAAAAAATTTTTTTATCATTTTTTCAAAAAAAGCAACGGGGGTAGTCCATGGTAATTTTTGGCCATAACTTCCATCGTTTTTGGTCATAACTTGATAAGTTTTCAAGATATCGACTTGATTTCTATTTTGTTAAATAGAGAAACGTACTGGCTTTAATTAGAATTCTTTTTTTTGCCAATAGTGTGAAAAAAATTTTTTATCATTTTTTCAAAAAAAGCAAAGGGGGTAGTCCATGGTAATTTTTGGCCATAACTTCCATCGTTTTTGGTCATAACTTGATAAGTTTTCAAGATATCGACTTGATTTCTATTTTGTTAAATAGAGAAACGTACTGGCTTTAATTAGAATTCTTTTTTTTGCGGATAGTGTGAAAACATTTTTTTATCATTTTTTCAAAAAAAGCAAAGGGGGTAGTCCATGGTAATTTTTGGCCATAACTTCCATCGTTTTTGGTCATAACTTGATAAGTTTTCAAGATATCGACTTGATTTCTATTTTGTTAAATAGAGAAACGTACTGGCTTTAATTAGAATTCTTTTTTTTTGCGGATAGTGTGAAAAATTTTTTTTATCATTTTTTCAAAAAAAGCAAAGGGGGTAGTCCATGGTAATTTTTGGCCATAACTTCCATCGTTTTTGGTCATAACTTGATAAGTTTTCAAGATATCGACTTGATTTCTATTTTGTTAAATAGAGAAACGTACTGGCTTTAATTAGAATTCTTTTTTTTGCGGATAGTGCGAAACGTTTTTTTTTTCATTTTTTCAAAAAAAGCAAAGGGGGTAGTTCATGGTAATTTTTGGCCATAACTTCCATCCTTTTTGGTCATAACTTGATAAGTTTTCAAGATATCGACTTGATTTCTATTTTGTTAAATAGAGAAACGTACTGGCTTTAATTAGAATTCTTTTTTTTGCGGATAGTGCGAAAAGTTTTTTTTATCATTTTTTCAAAAAAAGCAAAGGGGGTAGTCCATGGTAATTTTTGGCCATAACTTCCATCGTTTTTGGTCATAACTTGATAAGTTTTCAAGATATCGACTTGATTTCTATTTTGTTAAATAGAGAAACGTACTGGCTTTAATTAGAATTCTTTTTTTTGCGGATAGTGCGAAAAATTTTTTTTATCATTTTTTCAAAAAAAGCAAAGGGGGTAGTCCATGGTAGTTTTTGGCCATAACTTCCATCGTTTTTGGTCATAACTTGATAAGTTTTCAAGATATCGACTTGATTTCTATTTTGTTAAATAGAGAAACGTACTGGCTTTAATTAGAATTCTTTTTTTTGCGGATAGTGTGAAAACATTTTTTTATCATTTTTTCAAAAAAAGCAAAGGGGGTAGTCCATGGTAATTTTTGGCCATAACTTCCATCGTTTTTGGTCATAACTTGATAAGTTTTCAAGATATCGACTTGATTTCTATTTTGTTAAATAGAGAAACGTACTGGCTTTAATTAGAATTCTTTTTTTTTGCGGATAGTGTGAAAAATTTTTTTTATCATTTTTTCAAAAAAAGCAAAGGGGGTAGTCCATGGTAATTTTTGGCCATAACTTCCATCGTTTTTGGTCATAACTTGATAAGTTTTCAAGATATCGACTTGATTTCTATTTTGTTTAATAAAGAAACGTACTGGCTTTAATTAGAATTCTTGTTTTTGCGGATAGTGCGAAAAATTTTTTTTATCATTTTTTCAAAAAAAGCAAAGGGGGTAGTCCATGGTAGTTTTTGGCCATAACTTCCATCGTTTTTGGTCATAACTTGATAAGTTTTGTAGCGTATACAATCTTTTCGGTTGCACCCTAATGTAGTGCACAATACTTTTGTTTATATTAATAACACAAACCAATATCAATTGCATGAATACACATAGATACATGCCCATGACCAATGCACACTCGTCTGCCGCTGCATATTCTTTAATGCATGCGACAGTCAAGTGGTCATCAAATTACACTTGTGCATTGTGTTTGATTTATGCTGTGTTATTTGTTTGTTGTTGGTGCACACGCCGATCAATGCGTTAAACCAACACTAAAACTCTTTAAAGAATATTGTAAACAAATTATTTAAAATATATAGATCATATTTCTTGGTTTGTTCCCATAATATTAAACACATGGGAACAAACCCAAATAAGTATGAATTATTAAAACCACTCAATTATGAATTTTGGAAACTTCCTAAATTCATGATTGCCTGGTAAATAATAATACATTAACATTATAGGTATAGTTAAGTATAGAATTTAGAAACTGAGTGCAACTGTAAAAAGTCACTCAGTTTGAGTATTTTAATTAGTATATAAGTTGACTAGATTGTTTAAGAAAATTAATTATTGAATAAACCTCAGCAGAAGTTGGAGCTCTAGTTAGCTCAACTTCAAAATCAATAATTGCAAAATATTTTTCCATCATTACATGGCGATCCTGCCAGACTGGAAATTGTTAACCCAGTAAAAGGGAGTGCTTCAAAGAGCACCCAAGAGGAAAGAAAAACAACAACAAAAGTCCTGGCGGACAAGCCGTAGCGCCGCCAGTCGCGAAAGAAGAAAAAAAGAACAACCAAAGAAGAATTAACCAAAGAAGACAACCAAAGAAGAGTCATAGATGCCACAGCACAACAAATAAATTTTTTTTTATTATTATTTTTATTTTTATATAAAAGGAGTGCAACCAGTTTGCACCCTCAGGGCCTGCAAGCGTTAACCGCTCGAGGCAAACTATTTTTTTTTTCTCTTCTTCTCTTTCAATTTTCCCCTTGCTAAGTATTTAATTGATATGCCGTCAGTGGGCCCAAAACCCCTGACCATCGAAGAATACCGCAAAAGGACGCAGTCTCAGAAAAAAGAAGAGACTGCGATTCCTAAAGTAGCCAAACCCAAGAGAAGGGGTGGCTACAGTAACAAATTAAAAAGGGAGAAAGCACTCCTATTGAGGGAAATAAATTCGGAGTCACCACCAAGCTGGAATGCAGCTGAGAAGTTGTGGAGTAGAATCCACACTATAGAACAAATACTAAAAAGTATTTGTAGTAATAAATAATTTAAAAATGTTTTTGTAATAGCAAATAATTTAAAATATTTAAAATTTATAATGATACCAACAATTAAATTTTGTAATTACATGGTCCTCTATAAAAATAAAGCTTCAAAATGAATAAAGCTAAAATTTAAAAAAAAAAGAATTAACAATAGAAGAAAAAATGGAAGTAACAATAGCAGTATGGAATTTCATAGGCATTGAAGGTACTCCTGAGGTAGAAATAATGATTATAATGAAATGGAAATAATTTTAATGATGAGGAAATGCGAACAAATAGAAAAAGAAAAGAAAATACAGCAACTAAAATTAGAAAAAGCTATATTGCAGAAAAGGTTAATTTCTTCAAACAATTACTATGAAGCAAGTAAATTAAAGAAAGCAATAGACAATATAGATGAGGTAATAAACGAATAAATGAAAAAAAAAAAACACTTTAATTCAAAATGGGGAAAACAGAATCGAAACTAGAACATCCAAATGCTAATGTAATAAATGAAGTTAAAATTGCATACAAAGAATTAGATTTGAGTAAAATAGAAATATGTTTATACATAATTACAGTAATATTGGGAATTAATTTAGTCATGCACTTTTATGGAATACATCATAGGACTCTAAAGAAAAAATATTCAAGTAGGGCAAATGATCTTGATAAAATCTGATGGATTGGAATGATATTCTAAAACGCTGTAGACAAATAAAAGAAGAATATGATAAATCATATAAATGTCTTAATATTGATAGACCAACTAAGCCAGAAACAATACATAAACATTTAAATAAACTTTTAACGCATCTAGAAGAAATTAGAGTACTCTTAAACGTAAACTACAACAGGTTAACTCCGGCACATAAAAAAGCGGCCGAAGCTTTTTTCCATGACATACGCAAAAATCTATTGCATATATCATCGAAAAAGGGGGTAGAATTAAAACTACCACTAACACTACAAGAAAGTGTAATAAATACCGATTTTCCAACAGACCTAAACACATCAGAACAAAATACAATGACACAATCACCAGTAGAATTTTTGAACACAGCTTCAAAGCTGATTACAGATTTTGACGGCAAGTCAGAAAACTTACGCTCATTCACTGATTCACTATCATTGGTAGACTCTATCAAAGGCACCCATGAACAACTGGCTGTTTCTTTAATTAAAACTAAATTAAAGGGAACAGCTAGAAACCTTATTAATAATGAAAGCACCATAACAGAAATTATTAACAAACTTAAAGTTACAGTTAAAGGCGAATCAGTAGAAGTATTGACTGCAAAAATAATGCATATTAAACAAAACAATAAAACAGCTAACGCATATTGTGACGAAATAGAAAATTTAACGAAGGCATTAGAAACTGCATATATATCTGACGGATTGTCTAACGAATTAGCAAACAAGTACTCGACACAAACAGCTGTAAAGTCTCTTACTAAAAATTGCACAATTGACAAGGTTAAACTAATAATGGAAGCTGGACAATTTAATAGTATGAACGAAGCCATCAGCAAATTTGTTAATAGTTGCACAGAGGCAACTGGGCATCAAAATGCCGTATTGTTCTATAAACAGAAAGCAAACTTCAATAATTACCGAGGTAATAATCGAAATTTCAGTAATAGATATAATAACAATCAAAACAGAAACGGTAATAGAAATAATAGGAGTTACAACAATTATAGAAACAACAGTAACAGTAACAACAATAATTATAACAACCAAAACAGACAAAGATATAACGGCTATAATCAGAGAAACCAAAATAATCTTAGACCCATTGAGTCGGAAAACTCCGAGGATCCCCTAGAATAAAAACAGTAAATAACAAAATATATAATCTAAATCTCAATTTGTGTTATTTCATTTACCTTGAAATAGCAAATAATACACAATTAGTAAAATTTTTAGTAGATACAGGAGCAGATATTTCATTGATCAAATTTAACTCTTTTAGATCACACAGGATAGATAAAAGAAGAACAACAGATTTAACTGGAATAGGACAAGGTAGAATAAAATCAATCGGAAGTACATTTTTTGATTTAAAATTTGAAAATTTTTTAATACCTCATGAATTCCAAGTAGTAAACAATGACTTTCCAATACCATGTGATGGCATTATTGGTATGGATTTCATTAAAAAGTATAACTGCATTTTAAACTTCAATGAACACAATGATATTTTAATATTGAGACCCAATTACTTAACAAATCCAATAGAAATACCAATTATTAGTAATAGTGATGAAATAATATTACCTTCAAGATCAGAAGTCATACGGCAAATAAAATTAACATCTACACAAAAGGAATTGTTAGTACCTAATCAAGAAATAGAATCAGGTGTTTTTATAGCCAACACATTAGTCACATCAAATAAAGCTTTTATACGAATTCTCAACACTAATAATAATATTGTCAAAATTAATAGAAATAAAATAAAAACGGAAAACATTGCAGATTATACTATTGTTAAAAACAATTTTAAGAAAAAATCTAAGAAAAATTCAGAAATCTTGAAAATTCTGCAGAGAAATTTTCCTGAACAATTTAAAAGCACATTAACACAACTTTGTGCTTCATATTGCGATATTTTTGGTTTAGAAACAGAACCAATAACTACTAATAATTTTTATGAGCAAAAGTTAAGATTAAAAGATACAGAACCAGTGTATATTAAGAATTATAGAATACCACATACACATAAAGAAGAAATAGATAGACAGGTTAAAAAACTAATAACTGATCGGATAATAGAACCTTCACAATCAGAATACAACAGTCCAATCTTATTGGTACCTAAGAAATCACTCCCAAATTCTGAAAATAAAAGATGGAGACTAGTAATAGATTATAGGCAAATAAATAAGAAATTAATAGCAGATAAATTTCCTTTACCTAGAATAGATGACATTTTGGATCAATTGGGACGTGCAAAATACTTTTCATGTTTAGATTTAATGTCTGGATTTCATCAAATAGGTTTAGAGAAAAATTCAAGAGACTTAACATCATTTTCCACAAATGATGGTTCTTATAGATTTAATAGATTACCGTATGGTCTGAAAATAGCACCAAATTCATTCCAAAGAATGATGACTCTCGCTTTCAGTGGTCTAAAACCCAATCAAGCTTTCTTATACATGGATGATTTGGTAGTACTCGGATGTTCGGAAAAACATATGCTAACCAACTTAATGGATGTTTTTGAACTATGTAGAAAATACAATCTTAAGCTCAATCCCGAAAAATGTTCATTTTTTAGAAATGAAGTAACATACTTAGGACATAAATGTACTGATAAGGGAATTCTCCCAGATGATAGTAAATATTCAATAATAGAAAATTATCCAGTACCAAAAGACGCGGACAGCGCAAAAAGATTTGTAGCTTTTTGTAATTACTACAGAAGATTCATTAAAAACTTCTCAGACTACTCAAGACATCTAACTAAGCTAACAAAAAAAGAACACTCCATTCAAATGGACTAAAGAATGCGATAATGCATTTAAATATCTAAAAAGAGCACTAATGAGTCCAACACTATTACAATATCCGGATTTTTCAAAAGAATTTTGTATAACAACAGATGCAAGTAAACATGCCTGTGGAGCAGTTTTAACACAGGAATTTTCTGGAAAACAATTACCAATAGCCTATGCATCTAAGTCTTTTACTCAAGGAGAAAGTAATAAATCTACTGTTGAACAGGAATTAACAGCAATACACTGGGCTATTAATTATTTTAGACCATACATTTATGGAAATCATTTTTTGGTACGCACTGATCATAGACCACTATCTTACTTGTTCTCAATGAAGAACCCAAGCTCCAAATTAACAAGAATGAGATTAGATTTAGAAGAATATAATTTTACAGTAGAATATTTTAGGGGAAAAGATAACCATGTAGCCGACGCCTTATCACGTATAACTATAAATGATTTAAAAGACATAAACACCGAAAATAATAACAAGATATTAAAAGTAACTACAAGGTCAATGACAAATAAAGACATGATAGAAAAAACCTTTAAAACTCAGCATAAAGAAAAAGAAGATGAACATAAGAAGCCTAAAATATATACACCATTGAATAATACTGACGTCAGAAAATATTATAAATTAAAGATTACGCCCACTAAATGTTATATTAAGCGAGGAAAAGTAGTAATTACGTATATACGAATTAATGATTGTTTTACTAATGGGAATATTGATTTAGAACAATTTTTCCCTAGGCTAGAAAAAGTGGCCGGTAAACTTAATGTAGATGATCTACAAGTAGCACCAAGCGAGAAAATTTTCGAATTTATCTCGGCTACCGAATTTAAAAATATGGGCAATAAATACTTAAATAAATTAAAAATAGCGCTATTGAATGAAGTAAAAATAATAAATTACAGAAATACTAAGGTAATTCAAGAAATTTTGCTGAAATATCACGATGATCCCGTAGAAGGAGGACATTGTGGAATATATAGAACAATACAAAAGATAAAAAGGTATTATTATTGGAAAAACATGTCTAAAGATATAACAAAATATGTCAAATCTTGTCAAAAATGCCAAATGGCTAAAATAACAAAACATATTAAATGTCCAATGACAGTCACACAGACACCTAACAAGCCATTTGATACAGTATATATAGATACAATAGGTCCATTTCCAAGATCAATGGATGGAAATGAATACGCAGTTACAATTATTTGCGACCTAACTAAATATTTGGTTACTATACCAATTAGAGATAAACAAGCTAAAACAATTGCAAAAGCAATCTTCGAAAATTTTATTCTTATCTATGGACCAATGAAGACGTTCATTTCGGACATGGGTACAGAATACAAAAACTCTATATTGACAGAACTGTGCGAACTATTAAAAATTAACAAACTCACTTCGACAGCGTATCACCACCAGACACTAGGAACAATAGAAAGAAGTCACAGAACATTTAATGAATATGTACGTTCGTACATATCAGTCGACAAAACTGACTGGGATGACTGGCTTAAATACTTCACATATTGTTTCAATACCACACCATCGACAGTACATAACTACTGTCCGTATGAACTAGTTTTTGGTAAAATAGCAACAAATTTTAAACAATTTAACGAAGTAGATAAAGTAGCACCATTATATAACATTGAAAATTACGCCAAAGAGGCAAAATTTAGGTTAGAAGTAGCACATAAGAGAGCTCAAATATTATTAGATAGAAATAAGTTACTTCAGAAAGATAATTATGATAAGGAAATATTAGACTATAATTTTACAATAGGAGATTTAGTTTTACTTAAAAATGAATCAGGGCATAAATTAGACTCACAATATAGAGGCCCATATAAAGTTAAGAAAATAGACTTAAGAAATAATGTAACCATTACTGATAAGAAAACAAACAAAACACAAGTAGTTCATAAGAACAGACTTAAACCATATTATACTGATAAATAAATATAATTCATTAATATGCCGGCATTAACAAAATAATATAATTGAATAAAGTACGGCATTAACAAAAATAATACAAATAAATAAAACATTACATTATATAAGTATACCAAAACATAAAAATATTTTAATTGTAAAAGAATGTCCATAAAACTCACGTTATATGAACATTCTTGCGAAGAGTGGAGGTGTAGCGTATACAATCTTTTCGGTTGCACCCTAATGTAGTGCACAATACTTTTGTTTATATTAATAACACAAACCAATATCAATTGCATGAATACACATAGATACATGCCCATGACCAATGCACACTCGTCTGCCGCTGCATATTCTTTAATGCATGCGACAGTCAAGTGGTCATCAAATTACACTTGTGCATTGTGTTTGATTTATGCTGTGTTATTTGTTTGTTGTTGGTGCACACGCCGATCAATGCGTTAAACCAACACTAAAACTCTTTAAAGAATATTGTAAACAAATTATTTAAAATATATAGATCATATTTCTTGGTTTGTTCCCATAATATTAAACACATGGGAACAAACCCAAATAAGTATGAATTATTAAAACCACTCAATTATGAATTTTGGAAACTTCCTAAATTCATGATTGCCTGGTAAATAATAATACATTAACATTATAGGTATAGTTAAGTATAGAATTTAGAAACTGAGTGCAACTGTAAAAAGTCACTCAGTTTGAGTATTTTAATTAGTATATAAGTTGACTAGATTGTTTAAGAAAATTAATTATTGAATAAACCTCAGCAGAAGTTGGAGCTCTAGTTAGCTCAACTTCAAAATCAATAATTGCAAAATATTTTTCCATCATTACAGTTTTCAAGATATCGACTTGATTTCTATTTTGTTAAATAGAGAAACGTACTGGCTTTAATTAGAATTCTTTTTTTTGCGGATAGTGTGAAAAAATTTTTTTATCATTTTTTCAAAAAAAGCAAAGGGGGTAGTCCATGGTAATTTTTGGCCATAACTTCCATCGTTTTTGGTCATAACTTGATAAGTTTTCAAGATATCGACTTGATTTCTATTTTGTTAAATAGAGAAACGTACTGGCTTTAATTAGAATTCTTTTTTTTTGCGGATAGTGTGAAAAATTTTTTTTATCATTTTTTCAAAAAAAGCAAAGGGGGTAGTCCATGGTAGTTTTTGGCCATAACTTCCATCGTTTTTGGTCATAACTTGATAAGTTTTCAAGATATCGACTTGATTTCTATTTTGTTAAATAGAGAAACGTACTGGCTTTAATTAGAA
Organism: Thelaira solivaga; assembly: GCA_947397855.1. Taxonomy (NCBI): domain Eukaryota; kingdom Metazoa; phylum Arthropoda; class Insecta; order Diptera; family Tachinidae; genus Thelaira; species Thelaira solivaga. The sequence continues at coordinate 56,464,249 of OX377612.1, forward strand.
TTCTTTTTTTTGCGGATAGTGTGAAAACATTTTTTTATCATTTTTTCAAAAAAAGCAAAGGGGGTAGTCCATGGTAATTTTTGGCCATAACTTCCATCGTTTTTGGTCATAACTTGATAAGTTTTCAAGATATCGACTTGATTTCTATTTTGTTAAATAGAGAAACGTACTGGCTTTAATTAGAATTCTTTTTTTTTGCGGATAGTGTGAAAAATTTTTTTTATCATTTTTTCAAAAAAAGCAAAGGGGGTAGTCCATGGTAATTTTTGGCCATAACTTCCATCGTTTTTGGTCATAACTTGATAAGTTTTCAAGATATCGACTTGATTTCTATTTTGTTTAATAAAGAAACGTACTGGCTTTAATTAGAATTCTTGTTTTTGCGGATAGTGCGAAAAATTTTTTTTATCATTTTTTCAAAAAAAGCAAAGGGGGTAGTCCATGGTAGTTTTTGGCCATAACTTTTATCGTTTTTGGTCATAACTTGATAAGTTTTCAAGATATCGACTTGATTTCTATTTTGTTAAATAGAGAAACGTACTGGCTTTAATTAGAATTCTTTTTTTTGCGGATAGTGTGAAAACATTTTTTTATCATTTTTTCAAAAAAAGCAAAGGGGGTAGTCCATGGTAATTTTTGGCCATAACTTCCATCGTTTTTGGTCATAACTTGATAAGTTTTCAAGATATCGACTTGATTTCTATTTTGTTAAATAGAGAAACGTACTGGCTTTAATTAGAATTCTTTTTTTTTGCGGATAGTGTGAAAAATTTTTTTTATCATTTTTTCAAAAAAAGCAAAGGGGGTAGTCCATGGTAATTTTTGGCCATAACTTCCATCGTTTTTGGTCATAACTTGATAAGTTTTCAAGATATCGACTTGATTTCTATTTTGTTAAATAGAGAAACGTACTGGCTTTAATTAGAATTCTTTTTTTTGCGGATAGTGCGAAAAAATTTTTTTATCATTTTTTCAAAAAAAGCAACGGGGGTAGTCCATGGTAATTTTTGGCCATAACTTCCATCGTTTTTGGTCATAACTTGATAAGTTTTCAAGATATCGACTTGATTTCTATTTTGTTAAATAGAGAAACGTACTGGCTTTAATTAGAATTCTTTTTTTTGCCAATAGCGTGAAAAAAATTTTTTATCATTTTTTCAAAAAAAGCAAAGGGGGTAGTCCATGGTAATTTTTGGCCATAACTTCCATCGTTTTTGGTCATAACTTGATAAGTTTTCAAGATATCGACTTGATTTCTATTTTGTTAAATAGAGAAACGTACTGGCTTTAATTAGAATTCTTTTTTTTGCGGATAGTGTGAAAACATTTTTTTATCATTTTTTCAAAAAAAGCAAAGGGGGTAGTCCATGGTAATTTTTGGCCATAACTTCCATCGTTTTTGGTCATAACTTGATAAGTTTTCAAGATATCGACTTGATTTCTATTTTGTTAAATAGAGAAACGTACTGGCTTTAATTAGAATTCTTTTTTTTTGCGGATAGTGTGAAAAATTTTTTTTATCATTTTTTCAAAAAAAGCAAAGGGGGTAGTCCATGGTAATTTTTGGCCATAACTTCCATCGTTTTTGGTCATAACTTGATAAGTTTTCAAGATATCGACTTGATTTCTATTTTGTTAAATAGAGAAACGTACTGGCTTTAATTAGAATTCTTTTTTTTGCGGATAGTGCGAAAAAATTTTTTTATCATTTTTTCAAAAAAAGCAAAGGGGGTAGTCCATGGTAATTTTTGGCCATAACTTCCATCGTTTTTGGTCATAACTTGATAAGTTTTCAAGATATCGACTTGATTTCTATTTTGTTAAATAGAGAAACGTACTGGCTTTAATTAGAATTCTTTTTTTTGCCAATAGTGTGAAAAAAATTTTTTATCATTTTTTCAAAAAAAGCAAAGGGGGTAGTCCATGGTAATTTTTGGCCATAACTTCCATCGTTTTTGGTCATAACTTGATAAGTTTTCAAGATATCGACTTGATTTCTATTTTGTTAAATAGAGAAACGTACTGGCTTTAATTAGAATTCTTTTTTTTGCGGATAGTGTGAAAACATTTTTTTATCATTTTTTCAAAAAAAGCAAAGGGGGTAGTCCATGGTAATTTTTGGCCATAACTTCCATCGTTTTTGGTCATAACTTGATAAGTTTTCAAGATATCGACTTGATTTCTATTTTGTTAAATAGAGAAACGTACTGGCTTTAATTAGAATTCTTTTTTTTGCGGATAGTGTGAAAACATTTTTTTATCATTTTTTCAAAAAAAGCAAAGGGGGTAGTCCATGGTAATTTTTGGCCATAACTTCCATCGTTTTTGGTCATAACTTGATAAGTTTTCAAGATATCGACTTGATTTCTATTTTGTTAAATAGAGAAACGTACTGGCTTTAATTAGAATTCTTTTTTTTGCGGATAGTGTGAAAAAATTTTTTTATCATTTTTTCAAAAAAAGCAAAGGGGGTAGTCCATGGTAATTTTTGGCCATAACTTCCATCGTTTTTGGTCATAACTTGATAAGTTTTCAAGATATCGACTTGATTTCTATTTTGTTAAATAGAGAAACGTACTGGCTTTAATTAGAATTCTTTTTTTTGCGGATAGTGCGAAAAAATTTTTTTATCATTTTTTCAAAAAAAGCAAAGGGGGTAGTCCATGGTAATTTTTGGCCATAACTTCCATCGTTTTTGGTCATAACTTGATAAGTTTTCAAGATATCGACTTGATTTCTATTTTGTTAAATAGAGAAACGTACTGGCTTTAATTAGAATTCTTTTTTTTGCGGATAGTGTGAAAAAATTTTTTTATCATTTTTTCAAAAAAAGCAAAGGGGGTAATCCATGGTAATTTTTGGCCATAACTTCCATCGTTTTTGGTCATAACTTGATAAGTTTTCAAGATATCGACTTGATTTCTATTTTGTTAAATAGAGAAACGTACTGGCTTTAATTAGAATTCTTTTTTTTGCGGATAGTGTGAAAACATTTTTTTATCATTTTTTCAAAAAAAGCAAAGGGGGTAGTCCATGGTAATTTTTGGCCATAACTTCCATCGTTTTTGGTCATAACTTGATAAGTTTTCAAGATATCGACTTGATTTCTATTTTGTTAAATAGAGAAACGTACTGGCTTTAATTAGAATTCTTTTTTTGCGGATAGTGTGAAAACATTTTTTTATCATTTTTTCAAAAAAAGCAAAGGGGGTAGTCCATGGTAATTTTTGGCCATAACTTCCATCGTTTTTGGTCATAACTTGATAAGTTTTCAAGATATCGACTTGATTTCTATTCTGTTATATAGAGAAACGTACTGGCTTTAATTAAAATTCTTTTTTTTGCGGATAGTGTGAAAAATTTTTTTTATCATTTTTTCAAAAAAAGCAAAGGGGGTAGTCCATGGTAATTTTTGGCCATAACTTCCATCGTTTTTGATCATAACTTGATAAGTTTTCAAGATATCGACTTGATTTCTATTTTGTTAAATAGAGAAACGTACTGGCTTTAATTAGAATTCTTTTTTTTTGCGGATAGTGTGAAAAAATTTTTTTATCATTTTTTCAAAAAAAGCAAAGGGGGTAGTCCATGGTAATTTTTGGCCATAACTTCCATCGTTTTTGGTCATAACTTGATAAGTTTTCAAGATATCGACTTGATTTCTATTTTGTTAAATAGAGAAACGTACTGGCTTTAATTAGAATTCTTTTTTTTGCGGATAGTGTGAAAACATTTTTTTATAATTTTTTCAAAAAAAGCAAAGGGGGTAGTCCATGGTAATTTTTGGCCATAACTTCCATCGTTTTTGGTCATAACTTGATAAGTTTTCAAGATATCGACTTGATTTCTATTTTGTTAAATAGAGAAACGTACTGGCTTTAATTAGAATTCTTTTTTTTGCGGATAGTGTGAAAACATTTTTTTATAATTTTTTCAAAAAAAGCAAAGGGGGTAGTCCATGGTAATTTTTGGCCGTAACTTAAATCGTTTTTGGTCATAACTTGATAAGTTTTCAAGATATCGACTTGATTTCTATTTTGTTAAATAGAGAAACGTACTGGCTTTAATTAGAATTCTTTTTTTTGCGGATAGTGTGAAAAAATTTTTTTATCATTTTTTCAAAAAAAGCAAAGGGGGTAGTCCATGGTAATTTTTGGCCATAACTTCCATCGTTTTTGGTCATAACTTGATAACTTTTCAAGATATCGACTTGATTTCTATTTTGTTAAATAGAGAAACGTACTGGCTTTAATTAGAATTCTTTTTTTTGCGGATAGTGTGAAAAATTTTTTTTATCATTTTTTCAAAAAAAGCAAAGGGGGTAGTCCATGGTAATTTTTGGCCATAACTTCCATCCTTTTTGGTCATAACTTGATAAGTTTTCAAGATATCGACTTGATTTCTATTTTGTTAAATAGAGAAACGTACTGGTTTTAATTAGAATTCTTTTTTTTGCGGATAGTGTGAAAAATTTTTTTTATTATTTTTTCAAAAAAAGCAAAGGGGGTAGTCCATGGTAATTTTTGGCCATAACTTCCATCGTTTTTGGTCATAACTTGATAAGTTTTCAAGATATCGACTTGATTTCTATTTTGTTAAATAGAGAAACGTACTGGCTTTAATTAGAATTCTTTTTTTTGCGGATAGTGTGAAAAATTTTTTTTATCATTTTTCCAAAAAAAGCAAAGGGGGTAGTCCATGGTAATTTTTGGCCATAACTTCTATCGTTTTTGGTCATAACTTGATAAGTTTTCAAGATATCGACTTGATTTCTATTTTGTTAAATAGAGAAACGTACTGGCTTTAATTAGAATTCTTTTTTTTGCGGATAGTGTGAAAAAATTTTTTTATCATTTTTTCAAAAAGAGCAAAGGGGGTAGTCCATGGTAATTTTTGGCCATAACTTCCATCGTTTTTGGTCATAACTTGATAAGTTTTCAAGATATCGACTTGATTTCTATTTTGTTAAATAGAGAAACGTACTGGCTTTAATTAGAATTCTTTTTTTTGCGGATAGTGTGAAAAATTTTTTTTATCATTTTTCCAAAAAAAGCAAAGGGGGTAGTCCATGGTAATTTTTGGCCATAACTTCCATCCTTTTTGGTCATAACTTGATAATTTTTCAAGATATCGACTTGATTTCTATTTTGTTAAATAGAGAAACGTACTGGCTTTAATTAGAATTCTTTTTTTTGCGGATAGTGTGAAAAAATTTTTTTATCATTTTTTCAAAAAAAGCAAAGGGGGTAGTCCATGGTAATTTTTGGCCATAACTTCCATCGTTTTTGGTCATAACTTGATAAGTTTTCAAGATATCGACTTGATTTCTATTTTGTTAAATAGAGAAACGTACTGGCTTTAATTAGAATTCTTTTTTTTGCGGATAGTGTGAAAACATTTTTTTATCATTTTTTCAAAAAAAGCAAAGGGGGTAGTCCATGGTAATTTTTGGCCATAACTTCCATCGTTTTTGGTCATAACTTGATAAGTTTTCAAGATATCGACTTGATTTCTATTTTGTTAAATAGAGAAACGTACTGGCTTTAATTAGAATTCTTTTTTTTGCGGATAGTGTGAAAACATTTTTTTATCATTTTTTCAAAAAAAGCAAAGGGGGTAGTCCATGGTAATTTTTGGCCATAACTTCCATCGTTTTTGGTCATAACTTGATAAGTTTTCAAGATATCGACTTGATTTCTATTTTGTTAAATAGAGAAACGTACTGGCTTTAATTAGAATTCTTTTTTTTTGCGGATAGTGTGAAAACATTTTTTTATCATTTTTTCAAAAAAAGCAAAGGGGGTAGTCCATGGTAATTTTTGGCCATAACTTCCATCGTTTTTGGTCATAACTTGATAAGTTTTCAAGATATCGACTTGATTTCTATTTTGTTAAATAGAGAAACGTACTGGCTTTAATTAGAATTCTTTTTTTTGCGGATAGTGTGAAAAAATTTTTTTTATCATTTTTTCAAAAAAAGCAAAGGGGGTAGTCCATGGTAATTTTTGGCCATAACTTCCATCGTTTTTGGTCATAACTTGATAAGTTTTCAAGATATCGACTTGATTTCTATTTTGTTAAATAGAGAAACGTACTGGCTTTAATTAGAATTCTTGTTTTTGCGGATAGTGTGAAAAAATTTTTTTATCATTTTTTCAAAAAAAGCAAAGGGGGTAGTCCATGGTAATTTTTGGCCATAACTTCCATCCTTTTTGGTCATAACTTGATAAGTTTTCAAGATATCGACTTGATTTCTATTTTGTTAAATAGAGAAACGTACTGGCTTTAATTAGAATTCTTTTTTTTGCGGATAGTGTGAAAAATTTTTTTTATAATTTTTCCAAAAAAAGCAAAGGGGGTAGTCCATGGTAATTTTTGGCCATAACTTCCATCGTTTTTGGTCATAACTTGATAAGTTTTCAAGATATCGACTTGATTTCTATTTTGTTAAATAGAGAAACGTACTGGCTTTAATTAGAATTCTTTTTTTTGCGGATAGTGTGAAAACATTTTTTTATCATTTTTTCAAAAAAAGCAAAGGGGGTAGTCCATGGTAATTTTTGGCCATAACTTCCATCGTTTTTGGTCATAACTTGATAAGTTTTCAAGATATCGACTTGATTTCTATTTTGTTAAATAGAGAAACGTACTGGCTTTAATTAGAATTCTTTTTTTTGCGGATAGTGTGAAAACATTTTTTTATCATTTTTTCAAAAAAAGCAAAGGGGGTAGTCCATGGTAATTTTTGGCCATAACTTCCATCGTTTTTGGTCATAACTTGATAATTTTTCAAGATATCGACTTGATTTCTATTTTGTTAAATAGAGAAACGTACTGGCTTTAATTAGAATTCTTTTTTTTGCGGATAGTGTGAAAAATTTTTTTTATCATTTTTTCAAAAAAAGCAAAGGGGGTAGTCCATGGTAATTTTTGGCCATAACTTCCATCGTTTTTGGTCATAACTTGATAAGTTTTCAAGATATCGACTTGATTTCTATTTTGTTAAATAGAGAAACGTACTGGCTTTAATTAGAATTCTTTTTTTTGCGGATAGTGTGAAAAATTTTTTTTATCATTTTTTCAAAAAAAGCAAAGGGGGTAGTCCATGGTAATTTTTGGCCATAACTTCCATCGTTTTTGGTCATAACTTGATAAGTTTTCAAGATATCGACTTGATTTCTATTTTGTTAAATAGAGAAACGTACTGGCTTTAATTAGAATTCTTTTTTTTGCGGATAGTGTGAAAAATTTTTTTTATCATTTTTTCAAAAAAAGCAAAGGGGGTAGTCCATGGTAATTTTTGGCCATAACTTCCATCCTTTTTGGTCATAACTTGATAAGTTTTCAAGATATCGACTTGATTTCTATTTTGTTAAATAGAGAAACGTACTGGCTTTAATTAGAATTCTTTTTTTTGGCGAATAGTGTGAAAAAATTTTTTTATCATTTTTTCAAAAAAAGCAAAGGGGGTAGTCCATGGTAATTTTTGGCCATAACTTCCATCGTTTTTGGTCATAACTTGATAAGTTTTCAAGATATCGACTTGATTTCTATTTTGTTAAATAGAGAAACGTACTGGCTTTAATTAGAATTCTTTTTTTTGCGGATAGTGTGAAAAAAATTTTTTATCATTTTTTCAAAAAAAGCAAAGGGGGTAGTCCATGGTAATTTTTGGCCATAACTTCCATCGTTTTTGGTCATAACTTGATAAGTTTTCAAGATATCGACTTGATTTCTATTTTGTTAAATAGAGAAACGTACTGGCTTTAATTAGAATTCTTTTTTTTGCCAATAGTGTGAAAAAATTTTTTTATAATTTTTTCAAAAAAAGCAAAGGGGGTAGTCCATGGTAATTTTTGGCCATAACTTCCATCGTTTTTGGTCATAACTTGATAAGTTTTCAAGATATCGACTTGATTTCTATTTTGTTAAATAGAGAAACGTACTGGCTTTAATTAGAATTCTTTTTTTTGCGGATAGTGTGAAAAATTTTTTTTATCATTTTTTCAAAAAAAGCAAAGGGGGTAGTCCATGGTAATTTTTGGCCATAACTTCCATCGTTTTTGGTCATAACTTGATAAGTTTTCAAGATATCGACTTGATTTCTATTTTGTTAAATAGAGAAACGTACTGGCTTTAATTAGAATTCTTTTTTTTGCGGATAGTGTGAAAAAATTTTTTTATCATTTTTTCAAAAAAAGCAAAGGGGGTAGTCCATGGTAATTTTTGGCCATAACTTCCATCGTTTTTGGTCATAACTTGATAAGTTTTCAAGATATCGACTTGATTTCTATTTTGTTAAATAGAGAAACGTACTGGCTTTAATTAGAATTCTTTTTTTTGCCAATAGTGTGAAAAAATTTTTTTATAATTTTTTCAAAAAAAGCAAAGGGGGTAGTCCATGGTAATTTTTGGCCATAACTTCCATCGTTTTTGGTCATAACTTGATAAGTTTTCAAGATATCGACTTGATTTCTATTTTGTTAAATAGAGAAACGTACTGGCTTTAATTAGAATTCTTTTTTTTGCGGATAGTGTGAAAAATTTTTTTTATCATTTTTTCAAAAAAAGCAAAGGGGGTAGTCCATGGTAATTTTTGGCCATAACTTCCATCCTTTTTGGTCATAACTTGATAAGTTTTCAAGATATCGACTTGATTTCTATTTTGTTAAATAGAGAAACGTACTGGCTTTAATTAGAATTCTTTTTTTTGCGGATAGTGTGAAAAAATTTTTTTATCATTTTTTCAAAAAAAGCAAAGGGGGTAGTCCATGGTAATTTTTGGCCATAACTTCCATCGTTTTTGGTCATAACTTGATAAGTTTTCAAGATATCGACTTGATTTCTATTTTGTTAAATAGAGAAACGTACTGGCTTTAATTAGAATTCTTTTTTTTTGCGGATAGTGTGAAAAATTTTTTTTATCATTTTTTCAAAAAAAGCAAAGGGGGTAGTCCATGGTAATTTTTGGCCATAACTTCCATCGTTTTTGGTCATAACGTGATAAGTTTTCAAGATATCGACTTGATTTCTATTTTGTTAAATAGAGAAACGTACTGGCTTTAATTAGAATTCTTTTTTTTGCGGATAGTGTGAAAAAATTTTTTTATCATTTTTTCAAAAAAAGCAAAGGGGGTAGTCCATGGTAATTTTTGGCCATAACTTCCATCCTTTTTGGTCATAACTTGATAAGTTTTCAAGATATCGACTTGATTTCTATTTTGTTAAATAGAGAAACGTACTGGCTTTAATTAGAATTCTTTTTTTTGCGGATAGTGTGAAAAAATTTTTTTATCATTTTTTCAAAAAAAGCAAAGGGGGTAGTCCATGGTAATTTTTGGCCATAACTTCCATCCTTTTTGGTCATAACTTGATAAGTTTTCAAGATATCGACTTGATTTCTATTTTGTTAAATAGAGAAACGTACTGGCTTTAATTAGAATTCTTTTTTTTTTGCGGATAGTGTGAAAAAATTTTTTTATCATTTTTTCAAAAAAAGCAAAGGGGGTAGTCCATGGTAATTTTTGGCCATAACTTCCATCGTTTTTGGTCATAACTTGATAAGTTTTCAAGCTATCGACTTGATTTCTATTTTGTTAAATAGAGAAACGTACTGGCTTTAATTAGAATTCTTTTTTTGCGGATAGTGTGAAAAAAATTTTTTATAATTTTTTCAAAAAAAGCAAAGGGGGTAGTCCATGGTAATTTTTGGCCATAACTTCCATCGTTTTTGGTCATAACTTGATAAGTTTTCAAGATATCGACTTGATTTCTATTTTGTTAAATAGAGAAACGTACTGGCTTTAATTAGAATTCTTTTTTTTGCGGATAGTGTGAAAAATTTTTTTTATCATTTTTTCAAAAAAAGCAAAGGGGGTAGTCCATGGTAATTTTTGGCCATAACTTCCATCGTTTTTGGTCATAACTTGATAAGTTTTCAAGATATCGACTTGATTTCTATTTTGTTAAATAGAGAAACGTACTGGCTTTAATTAGAATTCTTTTTTTGCGGATAGTGTGAAAAATTTTTTTTATCATTTTTTCAAAAAAAGCAAAGGGGGTAGTCCATGGTAATTTTTGGCCATAACTTCCATCGTTTTTGGTCATAACTTGATAAGTTTTCAAGATATCGACTTGATTTCTATTTTGTTAAATAGAGAAACGTACTGGCTTTAATTAGAATTCTTTTTTTTGCGGATAGTGTGAAAAAAATTTTTTATCATTTTTTCAAAAAAAGCAAAGGGGGTAGTCCATGGTAATTTTTGGCCATAACTTCCATCGTTTTTGGTCATAACTTGATAAGTTTTCAAGATATCGACTTGATTTCTATTTTGTTAAATAGAGAAACGTACTGGCTTTAATTAGAATTCTTTTTTTGCGGATAGTGTGAAAAAAATTTTTTATAATTTTTTCAAAAAAAGCAAAGGGGGTAGTCCATGGTAATTTTTGGCCATAACTTCCATCGTTTTTGGTCATAACTTGATAAGTTTTCAAGATATCGACTTGATTTCTATTTTGTTAAATAGAGAAACATACTGGCTTTAATTAGAATTCTTTTTTTTGCCAATAGTGTGAAAAAATTTTTTTATAATTTTTTCAAAAAAAGCAAAGGGGGTAGTCCATGGTAATTTTTGGCCATAACTTCCATCGTTTTTGGTCATAACTTGATAAGTTTTCAAGATATCGACTTGATTTCTATTTTGTTAAATAGAGATACATACTGGCTTTAATTAGAATTCTTTTTTTTGCGGATAGTGCGAAAAAATTTTTTTATAATTTTTTACAAAAAAGCAAAGGGGGTAGTACATGGTAATTTTTGGCCATAACTTCCACCGTTTTTGGTCATAACTTGATAAGTTTTCAAGATATCGACTTGATTTCTATTTTGTTAAATAGAGAAACGTACTGGCTTTAATTAGAATTCTTTTTTTTGCCAATAGTGTGAAAAAAATTTTTTATAATTTTTTCAAAAAAAGCAAAGGGGGTAGTCCATGGTAATTTTTGGCCATAACTTCCATCGTTTTTGGTCATAACTTGATAAGTTTTCAAGATATCGACTTGATTTCTATTTTGTTAAATAGAGAAACGTACTGGCTTTAATTAGAATTCTTTTTTTTGCGGATAGTGTGAAAAAATTTTTTTATCATTTTTTCAAAAAAAGCAAAAGGGGTAGTCCATGGTAATTTTTGGCCATAACTTAAATCCTTTTTGGTCATAACTTGATAAGTTTTCAAGATATCGACTTGATTTCTATTTTGTTAAATAGAGAAACGTACTGGCTTTAATTAGAATTCTTTTTTTTTGCGGATAGTGTAAAAAATTTTTTTTATCATTTTTTCAAAAAAAGCAAAGGGGTAGTCCATGGTACTTTTTGGCCATAACTTCCATCGTTTTTGGTCATAACTTGATAAGTTTTCAAGATATCGACTTGATTTCTATTTTGTTAAATAGAGAAACGTACTGGCTTTAATTAGAATTCTTTTTTTGCCAATAGTGTGAAAAAATTTCTTATCATTTTTTCAAAAAAAGCAAAGGGGGCAGTCCATGGTAATTTTTGGCCATAACTTCCATCGTTTTTGGTCATAACTTGATAAGTTTTCAAGATATCGACTTGATTTCTATTTTGTTAAATAGAGAAACGTACTGGCTTTAATTAGAATTCTTTTTTTTGCCAATAGTGTGAAAAATTTTTTTTATCATTTTTTCAAAAAAAGCAAAGGGGGCAGTCCATGGTAATTTTTGGCCATAACTTCCATCGTTTTTGGTCATAACTTGATAAGTTTTCAAGATATCGACTTGATTTCTATTTTGTTAAATAGAGAAACGTACTGGCTTTAATTAGAATTCTTTTTTTTGCCAATAGTGTGAAAAATTTTTTTTATCATTTTTTCAAAAAAAGCAAAGGGGGCAGTCCATGGTAATTTTTGGCCATAACTTCCATCGTTTTTGGTCATAACTTGATAAGTTTTCAAGATATCGACTTGATTTCTTTTTCGTTAAATAGAGAAACGTACTGGCTTTAATTAGAATTCTTTTTTTTGCGGATAGTGTGAAAAAATTTTTTTATCATTTTTTCAAAAAAAGCAAAGGGGGTAGTCCATGGTAATTTTTGGCCATAACTTCCATCGTTTTTGGTCATAACTTGATAAGTTTTCAAGATATCGACTTGATTTCTATTTTGTTAAATAGAGAAACGTACTGGCTTTAATTAGAATTCTTTTTTTTGCCAATAGTGTGAAAAATTTTTTTATCATTTTTTCAAAAAAAGCAAAGGGGGTAGTCCATGGTAATTTTTGGCCATAACTTCCATCGTTTTTGGTCATAACTTGATAAGTTTTCAAGATATCAACTTGATTTCTTTTTTGTTAAATAGAGAAACGTACTGGCTTTAATTAGAATTCTTTTTTTTGCGGATAGTGCGAAAAAAAATTTTTATCATTTTTTAAAAAAAAGCAAAGGGGGTAGTCCATGGTTATTTTTGGCCATAACTTCCATCGTTTTTGGTCATAACTTGATAAGTTTTCAAGATATCGACTTGATTTCTATTTTGTTAAATAGAGAAACGTACTGCCTTTAATTAGAATTCTTTTTTTGCCAATAGTGTGAAAAAATTTCTTATCATTTTTTCAAAAAAAGCAAAGGGGGCAGTCCATGGTAATTTTTGGCCATAACTTCCATCGTTTTTGGTCATAACTTGATAAGTTTTCAAGATATCGACTTGATTTCTATTTTGTTAAATAGAGAAACGTACTGGCTTTAATTAGAATTCTTTTTTTTGCCAATAGTGTGAAAAATTTTTTTTATCATTTTTTCAAAAAAAGCAAAGGGGGCAGTCCATGGTAATTTTTGGCCATAACTTCCATCGTTTTTGGTCATAACTTGATAAGTTTTCAAGATATCGACTTGATTTCTATTTTGTTAAATAGAGAAACGTACTGGCTTTAATTAGAATTCTTTTTTTTGCCAATAGTGTGAAAAATTTTTTTTATCATTTTTTCAAAAAAAGCAAAGGGGGTAGTCCATGGTAATTTTTGGCCATAACTTCCATCGTTTTTGGTCATAACTTGATAAGTTTTCAAGATATCGACTTGATTTCTTTTTCGTTAAATAGAGAAACGTACTGGCTTTAATTAGAATTCTTTTTTTTGCGGATAGTGCGAAAAAATTTTTTTATCATTTTTTCAAAAAAAGCAAAGGGGGTAGTCCATGGTAATTTTTGGCCATAACTTCCATCGTTTTTGGTCATAACTTGATAAGTTTTCAAGATATCGACTTGATTTCTATTTTGTTAAATAGAGAAACGTACTGGCTTTAATTAGAATTCTTTTTTTTGCCAATAGTGTGAAAAACTTTTTTATCATTTTTTCAAAAAAAGCAAAGGGGGTAGTCCATGGTAATTTTTGGCCATAACTTCCATCGTTTTTGGTCATAACTTGATAAGTTTTCAAGATATCGACTTGATTTCTTTTTTGTTAAATAGAGAAACGTACTGGCTTTAATTAGAATTCTTTTTTTTGCGGATAGTGTGAAAAAATTTTTTTATCATTTTTTCAAAAAAAGCAAAGGGGGCAGTCCATGGTAATTTTTGGCCATAACTTCCATCGTTTTTGGTCATAACTTGATAAGTTTTCAAGATATCAACTTGATTTCTTTTTTGTTAAATAGAGAAACGTACTGGCTTTAATTAGAATTCTTTTTTTTGCGGATAGTGCGAAAAAAAATTTTTATCATTTTTTAAAAAAAAGCAAAGGGGGCAGTCCATGGTTATTTTTGGCCATAACTTCCATCGTTTTTGGTCATAACTTGATAAGTTTTCAAGATATCGACTTGATTTCTATTTTGTTAAATAGAGAAACGTACTGGCTTTAATTAGAATTCTTTTTTTTGCCAATAGTGTGAAAAATTTTTTTTTATCATTTTTTCAAAAAAAGCAAAGGGGGCAGTCCATGGTAATTTTTGGCCATAACTTCCATCGTTTTTGGTCATAACTTGATAAGTTTTCAAGATATCGACTTGATTTCTATTTTGTTAAATAGAGAAACGTACTGGCTTTAATTAGAATTCTTTTTTTTGCCAATAGTGTGAAAAATTTTTTTTATCATTTTTTCAAAAAAAGCAAAGGGGGCAGTCCATGGTAATTTTTGGCCATAACTTCCATCGTTTTTGGTCATAACTTGATAAGTTTTCAAGATATCGACTTGATTTCTATTTTGTTAAATAGAGAAACGTACTGGCTTTAATTAGAATTCTTTTTTTTGCCAATAGTGTGAAAAATTTTTTTTATCATTTTTTCAAAAAAAGCAAAGGGGGCAGTCCATGGTAATTTTTGGCCATAACTTCCATCGTTTTTGGTCATAACTTGATAAGTTTTCAAGATATCGACTTGATTTCTTTTTCGTTAAATAGAGAAACGTACTGGCTTTAATTAGAATTCTTTTTTTTGCGGATAGTGCGAAAAAATTTTTTTATCATTTTTTCAAAAAAAGCAAAGGGGGTAGTCCATGGTAATTTTTGGCCATAACTTCCATCGTTTTTGGTCATAACTTGATAAGTTTTCAAGATATCGACTTGATTTCTATTTTGTTAAATAGAGAAACGTACTGGCTTTAATTAGAATTCTTTTTTTTGCCAATAGTGTGAAAAATTTTTTTATCATTTTTTCAAAAAAAGCAAAGGGGGTAGTCCATGGTAATTTTTGGCCATAACTTCCATCGTTTTTGGTCATAACTTGATAAGTTTTCAAGATATCGACTTGATTTCTTTTTTGTTAAATAGAGAAACGTACTGGCTTTAATTAGAATTCTTTTTTTTGCGGATAGTGTGAAAAAATTTTTTTATCATTTTTTCAAAAAAAGCAAAGGGGGTAGTCCATGGTAATTTTTGGCCATAACTTCCATCGTTTTTGGTCATAACTTGATAAGTTTTCAAGATATCAACTTGATTTCTTTTTTGTTAAATAGAGAAACGTACTGGCTTTAATTAGAATTCTTTTTTTTGCGGATAGTGCGAAAAAAATTTTTTATCATTTTTTCAAAAAAAGCAAAGGGGGTAGTCCATGGTAATTTTTGGCCATAACTTCCATCGTTTTTGGTCATAACTTGATAAGTTTTCAAGATATCAACTTGATTTCTTTTTTGTTAAATAGAGAAACGTACTGGCTTTAATTAGAATTCTTTTTTTTGCGGATAGTGTGAAAAAAATTTTTTATAATTTTTTCCAAAAAAGCAAAGGGGGTAGTCCATGGTAATTTTTGGCCATAACTTCCATCGTTTTTGGTCATAACTTGATAAGTTTTCAAGATATCAACTTGATTTCTTTTTTGTTAAATAGAGAAACGTACTGGCTTTAATTAGAATTCTTTTTTTTGCGGATAGTGCGAAAAAAATTTTTTATCATTTTTTCAAAAAAAGCAAAGGGGGTAGTCCATGGTAATTTTTGGCCATAACTTCCATCGTTTTTGGTCATAACTTGATAAGTTTTCAAGATATCGACTTGATTTCTTTTTTGTTAAATAGAGAAACGTACTGGCTTAAATTAGAATTCTTTTTTTTGCGGATAGTGCGAAAAAAATTTTTTATCATTTTTTCAAAAAAAGCAAAGGGGGTAGTCCATGGTAATTTTTGGCCATAACTTCCATCGTTTTTGGTCATAACTTGATAAGTTTTCAAGATATCGACTTGATTTCTTTTTTGTTAAATAGAGAAACGTACTGGCTTTAATTAGAATTCTTTTTTTTGCGGATAGTGCGAAAAAAATTTTTTATCATTTTTTCAAAAAAAGCAAAGGGGGTAGTCCATGGTAATTTTTGGCCATAACTTCCATCGTTTTTGGTCATAACTTGATAAGTTTTCAAGATATCGACTTGATTTCTATTTTGTTAAATAGAGAAACGTACTGGCTTTAATTAGAATTCTTTTTTTTGCGGATAGTGCGAAAAAATTTTTTTATCATTTTTTCAAAAAAAGCAAAGGGGGTAGTCCATGGTAATTTTTGGCCATAACTTCTATCGTTTTTGGTCATAACTTGATAAGTTTTCAAGATATCGACTTGATTTCTATTTTGTTAAATAGAGAAACGTACTGGCTTTAATTAGAATTCTTTTTTTTGCGGATAGTGCGAAAAAAATTTTTTATCATTTTTTCAGAAAAAGCAAAGGGGGTAGTCCATGGTAATTTTTGGCCATAACTTCCATCGTTTTTGGTCATAACTTGATAAGTTTTCAAGATATCGACTTGATTTCTATTTTGTTAAATAGAGAAACGTACTGGCTTTAATTAAAATTCTTTTTTTTTGCCAATAGTGTGAAAAATTTTTTTTATCATTTTTTCAAAAAAAGCAAAGGGGGTAGTCCATGGTAATTTTTGGCCATAATTTCCATCGTTTTTGGTCATAACTTGATAAGTTTTCAAGATATCGACTTGATTTCTATTTTGTTAAATAGAGAAACGTACTGGCTTTAATTAGAATTCTTTTTTTTGCCAATAGTGTGAAAAATTTTTTTTATCATTTTTTCAAAAAAAGCAAAGGGGGTAGTCCATGGTAATTTTTGGCCATAACTTCTATCGTTTTTGGTCATAACTTGATAAGTTTTCAAGATATCGACTTGATTTCTATTTTGTTAAATAGAGAAACGTACTGGCTTTAATTAGAATTCTTTTTTTTGCGGATAGTGCGAAAAAAATTTTTTATCATTTTTTCAGAAAAAGCAAAGGGGGTAGTCCATGGTAATTTTTGGCCATAACTTCCATCGTTTTTGGTCATAACTTGATAAGTTTTCAAGATATCGACTTGATTTCTATTTTGTTAAATAGAGAAACGTACTGGCTTTAATTAGAATTCTTTTTTTTGCCAATAGTGTGAAAAAAATTTTTTATCATTTTTTCAAAAAAAGCAAAGGGGGTAGTCCATGGTAATTTTTGGCCATAACTTCCATCGTTTTTGGTCATAACTTGATAAGTTTTCAAGATATCGACTTGATTTCTATTTTGTTAAATAGAGAAACGTACTGGCTTTAATTAGAATTCTTTTTTTTGCCAATAGTGTGAAAAATTTTTTTTATCATTTTTTCAAAAAAAGCAAAGGGGGTAGTCCATGGTAATTTTTGGCCATAACTTCCATCGTTTTTGGTCATAACTTGATAAGTTTTCAAGATATCGACTTGATTTCTATTTTGTTAAATAGAGAAACGTACTGGCTTTAATTAGAATTCTTTTTTTTGCGGATAGTGCGAAAAAAATTTTTTATCATTTTTTCAGAAAAAGCAAAGGGGGTAGTCCATGGTAATTTTTGGCCATAACTTCCATCGTTTTTGGTCATAACTTGATAAGTTTTCAAGATATCGACTTGATTTCTATTTTGTTAAATAGAGAAACGTACTGGCTTTAATTAGAATTCTTTTTTTTGCGGATAGTGCGAAAAAAATTTTTTATCATTTTTTCAGAAAAAGCAAAGGGGGTAGTCCATGGTAATTTTTGGCCATAACGTCCATCGTTTTTGGTCATAACTTGATAAGTTTTCAAGATATCGACTTGATTTCTATTTTGTTAAATAGAGAAACGTACTGGCTTTAATTAGAATTCTTTTTTTTGCCAATAAATGAAAAAATTTTTTTATCATTTTTTCAAAAAAAGCAAAGGGTAATTTTTGGCGAAAAAAATTTTTAATCATTTTTTCAAAAAAAGCAAAGGGGGTAGTCCATGGTAATTTTTGGCCATAACTTCCATCGTTTTTGGTCATAACTTGATAAGTTTTCAAGATATCGACTTGATTTCTATTTTGTTAAATAGAGAAACGTACTGGCTTTAATTAGAATTCTTTTTTTTGCCAATAGTGTGAAAAAAATTTTTTATCATTTTTTCAAAAAAAGCAAAGGGGGTAGTCCATGGTAATTTTGGCCATAACTTCCATCGTTTTTGGTCATAACTTGATAAGTTTTCAAGATATCGACTTGATTTCTATTTTGTTAAATAGAGAAACGTACTGGCTTTAATTAGAATTCTTTTTTTTGCGGATAGTGCGAAAAAAAATTTTTATCATTTTTTCAAAAAAAGCAAAGGGGGTAGTTCATGGTAATTTTTGGCCATAACTTCCATCGTTTTTGGTCATAACTTGATAAGTTTTCAAGATATCGACTTGATTTCTATTTTGTTAAATAGAGAAACGTACTGGCTTTAATTAGAATTCTTTTTTTTACCAATAGTGTGAAAAAATTTTTTTATCATTTTTTCAAAAAAAGCAAAGGGGGTAGTCCATGGTAATTTTTGGCCATAACTTCCATCGTTTTTGGTCATAACTTGATAAGTTTTCAAGATATCGACTTGATTTCTATTTTGTTAAATAGAGAAACGTACTGGCTTTAATTAGAATTCTTTTTTTTTGCGGATAGTGCGAAAAAAATTTTTTATCATTTTTTCAAAAAAAGCAAAGGGGGTAGTCCATGGTAATTTTTGGCCATAACTTCCATCGTTTCTGGTCATAACTTAATAAGTTTTCAAGATATCGACTTGATTTCTATTTTGTTAAATAGAGAAACGTACTGGCTTTAATTAGAATTCTTTTTTTTTGCGGATAGTGCGAAAAAAATTTTTTATCATTTTTTCAAAAAAAGCAAAGGGGGAAGTCCATGGTAATTTTTGGCCATAACTTCCATCGTTTTTGGTCATAACTCGATAAGTTTTCAAGATATCGACTTGATTTCTATTTTGTTAAATAGAGAAACGTACTGGCTTTCATTAGAATTCTTTTTTTTGCGGATAGTGCGAAAAAATTTTTTTATCATTTTTTCAAAAAAAGCAAAGGGGGTAGTCCATGGTAATTTTTGGCCATAACTTCCATCGTTTTTGGTCATAACTCGATAAGTTTTCAAGATATCGACTTGATTTCTATTTTGTTAAATAGAGAAACGTACTGGCTTTAATTAGAATTCTTTTTTTTTGCGGATAGTGCGAAAAAAATTTTTTATCATTTTTTCAAAAAAAGCAAAGGGGGTAGTCCATGGTAATTTTTGGCCATAACTTCCATCGTTTCTGGTCATAACTTAATAAGTTTTCAAGATATCGACTTGATTTCTATTTTGTTAAATAGAGAAACGTACTGGCTTTAATTAGAATTCTTTTTTTTTGCGGATAGTGCGAAAAAAATTTTTTATCATTTTTTCAAAAAAAGCAAAGGGGGAAGTCCATGGTAATTTTTGGCCATAACTTCCATCGTTTTTGGTCATAACTCGATAAGTTTTCAAGATATCGACTTGATTTCTATTTTGTTAAATAGAGAAACGTACTGGTTTTCATTAGAATTCTTTTTTTTGCGGATAGTGCGAAAAAATTTTTTATCATTTTTTCAAAAAAAGCAAAGGGGGTAGTCCATGGTAATTTTTGGCCATAACTTCCATCGTTTTTGGTCATAACTCGATAAGTTTTCAAGATATCGACTTGATTTCTATTTTGTTAAATAGAGAAACGTACTGGCTTTCATTAGAATTCTTTTTTTTGCGGATAGTGCGAAAAAATTTTTTTATCATTTTTTCAAAAAAAGCAAAGGGGGTAGTCCATGGTAATTTTTGGCCATAACTTCCATCGTTTTTGGTCATAACTCGATAAGTTTTTAAGATATCGACTTGATTTCTATTTTGTTAAATAGAGAAACGTACTGGCTTTAATTAGAATTCTTTTTTTTTGCGGATAGTGCGAAAAAATTTTTTTATCATTTTTTCAAAAAAAGCAAAGGGGGTAGTCCATGGTAATTTTTGGCCATAACTTCCATCGTTTTTGGTCATAACTCGATAAGTTTTCAAGATATCGACTTGATTTCTAATTTGTTAAATAGAGAAACGTACTGGCTTTAATTAGAATTCTTTTTTTGCGGATAGTGCGAAAAAATTTTTTTATCATTTTTTCAAAAAAAAACAAAGGAGGTAGTCCATGGTAATTTTTGGCCATAACTTCCATCGTTTCTGGTCATAACTTAATAAGTTTCAAGATATCGACTTGATTTTTATTTTGTTAAATAGAGAAACGTACTGGCTTTAATTAGAATTCTTTTTTTTTGTGGATAGTGCGAAAAAATTTTTTTATCATTTTTTCAAAAAAAGCAAAGGGGGTAGTCCATGGTAATTTTTGGCCATAACTTCCATCGTTTTTGGTCATAACTTAATAAGTTTTCAAGATATCGACTTGATTTCTATTTTGTTAAATAGAGAAACGTACTGGCTTTCATTAGAATTCTTTTTTTTGCGGATAGTGCGAAAAAAATTTTTTATCATTTTTTCAAAAAAAGCAAAGGGGGTAGTCCATGGTAATTTTTGGCCATAACTTCCATCGTTTTTGGTCATAACTCGATAAGTTTTCAAGATATCGACTTGATTTCTATTTTGTTAAATAGAGAAACGTACTGGCTTTAATTAGAATTCTTTTTTTTGCGGATAGTGCGAAAAAAATTTTTTATCATTTTTTCAAAAAAAGCAAAGGGGGTAGTCCATGGTAATTTTTGGCCATAACTTCCATCGTTTTTGGTCATAACTCGATAAGTTTTTAAGATATCGACTTGATTTCTATTTTGTTAAATAGAGAAACGTACTGGCTTTAATTAGAATTCTTTTTTTTGCGGATAGTGTGAAAAAATTTTTTTATCATTTTTTCAAAAAAAGCAAAAGGGGTAGTCCATGGTAATTTTTGGCCATAACTTCCATCGTTTCTGGTCATAACTTAATAAGTTTCAAGATATCGACTTGATTTTTATTTTGTTAAATAGAGAAACGTACTGGCTTTAATTAGAATTCTTTTTTTTTGCGGATAGTGCGAAAAAATTTTTTTATCATTTTTTAAAAAAAAAAACAAAGGGGGTAGTCCATGGTAATTTTTGGCCATAACTTCCATCGTTTCTGGTCATAACTTAATAAGTTTTCAAGATATCGACTTGATTTCTATTTTGTTAAATAGAGAAACGTACTGGCTTTAATTAGAATTCTTTTTTTTTGCGGATAGTGCGAAAAAATTTTTTTATCATTTTTTCAAAAAAAGCAAAGGGGGTAGTCCATGGTAATTTTTGGCCATAACTTCCATCGTTTTTGGTCATAACTTAATAAGTTTTCAAGATATCGACTTGATTTCTATTTTGTTAAATAGAGAAACGTACTGGCTTTAATTAGAATTCTTTTTTTTGTGGATAGTGCGAAAAAAAATTTTTATCATTTTTTCAAAAAAAGCAAAGGGGGTAGTCCATGGTAATTTTTGGCCATAACTTCCATCGTTTCTGGTCATAACTTAATAAGTTTTCAAGATATCGACTTGATTTCTATTTTGTTGAATAGAGAAACGTACTGGCTTTAATTAGAATTCTTTTTTTTTGCGGATAGTGCGAAAAAAATTTTTTATCATTTTTTCAAAAAAAGCAAAGGGGGTAGTCCATGGTAATTTTTGGCCATAACTTCCATCGTTTCTGGTCATAACTTAATAAGTTTTCAAGATATCGACTTGATTTCTATTTTGTTAAATAGAGAAACGTACTGGCTTTAATTAGAATTCTTTTTTTTGCGGATAGTGTGAAAAAAATTTTTTATAATTTTTTCAAAAAAAGCAAAGGGGGTAGTCCATGGTAATTTTTGGCCATAACTTCCATCGTTTTTGGTCATAACTTGATAAGTTTTCAAGATATCGACTTGATTTCTATTTTGTTGAATAGAGAAACGTACTGGCTTTAATTAGAATTCTTTTTTTTTGCGGATAGTGCGAAAAAAATTTTTTATCATTTTTTCAAAAAAAGCAAAGGGGGTAGTCCATGGTAATTTTTGGCCATAACTTCCATCGTTTCTGGTCATAACTTAATAAGTTTTCAAGATATCGACTTGATTTCTATTTTGTTAAATAGAGAAACGTACTGGCTTTAATTAGAATTCTTTTTTTTGCGGATAGTGTGAAAAAAATTTTTTATAATTTTTTCAAAAAAAGCAAAGGGGGTAGTCCATGGTAATTTTTGGCCATAACTTCCATCCTTTTTCGTCATAACTTGATAAGTTTTCAAGATATCGACTTGATTTCTATTTTGTTAAATAGAGAAACGTACTGGCTTTAATTAGAATTCTTTTTTTTGCGGATAGTGTGAAAAAAAATTTTTATCATTTTTTCAAAAAAAGCAAAGGGGGTAGTCCATGGTAATTTTTGGCCATAACTTCCATCGTTTTTGGTCATAACTTGATAAGTTTTCAAGATATCGACTTGAGTTCTATTTTGTTAAATAGAGAAACGTACTGGCTTTAATTAGAATTCTTTTTTTTGCGGATAGTGCGAAAAAAATTTTTTTATAATTTTTTCAAAAAAAGCAAAGGGGGTAGTCCATGGTAATTTTTGGCCATAACTTCCATCGTTTTTGGTCATAACTTGATAAGTTTTCAAGATATCGACTTGATTTCTATTTTGTTAAATAGAGAAACGTACTGGCTTTAATTAGAATTCTTTTTTTTTGCCAATAGTGTGAAAATTTTTTTTTATCATTTTTTCAAAAAAAGCAAAGGGGGTAGGTAGTCCATGGTAATTTTTGGCCATAACTTCCATCGTTTTTGGTCATAACTTGATAAGTTTTCAAGATATCGACTTTATTTCTATTTTGTTAAATAGAGAAACGTACTGGCTTTAATTAGAATTCTTTTTTTTGCGGATAGTGTGAAAAATTTTTTTTATCATTTTTTCAAAAAAAGCAAAGGGGGTAGTCCATGGTAATTTTTGGCCATAACTTAAATCCTTTTTGGTCATAACTTGATAAGTTTTCAAGATATCGACTTGAGTTCTATTTTGTTAAATAGAGAAACGTACTGGCTTTAATTAGAATTCTTTTTTTTGCGGATAGTGTGAAAAAATTTTTTTATCATTTTTTCAAAAAAAGCAAAGGGGGTAGTCCATGGTAATTTTTGGCCATAACTTAAATCCTTTTTGGTCATAACTTGATAAGTTTTCAAGATATCGACTTGAGTTCTATTTTGTTAAATAGAGAAACGTACTGGCTTTAATTAGAATTCTTTTTTTTGCGGATAGTGTAAAAACTTTTTTTTATCATTTTTTCAAAAAAAGCAAAGGGGGTAGTCCATGGTAATTTTTGGCCATAACTTAAATCCTTTTTGGTCATAACTTGATAAGTTTTCAAGATATCGACTTGAGTTCTATTTTGTTAAATAGAGAAACGTACTGGCTTTAATAAGAAATCTTTTTTTTGCGGATAGTGCGAAAAAATTTTTTTATCATTTTTTCAAAAAAAGCAAAGGGGGTAGTCCATGGTAATTTTTGGCTATAACTTCCATCGTTTTTGGTCATAACTTGATAAGTTTTCAAGATATCGACTTGATTTCTATTTTGTTAAATAGAGAAACGTACTGGCTTTAATTAGAATTCTTTTTTTTGCGGATAGTGTAAAAAATTTTTTTTATCATTTTTTCAAAAAAAGCAAAGGGGGTAGTCCATGGTAATTTTTGGCCATAACTTAAATCCTTTTTGGTCATAACTTGATAAGTTTTCAAGATATCGACTTGAGTTCTATTTTGTTAAATAGAGAAACGTACTGGCTTTAATAAGAAATCTTTTTTTTGCGGATAGTGCGAAAAAATTTTTTTATCATTTTTTCAAAAAAAGCAAAGGGGGTAGTCCATGGTAATTTTTGGCTATAACTTCCATCGTTTTTGGTCATAACTTGATAAGTTTTCAAGATATCGACTTGATTTCTATTTTGTTAAATAGAGAAACGTACTGGCTTTAATTAGAATTCTTTTTTTTGCGGATAGTGTAAAAAATTTTTTTTATCATTTTTTCAAAAAAAGCAAAGGGGGTAGTCCATGGTAATTTTTGGCTATAACTTCCATCGTTTTTGGTCATAACTTGATAAGTTTTCAAGATATCGACTTGATTTCTATTTTGTTAAATAGAGAAACGTACTGGCTTTAATTAGAATTCTTTTTTTTTGCGGATAGTGTAAAAAATTTTTTTTATCATTTTTTCAAAAAAAGCAAAGGGGGTAGTCCATGGTAATTTTTGGCTATAACTTCCATCGTTTTTGGTCATAACTTGATAAGTTTTCAAGATATCGACTTGATTTCTATTTTGTTAAATAGAGAAACGTACTGGCTTTAATTAGAATTCTTTTTTTTGCGGATAGTGTAAAAAATTTTTTTTATCATTTTTTCAAAAAAAGCAAAGGGGGTAGTCCATGGTAATTTTTGGCCATTACTTAAATCCTTTTTGGTCATAACTTGATAAGTTTTCAAGATATCGACTTGATTTCTATTTTGTTAAATAGAGAAACGTACTGGCTTTAATTAGAATTCTTTTTTTTGCGGATAGTGTAAAAAAATTTTTTTATCATTTTTTCAAAAAAAGCAAAGGGGGTAGTCCATGGTAATTTTTGGCTATAACTTCCATCGTTTTTGGTCATAACTTGATAAGTTTTCAAGATATCGACTTGATTTCTATTTTGTTAAATAGAGAAACGTACTGGCTTTAATTAGAATTCTTTTTTTTGCGGATAGTGTAAAAAATTTTTTTTATCATTTTTTCAAAAAAAGCAAAGGGGGTAGTCCATGGTAATTTTTGGCCATTACTTCCATCGTTTTTGGTCATAACTTGATAAGTTTTCAAGATATCGACTTGATTTCTATTTTGTTAAATAGAGAAACGTACTGGCTTTAATTAGAATTCTTTTTTTTGCGGATAGTGTGAAAAAATTTTTTTATCATTTTTTCAAAAAAAGCAAAAGGGGTAGTCCATGGTAATTTTTGGCCATAACTTAAATCCTTTTTGGTCATAACTTGATAAGTTTTCAAGA
This sequence comes from Thelaira solivaga, assembly GCA_947397855.1. Classification (NCBI taxonomy): domain Eukaryota; kingdom Metazoa; phylum Arthropoda; class Insecta; order Diptera; family Tachinidae; genus Thelaira; species Thelaira solivaga. Next base: position 56,489,050 of record OX377612.1, read on the forward strand.
TATCGACTTGATTTCTATTTTGTTAAATAGAGAAACGTACTGGCTTTAATTAGAATTCTTTTTTTTGCGGATAGTGTAAAAAATTTTTTTTATCATTTTTTCAAAAAAAGCAAAGGGGGTAGTCCATGGTAATTTTTGGCCATTACTTCCATCGTTTTTGGTCATAACTTGATAAGTTTTCAAGATATCGACTTGATTTCTATTTTGTTAAATAGAGAAACGTACTGGCTTTAATTAGAATTCTTTTTTTTGCGGATAGTGTAAAAAATTTTTTTTATCATTTTTTCAAAAAAAGCAAAGGGGGTAGTCCATGGTAATTTTTGGCTATAACTTCCATCGTTTTTGGTCATAACTTGATAAGTTTTCAAGATATCGACTTGATTTCTATTTTGTTAAATAGAGAAACGTACTGGCTTTAATTAGAATTCTTTTTTTTGCGGATAGTGTGAAAAAATTTTTTTATCATTTTTTCAAAAAAAGCAAAAGGGGTAGTCCATGGTAATTTTTGGCCATAACTTAAATCCTTTTTGGTCATAACTTGATAAGTTTTCAAGATATCGACTTGATTTCTATTTTGTTAAATAGAGAAACGTACTGGCTTTAATTAGAATTCTTTTTTTTGCGGATAGTGTAAAAAATTTTTTTTATCATTTTTTCAAAAAAAGCAAAGGGGGTAGTCCATGGTAATTTTTGGCCATTACTTCCATCGTTTTTGGTCATAACTTGATAAGTTTTCAAGATATCGACTTGATTTCTATTTTGTTAAATAGAGAAACGTACTGGCTTTAATTAGAATTCTTTTTTTTGCGGATAGTGTAAAAAATTTTTTTTATCATTTTTTCAAAAAAAGCAAAGGGGGTAGTCCATGGTAATTTTTGGCTATAACTTCCATCGTTTTTGGTCATAACTTGATAAGTTTTCAAGATATCGACTTGATTTCTATTTTGTTAAATAGAGAAACGTACTGGCTTTAATTAGAATTCTTTTTTTTGCGGATAGTGTAAAAAATTTTTTTTATCATTTTTTCAAAAAAAGCAAAGGGGGTAGTCCATGGTAATTTTTGGCCATTACTTCCATCGTTTTTGGTCATAACTTGATAAGTTTTCAAGATATCGACTTGATTTCTATTTTGTTAAATAGAGAAACGTACTGGCTTTAATTAGAATTCTTTTTTTTGCGGATAGTGTAAAAAATTTTTTTTATCATTTTTTCAAAAAAAGCAAAGGGGGTAGTCCATGGTAATTTTTGGCCATTACTTCCATCGTTTTTGGTCATAACTTGATAAGTTTTCAAGATATCGACTTGATTTCTATTTTGTTAAATAGAGAAACGTACTGGCTTTAATTAGAATTCTTTTTTTTGCGGATAGTGTAAAAAATTTTTTTTATCATTTTTTCAAAAAAGCAAAGGGGGTAGTCCATGGTAATTTTTGGCTATAACTTCCATCGTTTTTGGTCATAACTTGATAAGTTTTCAAGATATCGACTTGATTTCTATTTTGTTAAATAGAGAAACGTACTGGCTTTAATTAGAATTCTTTTTTTTGCGGATAGTGTAAAAATTTTTTTTTATCATTTTTTCAAAAAAGCAAAGGGGGTAGTCCATGGTAATTTTTGGCTATAACTTCCATCGTTTTTGGTCATAACTTGATAAGTTTTCAAGATATCGACTTGATTTCTATTTTGTTAAATAGAGAAACGTACTGGCTTTAATTAGAATTCTTTTTTTTGCGGATAGTGTAAAAAATTTTTTTTATCATTTTTTCAAAAAAAGCAAAGGGGGTAGTCCATGGTAATTTTTGGCCATTACTTCCATCGTTTTTGGTCATAACTTGATAAGTTTTCAAGATATCGACTTGATTTCTATTTTGTTAAATAGAGAAACGTACTGGCTTTAATTAGAATTCTTTTTTTTGCGGATAGTGTAAAAAATTTTTTTTATAATTTTTTCAAAAAAGCAAAGGGGGTAGTCCATGGTAATTTTTGGCTATAACTTCCATCGTTTTTGGTCATAACTTGATAAGTTTTCAAGATATCGACTTGATTTCTATTTTGTTAAATAGAGAAACGTACTGGCTTTAATTAGAATTCTTTTTTTTGCGGATAGTGTAAAAAATTTTTTTTATCATTTTTTCAAAAAAGCAAAGGGGGTAGTCCATGGTAATTTTTGGCTATAACTTCCATCGTTTTTGGTCATAACTTGATAAGTTTTCAAGATATCGACTTGATTTCTATTTTGTTAAATAGAGAAACGTACTGGCTTTAATTAGAATTCTTTTTTTTGCGGATAGTGTAAAAAATTTTTTTTATCATTTTTTCAAAAAAAGCAAAGGGGGTAGTCCATGGTAATTTTTGGCTATAACTTCCATCGTTTTTGGTCATAACTTGATAAGTTTTCAAGATATCGACTTGATTTCTATTTTGTTAAATAGAGAAACGTACTGGCTTTAATTAGAATTCTTTTTTTTTTGCGGATAGTGTAAAAAATTTTTTTTATCATTTTTTCAAAAAAAGCAAAGGGGGTAGTCCATGGTAATTTTTGGCTATAACTTCCATCGTTTTTGGTCATAACTTGATAAGTTTTCAAGATATCGACTTGATTTCTATTTTGTTAAATAGAGAAACGTACTGGCTTTAATTAGAATTCTTTTTTTTGCGGATAGTGTAAAAAATTTTTTTTATCATTTTTTCAAAAAAAGCAAACGGGGTAGTCCATGGTAAATTTTGGCTATAACTTCCATCGTTTTTGGTCATAACTTGATAAGTTTTCAAGATATCGACTTGATTTCTATTTTGTTAAATAGAGAAACGTACTGGCTTTAATTAGAATTCTTTTTTTTTGCGGATAGTGTAAAAAATTTTTTTTATCATTTTTTCAAAAAAAGCAAAGGGGGTAGTCCATGTTAATTTTTGGCTATAACTTCCATTGTTTTTGGTCATAACTTGATAAGTTTTCAAGATATCGACTTGATTTCTATTTTGTTAAATAGAGAAACGTACTGGCTTTAATTAGAATTCTTTTTTTTGCGGATAGTGTGAAAAAATTTTTTTATCATTTTTTCAAAAAAAGCAAAGGGGGTAGTCCATGGTAATTTTTGGCTATAACTTCCATCGTTTTTGGTCATAACTTGATAAGTTTTCAAGATATCGACTTGATTTCTATTTTGTTAAATAGAGAAACGTACTGGCTTTAATTAGAATTCTTTTTTTTTTGCGGATAGTGTAAAAAATTTTTTTTATCATTTTTTCAAAAAAATGACAAATGGTAATTTTTGGCTATAACTTCCATCGTTTTTGGTCATAACTTGATAAGTTTTCAAGATATCGACTTGATTTCTATTTTGTTAAATAGAGAAACGTACTGGCTTTAATTAGAATTCTTTTTTTTGCGGATAGTGTAAAAAATTTTTTTTATCATTTTTTCAAAAAAAGCAAACGGGGTAGTCCATGGTAAATTTTGGCTATAACTTCCATCGTTTTTGGTCATAACTTGATAAGTTTTCAAGATATCGACTTGATTTCTATTTTGTTAAATAGAGAAACGTACTGGCTTTAATTAGAATTCTTTTTTTTTGCGGATAGTGTAAAAAATTTTTTTTATCATTTTTTCAAAAAAAGCAAAGGGGGTAGTCCATGTTAATTTTTGGCTATAACTTCCATTGTTTTTGGTCATAACTTGATAAGTTTTCAAGATATCGACTTGATTTCTATTTTGTTAAATAGAGAAACGTACTGGCTTTAATTAGAATTCTTTTTTTTTGCGGATAGTGTAAAAAATTTTTTTTATCATTTTTTCAAAAAAAGCAAAGGGGGTAGTCCATGGTAAATTTTGGCCATAACTTCCATCGTTTTTGGTCATAACTTGATAAGTTTTCAAGATATCGACTTGATTTCTATTTTGTTAAATAGAGAAACGTACTGGCTTTAATTAGAATTCTTTTTTTTGCGGATAGTGTGAAAAAATTTTTTTATCATTTTTTCAAAAAAAGCAAAGGGGGTAGTCCATGGTAATTTTTGGCCATAACTTAAATCCTTTTTGGTCATAACTTGATAAGTTTTCAAGATATCGACTTGAGTTCTATTTTGTTAAATAGAGAAACGTACTGGCTTTAATTAGAATTCTTTTTTTTGCGGATAGTGCGAAAAAATTTTTTTATCATTTTTTCAAAAAAAGCAAAGGGGGTAGTCCATGGTAATTTTTGGCCATAACTTAAATCCTTTTTGGTCATAACTTGATAAGTTTTCAAGATATCGACTTGAGTTCTATTTTGTTAAATAGAGAAACGTACTGGCTTTAATTAGAATTCTTTTTTTTGCGGATAGTGTAAAAAATTTTTTTTATCATTTTTTCAAAAAAAGCAAAGGGGGTAGTCCATGGTAATTTTTGGCTATAACTTCCATCGTTTTTGGTCATAACTTGATAAGTTTTCAAGATATCGACTTGATTTCTATTTTGTTAAATAGAGAAACGTACTGGCTTTAATTAGAATTCTTTTTTTTGCGGATAGTGTAAAAAATTTTTTTTATCATTTTTTCAAAAAAAGCAAAGGGGGTAGTCCATGGTAATTTTTGGCTATAACTTCCATCGTTTTTGGTCATAACTTGATAAGTTTTCAAGATATCGACTTGATTTCTATTTTGTTAAATAGAGAAACGTACTGGCTTTAATTAGAATTCTTTTTTTTTGCGGATAGTGTAAAAAATTTTTTTTATCATTTTTTCAAAAAAAGCAAAGGGGGTAGTCCATGGTAATTTTTGGCTATAACTTCCATCGTTTTTGGTCATAACTTGATAAGTTTTCAAAATATCGACTTTATTTCTATTTTGTTAAATAGAGAAACGTACTGGCTTTAATTAGAATTCTTTTTTTTGCGGATAGTGTGAAAAATTTTTTTTATCATTTTTTCAAAAAAAGCAAAGGGGGTAGTCCATGGTAATTTTTGGCCATAACTTAAATCCTTTTTGGTCATAACTTGATAAGTTTTCAAGATATCGACTTGAGTTCTATTTTGTTAAATAGAGAAACGTACTGGCTTTAATTAGAATTCTTTTTTTTGCGGATAGTGCGAAAAAATTTTTTTATCATTTTTTCAAAAAAAGCAAAGGGGGTAGTCCATGGTAATTTTTGGCCATAACTTAAATCCTTTTTGGTCATAACTTGATAAGTTTTCAAGATATCGACTTGAGTTCTATTTTGTTAAATAGAGAAACGTACTGGCTTTAATTAGAATTCTTTTTTTTGCGGATAGTGCGAAAAAATTTTTTTATCATTTTTTCAAAAAAAGCAAAGGGGGTAGTCCATGGTAATTTTTGGCCATAACTTCCATCGTTTTTGGTCATAACTTGATAAGTTTTCAAGATATCGACTTGATTTCTATTTTGTTAAATAGAGAAACGTACTGGCTTTAATTAGAATTCTTTTTTTTGCGGATAGTGTGAAAATTTTTTTTTATCATTTTTTCAAAAAAAGCAAAGGGGGTAGTCCATGGTAATTTTTGGCCATAACTTAAATCCTTTTTGGTCATAACTTGATAAGTTTTCAAGATATCGACTTGAGTTCTATTTTGTTAAATAGAGAAACGTACTGGCTTTAATTAGAATTCTTTTTTTTGCGGATAGTGCGAAAAAATTTTTTTATCATTTTTTCAAAAAAAGCAAAGGGGGTAGTCCATGGTAATTTTTGGCCATAACTTAAATCCTTTTTGGTCATAACTTGATAAGTTTTCAAGATATCGACTTGAGTTCTATTTTGTTAAATAGAGAAACGTACTGGCTTAAATTAGAATTCTTTTTTTTTGCGGATAGTGTAAAAAATTTTTTTTATCATTTTTTCAAAAAAAGCAAAGGGGGTAGTCCATGGTACTTTTTGGCCATAACTTCCATCCTTTTTGGTCATAACTTGATAACTTTTCAAGATATCGACTTTATTTCTATTTTGTTAAATAGAGAAACGTACTGGCTTTAATTAGAATTCTTTTTTTTGCGGATAGTGTGAAAAAATTTTTTTATCATTTTTTCAAAAAAAGCAAAGGGGGTAGTCCATGGTAATTTTTGGCCATAACTTCTATCGTTTTTGGTCATAACTTGATAAGTTTTCAAGATATCGACTTGATTTCTATTTTGTTAAATAGAGAAACGTACTGGCTTTAATTAGAATTCTTTTTTTTGCGGATAGTGTGAAAAAATTTTTTTATCATTTTTTCAAAAAAAGCAAAGGGGGTAGTCCATGGTAATTTTTGGCTATAACTTCCATCGTTTTTGGTCATAACTTGATAAGTTTTCAAGATATCGACTTGATTTCTATTTTGTTAAATAGAGAAACGTACTGGCTTTAATTAGAATTCTTTTTTTTTTGCGGATAGTGTAAAAAATTTTTTTTATCATTTTTTCAAAAAAAGCAAAGGGGGTAGTCCATGGTACTTTTTGGCCATAACTTCCATCCTTTTTGGTCATAACTTGATAACTTTTCAAGATATCGACTTTATTTCTATTTTGTTAAATAGAGAAACGTACTGGCTTTAATTAGAATTCTTTTTTTTGCGGATAGTGCGAAAAAATTTTTTTATCATTTTTTCAAAAAAAGCAAAGGGGGTAGTCCATGGTAATTTTTGGCCATAACTTAAATCCTTTTTGGTCATAACTTGATAAGTTTTCAAGATATCGACTTGAGTTCTATTTTGTTAAATAGAGAAACGTACTGGCTTTAATTAGAATTCTTTTTTTTTGCGGATAGTGTAAAAAATTTTTTTTATCATTTTTTCAAAAAAAGCAAAGGGGGTAGTCCATGGTACTTTTTGGCCATAACTTCCATCCTTTTTGGTCATAACTTGATAACTTTTCAAGATATCGACTTTATTTCTATTTTGTTAAATAGAGAAACGTACTGGCTTTAATTAGAATTCTTTTTTTTGCGGATAGTGTGAAAAAATTTTTTTATCATTTTTTCAAAAAAAGCAAAGGGGGTAGTCCATGGTAATTTTTGGCCATAACTTCTATCGTTTTTGGTCATAACTTGATAAGTTTTCAAGATATCGACTTGATTTCTATTTTGTTAAATAGAGAAACGTACTGGCTTTAATTAGAATTCTTTTTTTTGCGGATAGTGTGAAAAAATTTTTTTATCATTTTTTCAAAAAAAGCAAAGGGGGTAGTCCATGGTAATTTTTGGCTATAACTTCCATCGTTTTTGGTCATAACTTGATAAGTTTTCAAGATATCGACTTGATTTCTATTTTGTTAAATAGAGAAACGTACTGGCTTTAATTAGAATTCTTTTTTTTTGCGGATAGTGTAAAAAATTTTTTTTATCATTTTTTCAAAAAAAGCAAAGGGGGTAGTCCATGGTACTTTTTGGCCATAACTTCCATCCTTTTTGGTCATAACTTGATAACTTTTCAAGATATCGACTTTATTTCTATTTTGTTAAATAGAGAAACGTACTGGCTTTAATTAGAATTCTTTTTTTTGCGGATAGTGTGAAAAAATTTTTTTATCATTTTTTCAAAAAAAGCAAAGGGGGTAGTCCATGGTAATTTTTGGCCATAACTTCTATCGTTTTTGGTCATAACTTGATAAGTTTTCAAGATATCGACTTGATTTCTATTTTGTTAAATAGAGAAACGTACTGGCTTTAATTAGAATTCTTTTTTTTGCGGATAGTGTGAAAAAATTTTTTTATCATTTTTTCAAAAAAAGCAAAGGGGGTAGTCCATGGTAATTTTTGGCTATAACTTCCATCGTTTTTGGTCATAACTTGATAAGTTTTCAAGATATCGACTTGATTTCTATTTTGTTAAATAGAGAAACGTACTGGCTTTAATTAGAATTCTTTTTTTTTGCGGATAGTGTAAAAAATTTTTTTTATCATTTTTTCAAAAAAAGCAAAGGGGGTAGTCCATGGTACTTTTTGGCCATAACTTCCATCCTTTTTGGTCATAACTTGATAACTTTTCAAGATATCGACTTTATTTCTATTTTGTTAAATAGAGAAACGTACTGGCTTTAATTAGAATTCTTTTTTTTGCGGATAGTGTGAAAAAATTTTTTTATCATTTTTTCAAAAAAAGCAAAGGGGGTAGTCCATGGTAATTTTTGGCCATAACTTCTATCGTTTTTGGTCATAACTTGATAAGTTTTCAAGATATCGACTTGATTTCTATTTTGTTAAATAGAGAAACGTACTGGCTTTAATTAGAATTCTTTTTTTTGCGGATAGTGTGAAAAAATTTTTTTATCATTTTTTCAAAAAAAGCAAAGGGGGTAGTCCATGGTAATTTTTGGCTATAACTTCCATCGTTTTTGGTCATAACTTGATAAGTTTTCAAGATATCGACTTGATTTCTATTTTGTTAAATAGAGAAACGTACTGGCTTTAATTAGAATTCTTTTTTTTTGCGGATAGTGTAAAAAAATTTTTTTATCATTTTTTCAAAAAAAGCAAAGGGGGTAGTCCATGGTACTTTTTGGCCATAACTTCCATCCTTTTTGGTCATAACTTGATAACTTTTCAAGATATCGACTTTATTTCTATTTTGTTAAATAGAGAAACGTACTGGCTTTAATTAGAATTCTTTTTTTTGCGGATAGTGTGAAAAAATTTTTTTATCATTTTTTCAAAAAAAGCAAAGGGGGTAGTCCATGGTAATTTTTGGCCATAACTTCTATCGTTTTTGGTCATAACTTGATAAGTTTTCAAGATATCGACTTGAGTTCTATTTTGTTAAATAGAGAAACGTACTGGCTTTAATTAGAATTCTTTTTTTTGCGGATAGTGCGAAAAAAAATTTTTATCATTTTTTCAAAAAAAGCAAAGGGGGTAGTCCATGGTAATTTTTGGCCATAACTTAAATCCTTTTTGGTCATAACTTGATAAGTTTTCAAGATATCGACTTGAGTTCTATTTTGTTAAATAGAGAAACGTACTGGCTTTAATTAGAATTCTTTTTTTTTGCGGATAGTGTAAAAAAATTTTTTTATCATTTTTTCAAAAAAAGCAAAGGGGGTAGTCCATGGTACTTTTTGGCCATAACTTCCATCCTTTTTGGTCATAACTTGATAACTTTTCAAGATATCGACTTTATTTCTATTTTGTTAAATAGAGAAACGTACTGGCTTTAATTAGAATTCTTTTTTTTGCGGATAGTGTGAAAAAATTTTTTTATCATTTTTTCAAAAAAAGCAAAGGGGGTAGTCCATGGTAATTTTTGGCCATAACTTCTATCGTTTTTGGTCATAACTTGATAAGTTTTCAAGATATCGACTTGATTTCTATTTTGTTAAATAGAGAAACGTACTGGCTTTAATTAGAATTCTTTTTTTTGCGGATAGTGTGAAAAAAATTTTTTATCATTTTTTCAAAAAAAGCAAAGGGGGTAGTCCATGGTAATTTTTGGCTATAACTTCCATCGTTTTTGGTCATAACTTGATAAGTTTTCAAGATATCGACTTGATTTCTATTTTGTTAAATAGAGAAACGTACTGGCTTTAATTAGAATTCTTTTTTTTGCGGATAGTGTGAAAACATTTTTTTATCATTTTTTCAAAAAAAGCAAAGGGGGTAGTCCATGGTAATTTTTGGCCATAACTTCCATCGTTTTTGGTCATAACTTGATAAGTTTTCAAGATATCGACTTGATTTCTATTTTGTTAAATAGAGAAACGTACTGGCTTTAATTAGAATTCTTTTTTTTGCGGATAGTGTGAAAAAATTTTTTTATCATTTTTTCAAAAAAAGCAAAGGGGGTAGTCCATGGTACTTTTTGGCCATAACTTCCATCCTTTTTGGTCATAACTTGATAACTTTTCAAGATATCGACTTTATTTCTATTTTGTTAAATAGAGAAACGTACTGGCTTTAATTAGAATTCTTTTTTTTGCGGATAGTGTGAAAACATTTTTTTATCATTTTTTCAAAAAAAGCAAAGGGGGTAGTCCATGGTAATTTTTGGCCATAACTTCCATCGTTTTTGGTCATAACTTGATAAGTTTTCAAGATATCGACTTGATTTCTATTTTGTTAAATAGAGAAACGTACTGGCTTTAATTAGAATTCTTTTTTTTGCGGATAGTGTAAAAAAATTTTTTTTATCATTTTTTCAAAAAAAGCAAAGCGGGTAGTCCATGGTAATTTTTGGCCATAACTTCCATTGTTTTTGGTCATAACTTGATAAGTTTTCAAGATATCGACTTGATTTCTATTTTGTTAAATAGAGAAACGTACTGGCTTTAATTAGAATTCTTTTTTTTGCGGATAGTGTGAAAAAATTTTTTTATCATTTTTTCAAAAAAAGCAAAGGGGGTAGTCCATGGTACTTTTTGGCCATAACTTCCATCCTTTTTGGTCATAACTTGATAACTTTTCAAGATATCGACTTTATTTCTATTTTGTTAAATAGAGAAACGTACTGGCTTTAATTAGAATTCTTTTTTTTGCGGATAGTGTGAAAAAATTTTTTTATCATTTTTTCAAAAAAAGCAAAGGGGGTAGTCCATGGTAATTTTTGGCCATAACTTCCATCGTTTTTGGTCATAACTTGATAAGTTTTCAAGATATCGACTTGATTTCTATTTTGTTTAATAAAGAAACGTACTGGCTTTAATTAGAATTCTTGTTTTTGCGGATAGTGTGAAAACATTTTTTTATCATTTTTTCAAAAAAAGCAAAGGGGGTAGTCCATGGTAATTTTTGGCCATAACTTCCATCGTTTTTGGTCATAACTTGATAAGTTTTCAAGATATCGACTTGATTTCTATTTTGTTAAATAGAGAAACGTACTGGCTTTAATTAGAATTCTTTTTTTTTGCGGATAGTGTGAAAAATTTTTTTTATCATTTTTTCAAAAAAAGCAAAAGGGGGTAGTCCATGGTAATTTTTGGCCATAACTTAAAACGTTTTTGGTCATAACTTGATAAGTTTTCAAGATATCGACTTGATTTCTATTTTGTTAAATAGAGAAACGTACTGGCTTTAATTAGAATTCTTTTTTTTTTGCGGATAGTGTGAAAAATTTTTTTTATCATTATTTCAAAAAAAGCAAAGGGGGTAGTCCATGGTAATTTTTGGCCATAACTTCCATCGTTTTTGGTCATAACTTGATAAGTTTTCAAGATATCGACTTGATTTCTATTTTGTTAAATAGAGAAACGTACTGGCTTTAATTAGAATTCTTTTTTTTGCGGATAGTGTGAAAAAATTTTTTTATCATTTTTTCAAAAAAAGCAAAGGGGGTAGTCCATGGTAATTTTTGGCCATAACTTCCATCGTTTTTGGTCATAACTTGATAAGTTTTCAAGATATCGACTTGATTTCTATTTTGTTAAATAGAGAAACGTACTGGCTTTAATTAGAATTCTTTTTTTTGCGGATAGTGTGAAAAAATTTTTTTATCATTTTTTCAAAAAAAGCAAAGGGGGTAGTCCATGGTAATTTTTGGCCATAACTTCCATCGTTTTTGGTCATAACTTGATAAGTTTTCAAGATATCGACTTGATTTCTATTTTGTTAAATAGAGAAACGTACTGGCTTTAATTAGAATTCTTTTTTTTTGCGGATAGTGTAAAAAATTTTTTTTATCATTTTTTCAAAAAAAGCAAAGGGGGTAGTCCATGGTAATTTTTGGCCATAACTTCCATCGTTTTTGGTCATAACTTGATAAGTTTTCAAGATATCGACTTGATTTCTATTTTGTTAAATAGAGAAACGTACTGGCTTTAATTAGAATTCTTTTTTTTGCGGATAGTGTAAAAAATTTTTTTTATCATTTTTTCAAAAAAAGCAAAGGGGGTAGTCCATGGTAATTTTTGGCTATAACTTCCATCGTTTTTGGTCATAACTTGATAAGTTTTCAAGATATCGACTTGATTTCTATTTTGTTAAATAGAGAAACGTACTGGCTTTAATTAGAATTCTTTTTTTTGCGGATAGTGTAAAAAAAATTTTTTATCATTTTTTCAAAAAAAGCAAAGGGGGTAGTCCATGGTAATTTTTGGCCATAACTTCCATCGTTTTTGGTCATAACTTGATAAGTTTTCAAGATATCGACTTTATTTCTATTTTGTTAAATAGAGAAACGTACTGGCTTTAATTAGAATTCTTTTTTTTGCGGATAGTGTGAAAAAAATTTTTTATCATTTTTTAAAAAAAAGCAAAGGGGGTAGTCCATGGTAATTTTTGGCCATAACTTCCATCGTTTTTGGTCATAACTTGATAAGTTTTCAAGATATCGACTTGATTTCTATTTTGTTAAATAGAGAAACGTACTGGCTTTAATTAGAATTCTTTTTTTTGCGGATAGTGTGAAAAATTTTTTTTTATCATTTTTTCAAAAAAAGCAAAGGGGGTAGTCCATGGTAATTTTTGGCCATAACTTCCATCGTTTTTGGTCATAACTTGATAAGTTTTCAAGATATCGACTTGATTTCTATTTTGTTAAATAGAGAAACGTACTGGCTTTAATTAGAATTCTTTTTTTTGCGGATAGTGTGAAAAATTTTTTTTATCATTTTTTCAAAAAAAGCAAAGGGGGTAGTCCATGGTAATTTTTGGCCATAACTTCCATCGTTTTTGGTCATAACTTGATAAGTTTTCAAGATATCGACTTGATTTCTATTTTGTTAAATAGAGAAACGTACTGGCTTTAATTAGAATTCTTTTTTTTGCGGATAGTGTGAAAAAATTTTTTTATTATTTTTTAAAAAAAAAGCAAAGGGGGTAGTCCATGGTAATTTTTGGCCATAACTTCCATCGTTTTTGGTCATAACTTGATAAGTTTTCAAGATATCGACTTGATTTCTATTTTGTTAAATAGAGAAACGTACTGGCTTTAATTAGAATTCTTTTTTTGCGGATAGTGTGAAAAATTTTTTTTATCATTTTTCCTAAAAAAAGCAAAGGGGGTAGTCCATGGTAATTTTTGGCCATAACTTCCATCCTTTTTGGTCATAACTTGATAAGTTTTCAAGATATCGACTTGATTTCTATTTTGTTAAATAGAGAAACGTACTGGCTTTAATTAGAATTCTTTTTTTTGCGGATAGTGTGAAAAAATTTTTTTATCATTTTTTCAAAAAAAGCAAAGGGGGTAGTCCATGGTACTTTTTGGCCATAACTTCCATCCTTTTTGGTCATAACTTGATAAGTTTTCAAGATATCGACTTGATTTCTATTTTGTTAAATAGAGAAACGTACTGGCTTTAATTAGAATTCTTTTTTTTGCGGATAGTGTGAAAAATTTTTTTTATCATTTTTTCAAAAAAAGCAAAGGGGGTAGGTAGTCCATGGTAATTTTTGGCCATAACTTCCATCCTTTTTGGTCATAACTTGATAAGTTTTCAAGATATCGACTTGATTTCTATTTTGTTAAATAGAGAAACGTACTGGCTTTAATTAGAATTCTTTTTTTTGCGGATAGTGTGAAAAAATTTTTTTATCATTTTTTCAAAAAAAGCAAAGGGGGTAGTCCATGGTAATTTTTGGCCATAACTTCCATCGTTTTTGGTCATAACTTGATAAGTTTTCAAGATATCGACTTGATTTCTATTTTGTTAAATAGAGAAACGTACTGGCTTTAATTAGAATTCTTTTTTTTGCGGATAGTGTGAAAAATTTTTTTTTATCATTTTTTCAAAAAAAGCAAAGGGGGTAGTCCATGGTAATTTTTGGCCATAACTTCCATCGTTTTTGGTCATAACTTGATAAGTTTTCAAGATATCGACTTGATTTCTATTTTGTTAAATAGAGAAACGTACTGGCTTTAATTAGAATTCTTTTTTTTGCGGATAGTGTAAAAAATTTTTTTTATCATTTTTTCAAAAAAAGCAAAGGGGGTAGTCCATGGTAATTTTTGGCTATAACTTCCATCGTTTTTGGTCATAACTTGATAAGTTTTCAAGATATCGACTTGATTTCTATTTTGTTAAATAGAGAAACGTACTGGCTTTAATTAGAATTCTTTTTTTTGCGGATAGTGTAAAAAAAATTTTTTATCATTTTTTCAAAAAAAGCAAAGGGGGTAGTCCATGGTAATTTTTGGCCATAACTTCCATCGTTTTTGGTCATAACTTGATAAGTTTTCAAGATATCGACTTTATTTCTATTTTGTTAAATAGAGAAACGTACTGGCTTTAATTAGAATTCTTTTTTTTGCGGATAGTGTGAAAAAAATTTTTTATCATTTTTTAAAAAAAAGCAAAGGGGGTAGTCCATGGTAATTTTTGGCCATAACTTCCATCGTTTTTGGTCATAACTTGATAAGTTTTCAAGATATCGACTTGATTTCTATTTTGTTAAATAGAGAAACGTACTGGCTTTAATTAGAATTCTTTTTTTTGCGGATAGTGTGAAAAATTTTTTTTTATCATTTTTTCAAAAAAAGCAAAGGGGGTAGTCCATGGTAATTTTTGGCCATAACTTCCATCGTTTTTGGTCATAACTTGATAAGTTTTCAAGATATCGACTTGATTTCTATTTTGTTAAATAGAGAAACGTACTGGCTTTAATTAGAATTCTTTTTTTTGCGGATAGTGTGAAAAATTTTTTTTATCATTTTTTCAAAAAAAGCAAAGGGGGTAGTCCATGGTAATTTTTGGCCATAACTTCCATCGTTTTTGGTCATAACTTGATAAGTTTTCAAGATATCGACTTGATTTCTATTTTGTTAAATAGAGAAACGTACTGGCTTTAATTAGAATTCTTTTTTTTGCGGATAGTGTGAAAAAATTTTTTTATTATTTTTTAAAAAAAAAGCAAAGGGGGTAGTCCATGGTAATTTTTGGCCATAACTTCCATCGTTTTTGGTCATAACTTGATAAGTTTTCAAGATATCGACTTGATTTCTATTTTGTTAAATAGAGAAACGTACTGGCTTTAATTAGAATTCTTTTTTTGCGGATAGTGTGAAAAATTTTTTTTATCATTTTTCCTAAAAAAAGCAAAGGGGGTAGTCCATGGTAATTTTTGGCCATAACTTCCATCCTTTTTGGTCATAACTTGATAAGTTTTCAAGATATCGACTTGATTTCTATTTTGTTAAATAGAGAAACGTACTGGCTTTAATTAGAATTCTTTTTTTTGCGGATAGTGTGAAAAAATTTTTTTATCATTTTTTCAAAAAAAGCAAAGGGGGTAGTCCATGGTACTTTTTGGCCATAACTTCCATCCTTTTTGGTCATAACTTGATAAGTTTTCAAGATATCGACTTGATTTCTATTTTGTTAAATAGAGAAACGTACTGGCTTTAATTAGAATTCTTTTTTTTGCGGATAGTGTGAAAAATTTTTTTTATCATTTTTTCAAAAAAAGCAAAGGGGGTAGGTAGTCCATGGTAATTTTTGGCCATAACTTCCATCCTTTTTGGTCATAACTTGATAAGTTTTCAAGATATCGACTTGATTTCTATTTTGTTAAATAGAGAAACGTACTGGCTTTAATTAGAATTCTTTTTTTTGCGGATAGTGTGAAAAAATTTTTTTATCATTTTTTCAAAAAAAGCAAAGGGGGTAGTCCATGGTAATTTTTGGCCATAACTTCCATCGTTTTTGGTCATAACTTGATAAGTTTTCAAGATATCGACTTGATTTCTATTTTGTTAAATAGAGAAACGTACTGGCTTTAATTAGAATTCTTTTTTTTGCGGATAGTGTGAAAAATTTTTTTTTATCATTTTTTCAAAAAAAGCAAAGGGGGTAGTCCATGGTAATTTTTGGCCATAACTTCCATCGTTTTTGGTCATAACTTGATAAGTTTTCAAGATATCGACTTGATTTCTATTTTGTTAAATAGAGAAACGTACTGGCTTTAATTAGAATTCTTTTTTTTGCGGATAGTGTGAAAAAATTTTTTTATCATTTTTTAAAAAAAAGCAAAGGGGGTAGTCCATGGTAATTTTTGGCCATAACTTCCATCGTTTTTGGTCATAACTTGATAAGTTTTCAAGATATCGACTTGATTTCTATTTTGTTAAATAGAGAACGTACTGGCTTTAATTAGAATTCTTTTTTTTGCGGATAGTGTGAAAAAATTTTTTTTATCATTTTTTCAAAAAAAGCAAAGGGGGTAGTCCATGGTAATTTTTGGCCATAACTTCCATCGTTTTTGGTCATAACTTGATAAGTTTTCAATATATCGACTTGATTTCTATTTTGTTAAATAGAGAAACGTACTGGCTTTAATTAGAATTCTTTTTTTTGCGGATAGTGTGAAAAATTTTTTTTATCATTTTTTCAAAAAAAGCAAATTGGGTAGGTAGTCCATGGTAATTTTTGGCCATAACTTCCATCCTTTTTGGTCATAACTTGATAAGTTTTCAATATATCGACTTGATTTCTATTTTGTTAAATAGAGAAACGTACTGGCTTTAATAAGAATTCTTTTTTTTTGCGGATAGTTCGAAAAAATTTTTTATCATTTTTTCAAAAAAAGCAAAGGGGGTAGTCCATGGTAATTTTTGGCCATAACTTCCATCGTTTTTGGTCATAACTTGATAAGTTTTCAATATATCGACTTGATTTCTATTTTGTTAAATAGAGAAACGTACTGGCTTTAATTAGAATTCTTTTTTTTGCGGATAGTGTGAAAAATTTTTTTTTATCATTTTTTCAAAAAAAGCAAAGGGGGTAGTCCATGGTAATTTTTGGCCATAACTTCCATCGTTTTTGGTCATAACTTGATAAGTTTTCAAGATATCGACTTGATTTCTATTTTGTTAAATAGAGAAACGTACTGGCTTTAATTAGAATTCTTTTTTTTGCGGATAGTGTGAAAAAATTTTTTTATCATTTTTTAAAAAAAAGCAAAGGGGGTAGTCCATGGTAATTTTTGGCCATAACTTCCATCGTTTTTGGTCATAACTTGATAAGTTTTCAAGATATCGACTTGATTTCTATTTTGTTAAATAGAGAAACGTACTGGCTTTAATTAGAATTCTTTTTTTTGCGGATAGTGTGAAAAAAAATTTTTATCATTTTTTCAAAAAAAGCAAAGGGGGTAGTCCATGGTAATTTTTGGCCATTACTTCCATCGTTTTTGGTCATAACTTGATAAGTTTTCAAGATATCGACTTGATTTCTATTTTGTTAAATAGAGAAACGTACTGGCTTTAATTAGAATTCTTTTTTTTGCGGATAGTGTAAAAAAATTTTTCTATAATTTTTTCAAAAAAAGCAAAGGGGGTAGTCCATGGTAATTTTTGGCCATAACTTCCATTGTTTTTGGTCATAACTTGATAAGTTTTCAAGATATCGACTTGATTTCTATTTTGTTAAATAGAGAAACGTACTGGCTTTAATTAGAATTCTTTTTTTTGCGGATAGTGTGAAAAAATTTTTTTATCATTTTTTCAAAAAAAGCAAAGGGGGTAGTCCATGGTAATTTTTGGCCATAACTTCCATCCTTTTTGGTCATAACTTGATAAGTTTTCAAGATATCGACTTGATTTCTATTTTGTTAAATAGAGAAACGTACTGGCTTTAATTAGAATTCTTTTTTTTGCAGATAGTGTGAAAAAATTTTTTTATCATTTTTTCAAAAAAAGCAAAGGGGGTAGTCCATGGTAATTTTTGGCCATAACTTCCATCGTTTTTGGTCATAACTTGATAAGTTTTCAAGATATCGACTTGATTTCTATTTTGTTAAATAGAGAAACGTACTGGCTTTAATTAGAATTCTTTTTTTTGCGGATAGTGTGAAAAAATTTTTTTATCATTTTTTCAAAAAAAGCAAAGGGGGTAGTCCATGGTAATTTTTGGCCATAACTTCCATCGTTTTTGGTCATAACTTGATAAGTTTTCAAGATATCGACTTGATTTCTATTTTGTTAAATAGAGAAACGTACTGGCTTTAATTAGAATTCTTTTTTTTGCGGATAGTGTGAAAAAATTTTTTTATCATTTTTTCAAAAAAAGCAAAGGGGGTAGTCCATGGTAATTTTTGGCGATAACTTCCATCGTTTTTGGTCATAACTTGATAAGTTTTCAAGATATCGACTTGATTTCTATTTTGTTAAATAGAGAAACGTACTGGCTTTAATTAGAATTCTTTTTTTTGCGGATAGTGTGAAAAAAATTTTTTATCATTTTTTCAAAAAAAGCAAAGGGGGTAGTCCATGGTAATTTTTGGCCATAACTTCCATCGTTTTTGGTCATAACTTGATAAGTTTTCAAGATATCGACTTGATTTCTATTTTGTTAAATAGAGAAACGTACTGGCTTTAATTAGAATTCTTTTTTTTGCGGATAGTGTGAAAAAATTTTTTTATCATTTTTTCAAAAAAAGCAAAGGGGGTAGTCCATGGTAATTTTTGGCCATAACTTCCATCGTTTTTGGTCATAACTTGATAAGTTTTCAAGATATCGACTTGATTTCTATTTTGTTAAATAGAGAAACGTACTGGCTTTAATTAGAATTCTTTTTTTTTGCGGATAGTGTGAAAAATTTTTTTATCATTTTTTCAAAAAAAGCAAAGGGGGTAGTCCATGGTAATTTTTGGCCATAACTTCCATCGTTTTTGGTCATAACTTGATAAGTTTTCAAGATATCGACTTGATTTCTATTTTGTTAAATAGAGAAACGTACTGGCTTTAATTAGAATTCTTTTTTTTGCGGATAGTGTAAAAAAATTTTTCTATCATTTTTTCAAAAAAAGCAAAGGGGGTAGTCCATGGTAATTTTTGGCCATAACTTCCATCGTTTTTGGTCATAACTTGATAAGTTTTCAAGATATCGACTTGATTTCTATTTTGTTAAATAGAGAAACGTACTGGCTTTAATTAGAATTCTTTTTTTTGCGGATAGTGTGAAAAAATTTTTTTATCATTTTTTCAAAAAAAGCAAAGGGGGTAGTCCATGGTAATTTTTGGCCATAACTTCCATCGTTTTTGGTCATAACTTGATAAGTTTTCAAGATATCGACTTGATTTCTATTTTGTTAAATAGAGAAACGTACTGGCTTTAATTAGAATTCTTTTTTTTGCGGATAGTGTGAAAAAATTTTTTTATCATTTTTTCAAAAAAAGCAAAGGGGGTAGTCCATGGTAATTTTTGGCCATAACTTCCATTGTTTTTGGTCATAACTTGATAAGTTTTCAAGATATCGACTTGATTTCTATTTTGTTAAATAGAGAAACGTACTGGCTTTAATTAGAATTCTTTTTTTTGCGGATAGTGTGAAAAAATTTTTTTATCATTTTTTCAAAAAAAGCAAAGGGGGTAGTCCATGGTAATTTTTGGCCATAACTTCCATCGTTTTTGGTCATAACTTGATAAGTTTTCAAGATATCGACTTGATTTCTATTTTGTTAAATAGAGAAACGTACTGGCTTTAATTAGAATTCTTTTTTTTGCGGATAGTGTAAAAAAATTTTTCTATCATTTTTTCAAAAAAAGCAAAGGGGGTAGTCCATGGTAATTTTTGGCCATAACTTCCATCGTTTTTGGTCATAACTTGATAAGTTTTCAAGATATCGACTTGATTTCTATTTTGTTAAATAGAGAAACGTACTGGCTTTAATTAGAATTCTTTTTTTTGCGGATAGTGTGAAAAAATTTTTTTATCATTTTTTCAAAAAAAGCAAAGGGGGTAGTCCATGGTAATTTTTGGCCATAACTTCCATCGTTTTTGGTCATAACTTGATAAGTTTTCAAGATATCGACTTGATTTCTATTTTGTTAAATAGAGAAACGTACTGGCTTTAATTAGAATTCTTTTTTTTGCGGATAGTGTGAAAAAATTTTTTTATCATTTTTTCAAAAAAAGCAAAGGGGGTAGTCCATGGTAATTTTTGGCCATAACTTCCATTGTTTTTGGTCATAACTTGATAAGTTTTCAAGATATCGACTTGATTTCTATTTTGTTAAATAGAGAAACGTACTGGCTTTAATTAGAATTCTTTTTTTTGCGGATAGTGTGAAAAAATTTTTTTATCATTTTTTCAAAAAAAGCAAAGGGGGTAGTCCATGGTAATTTTTGGCCATAACTTCCATCGTTTTTGGTCATAACTTGATAAGTTTTCAAGATATCGACTTGATTTCTATTTTGTTAAATAGAGAAACGTACTGGCTTTAATTAGAATTCTTTTTTTTGCGGATAGTGTGAAAAAATTTTTTTATCATTTTTTCAAAAAAAGCAAAGGGGGTAGTCCATGGTAATTTTTGGCCATAACTTCCATCGTTTTTGGTCATAACTTGATAAGTTTTCAAGATATCGACTTGATTTCTATTTTGTTAAATAGAGAAACGTACTGGCTTTAATTAGAATTCTTTTTTTTGCGGATAGTGTGAAAAAATTTTTTTATCATTTTTTCAAAAAAAGCAAAGGGGGTAGTCCATGGTAATTTTTGGCCATAACTTCCATTGTTTTTGGTCATAACTTGATAAGTTTTCAAGATATCGACTTGATTTCTATTTTGTTAAATAGAGAAACGTACTGGCTTTAATTAGAATTCTTTTTTTTGCGGATAGTGTGAAAAAATTTTTTTATCATTTTTTCAAAAAAAGCAAAGGGGGTAGTCCATGGTAATTTTTGGCCATAACTTCCATCGTTTTTGGTCATAACTTGATAAGTTTTCAAGATATCGACTTGATTTCTATTTTGTTAAATAGAGAAACGTACTGGCTTTAATTAGAATTCTTTTTTTTGCGGATAGTGTAAAAAAATTTTTCTATCATTTTTTCAAAAAAAGCAAAGGGGGTAGTCCATGGTAATTTTTGGCCATAACTTCCATCGTTTTTGGTCATAACTTGATAAGTTTTCAAGATATCGACTTGATTTCTATTTTGTTAAATAGAGAAACGTACTGGCTTTAATTAGAATTCTTTTTTTTGCGGATAGTGTGAAAAAATTTTTTTATCATTTTTTCAAAAAAAGCAAAGGGGGTAGTCCATGGTAATTTTTGGCCATAACTTCCATCGTTTTTGGTCATAACTTGATAAGTTTTCAAGATATCGACTTGATTTCTATTTTGTTAAATAGAGAAACGTACTGGCTTTAATTAGAATTCTTTTTTTTGCGGATAGTGTAAAAAAATTTTTCTATCATTTTTTCAAAAAAAGCAAAGGGGGTAGTCCATGGTAATTTTTGGCCATAACTTCCATCGTTTTTGGTCATAACTTGATAAGTTTTCAAGATATCGACTTGATTTCTATTTTGTTAAATAGAGAAACGTACTGGCTTTAATTAGAATTCTTTTTTTTGCGGATAGTGTGAAAAAAATTTTTTATCATTTTTTCAAAAAAAGCAAAGGGGGTAGTCCATGGTAATTTTTGGCCATAACTTCCATTGTTTTTGGTCATAACTTGATAAGTTTTCAAGATATCGACTTGATTTCTATTTTGTTAAATAGAGAAACGTACTGGCTTTAATTAGAATTCTTTTTTTTGCGGATAGTGTGAAAAAATTTTTTTATCATTTTTTCAAAAAAAGCAAAGGGGGTAGTCCATGGTAATTTTTGGCCATAACTTCCATCCTTTTTGGTCATAACTTGATAAGTTTTCAAGATATCGACTTGATTTCTATTTTGTTAAATAGAGAAACGTACTGGCTTTAATTAGAATTCTTTTTTTTGCGGATAGTGTGAAAAAAATTTGTTATCATTTTTTCAAAAAAAGCAAAGGGGGTAGTCCATGGTAATTTTTGGCCATAACTTCCATCGTTTTTGGTCATAACTTGATAAGTTTTCAAGATATCGACTTGATTTCTATTTTGTTAAATAGAGAAACGTACTGGCTTTAATTAGAATTCTTTTTTTTGCGGATAGTGTGAAAAAAATTTTTTATCATTTTTTCAAAAAAAGCAAAGGGGGTAGTCCATGGTAATTTTTGGCCATAACTTCCATCCTTTTTGGTCATAACTTGATAAGTTTTCAAGATATCGACTTGATTTCTATTTTGTTAAATAGAGAAACGTACTGGCTTTAATTAGAATTCTTTTTTTTGCGGATAGTGTGAAAAAATTTTTTTATCATTTTTTCAAAAAAAGCAAAGGGGGTAGTCCATGGTAATTTTTGGCCATAACTTCCATCGTTTTTGGTCATAACTTGATAAGTTTTCAAGATATCGACTTGATTTCTATTTTGTTAAATAGAGAAACGTACTGGCTTTAATTAGAATTCTTTTTTTTGCGGATAGTGTGAAAAATTTTTTTTATCATTTTTTCAAAAAAAGCAAAGGGGGTAGTCCATGGTAATTTTTGGCCATAACTTCCATCCTTTTTGGTCATAACTTGATAAGTTTTCAAGATATCGACTTGATTTCTATTTTGTTAAATAGAGAAACGTACTGGCTTTAATTAGAATTCTTTTTTTTGCGGATAGTGTGAAAAAATTTTTTTATCATTTTTTCAAAAAAAGCAAAGGGGGTAGTCCATGGTAATTTTTGGCCATAACTTCCATCGTTTTTGGTCATAACTTGATAAGTTTTCAAGATATCGACTTGATTTCTATTTTGTTAAATAGAGAAACGTACTGGCTTTAATTAGAATTCTTTTTTTTGCGGATAGTGTGAAAAATTTTTTTTATCATTTTTTCAAAAAAAGCAAAGGGGGTAGTCCATGGTAATTTTTGGCCATAACTTCCATCCTTTTTGGTCATAACTTGATAAGTTTTCAAGATATCGACTTGATTTCTATTTTGTTAAATAGAGAAACGTACTGGCTTTAATTAGAATTCTTTTTTTTGCGGATAGTGTGAAAAAATTTTTTAATCATTTTTTCAAAAAAAGCAAAGGGGGTAGTCCATGGTAATTTTTGGCCATAACTTCCATCCTTTTTGGTCATAACTTGATAACTTTTCAAGATATCGACTTGATTTCTATTTTGTTAAATAGAGAAACGTACTGGCTTTAATTAGAATTCTTTTTTTTGCGGATAGTGTGAAAAAAATTTTTATCATTTTTTCAAAAAAAGCAAAGGGGGTAGTCCATGGTAATTTTTGGCCATAACTTCCATCGTTTTTGGTCATAACTTGATAAGTTTTCAAGATATCGACTTGATTTCTATTTTGTTAAATAGAGAAACGTACTGGCTTTAATTAGAATTCTTTTTTTTGCGGATAGTGTGAAAAAATTTTTTAATCATTTTTTCAAAAAAAGCAAAGGGGGTAGTCCATGGTAATTTTTGGCCATAACTTCCATCCTTTTTGGTCATAACTTGATAACTTTTCAAGATATCGACTTGATTTCTATTTTGTTAAATAGAGAAACGTACTGGCTTTAATTAGAATTCTTTTTTTTGCGGATAGTGTGAAAAAAATTTTTATCATTTTTTCAAAAAAAGCAAAGGGGGTAGTCCATGGTAATTTTTGGCCATAACTTCCATCGTTTTTGGTCATAACTTGATAAGTTTTCAAGATATCGACTTGATTTCTATTTTGTTAAATAGAGAAACGTACTGGCTTTAATTAGAATTCTTTTTTTTGCGGATAGTGTGAAAAAATTTTTTTATCATTTTTTCAAAAAAAGCAAAGGGGGTAGTCCATGGTAATTTTTGGCGATAACTTCCATCGTTTTTGGTCATAACTTGATAAGTTTTCAAGATATCGACTTGATTTCTATTTTGTTAAATAGAGAAACGTACTGGCTTTAATTAGAATTCTTTTTTTTGCGGATAGTGTGAAAAAAATTTTTTATCATTTTTTCAAAAAAAGCAAAGGGGGTAGTCCATGGTAATTTTTGGCCATAACTTCCATCGTTTTTGGTCATAACTTGATAAGTTTTCAAGATATCGACTTGATTTCTATTTTGTTAAATAGAGAAACGTACTGGCTTTAATTAGAATTCTTTTTTTTGCGGATAGTGTGAAAAAATTTTTTTATCATTTTTTCAAAAAAAGCAAAGGGGGTAGTCCATGGTAATTTTTGGCCATAACTTCCATCCTTTTTGGTCATAACTTGATAAGTTTTCAAGATATCGACTTGATTTCTATTTTGTTAAATAGAGAAACGTACTGGCTTTAATTAGAATTCTTTTTTTTGCGGATAGTGTGAAAAAAAATTTTTATCATTTTTTCAAAAAAAGCAAAGGGGGTAGTCCATGGTAATTTTTGGCCATAACTTCCATCCTTTTTGGTCATAACTGGATAAGTTTTCAAGATATCGACTTGATTTCTATTTTGTTAAATAGAGAAACGTACTGGCTTTAATTAGAATTCTTTTTTTTGCGGATAGTGCGAAAAAAATTTTTTATCATTTTTTCAAAAAAAGCAAAGGGGGTAGTCCATGGTAATTTTTGGCCATAACTTCCATCGTTTTTGGTCATAACTTGATAAGTTTTCAAGATATCGACTTGATTTCTATTTTGTTAAATAGAGAAACGTACTGGCTTTAATTAGAATTCTTTTTTTTGCGGATAGTATGAAAAAATTTTTTTATCATTTTTTCAAAAAAAGCAAAGGGGGTAGTCCATGGTAATTTTTGGCCATAACTTCCATCCTTTTTGGTCATAACTTGATAATTTTTCAAGATATCGACTTGATTTCTATTTTGTTAAATAGAGAAACGTACTGGCTTTAATTAGAATTCTTTTTTTTGCGGATAGTGTGAAAAAATTTTTTTATCATTTTTTCAAAAAAAGCAAAGGGGGTAGTCCATGGTAATTTTTGGCCATAACTCCCATCGTTTTTGGTCATAACTTGATAAGTTTTCAAGATATCGACTTGATTTCTATTTTGTTAAATAGAGAAACATACTGGCTTTCATTAGAATTCTTTTTTTTGCGGATAGTGTGAAAAAAATTTTTTATCATTTTTTCAAAAAAAGCAAAGGGGGTAGTCCATGGTAATTTTTGGCCATAACTCCCATCGTTTTTGGTCATAACTTGATAAGTTTTCAAGATATCGACTTGATTTCTATTTTGTTAAATAGAGAAACGTACTGGCTTTAATTAGAATTCTTTTTTTTGCGGATAGTGCGAAAAAAATTTTTTATCATTTTTTCAAAAAAAGCAAAGGGGGTAGTCCATGGTAATTTTTGGCCATAACTCCCATCGTTTTTGGTCATAACTTGATAAGTTTTCAAGATATCGACTTGATTTCTATTTTGTTAAATAGAGAAACGTACTGGCTTTAATTAGAATTCTTTTTTTTGCGGATAGTATGAAAAAATTTTTTTATCATTTTTTCAAAAAAAGCAAAGGGGGTAGTCCATGGTAATTTTTGGCCATAACTTCCATCGTTTTTGGTCATAACTTGATAAGTTTTCAAGATATCGACTTGATTTCTATTTTGTTAAATAGAGAAACATACTGGCTTTCATTAGAATTCTTTTTTTTGCCAATAGTGTGAAAAAAATTTTTTATCATTTTTTCAAAAAAAGCAAAGGGGGTAGTCCATGGTAATTTTTGGCCATAACTTCCATCGTTTTTGGTCATAACTTGATAAGTTTTCAAGATATCGACTTGATTTCTATTTTGTTAAATAGAGAAACGTACTGGCTTTCATTAGAATTCTTTTTTTTGCCAATAGTGTGGAAAAAATTTTTTATCATTTTTTCAAAAAAAGCAAAGGGGGTAGTCCATGGTAATTTTTGGTCATAACTTCCATCGTTTTTTTTCATAACTTGATAAGTTTTCAAGATATCGACTTTATTTCTATTTTGTTAAATAGAGAAACGTACTGGCTTTAATTAGAATTCTTTTTTTTGCGGATAGTGCGAAAAAAATTTTTTATCATTTTTTCAAAAAAAGCAAAGGGGGTAGTCCATGGTAATTTTTGGCCATAACTTCCATCGTTTTTGGTCATAACTTGATAAGTTTTCAAGATATCGACTTGATTTCTATTTTGTTAAATAGAGAAACATACTGGCTTTCATTAGAATTCTTTTTTTTGCCAATAGTGTGAAAAAAATTTTTTATCATTTTTTCAAAAAAAGCAAAGGGGGTAGTCCATGGTAATTTTTGGCCATAACTTCCATCGTTTTTGGTCATAACTTGATAAGTTTTCAAGATATCGACCTGATTTCTATTTTGTTAAATAGAGAAACGTACTGGCTTTCATTAGAATTCTTTTTTTTGCGGATAGTGCGAAAAATTTTTTTTATCATTTTTTCAAAAAAAGCAAAGGGGGTAGTCCATGGTAATTTTTGGCCATAACTTCCATCGTTTTTGGTCATAACTTGATAAGTTTTGAAGATATCGACTTGATTTCTATTTTGTTAAATAGAGAAACGTACTGGCTTTAATTAGAATTCTTTTTTTTGCCAATAGTGTGAAAAAATTTTTTTATCATTTTTTCAAAAAAAGCAAAGGGGGTAGTCCATGGTAATTTTTGGCCATAACTTCCATCGTTTTTGGTCATAACTTGATAAGTTTTGAAGATATCGACTTGATTTCTATTTTGTTAAATAGAGAAACGTACTGGCTTTAATTAGAATTCTTTTTTTTGCCAATAGTGTGAAAAAAATTTTTTATCATTTTTTCAAAAAAAGCTAAAGGGGTAGTCCATGGTAATTTTTGGCCATAACTCCCATCGTTTTTGGTCATAACTTGATAAGTTTTCAAGATATCGACTTGATTTCTATTTTGTTAAATAGAGAAACGTACTGGCTTTAATTAGAATTCTTTTTTTTGCGGATAGTGTGAAAAAAATTTTTTATCATTTTTTCAAAAAAAGCAAAGGGGGTAGTCCATGGTAAGTTTTGGCCATAACTTCCATCGTTTTTGGTCATAACTTGATAAGTTTTCAAGATATCGACTTGATTTCTATTTTGTTAAATAGAGAAACGTACTGGCTTTAATTAGAATTCTTTTTTTTGCGGATAGTGTGAAAAAAATTTTTTATAATTTTTTCAAAAAAAGCAAAGGGGGTAGTCCATGGTAATTTTTGGCCATAACTTCCATCGTTTTTCGTCATAACTTGATAAGTTTTCAAGATATCGACTTGATTTCTATTTTGTTAAATAGAGAAACGTACTGGCTTTAATTAGAATTCTTTTTTTTGCCAATAGTGTGAAAAAATTTTTATATCATTTTTTCAAAAAAAGCAAAGGGGGTAGTCCATGGTAATTTTTGGCCATAACTTCCATCGTTTTTGGTCATAACTTGATAAGTTTTCAAGATATCGACTTGATTTCTATTTTGTTAAATAGAGAAACGTACTGGCTTTAATTAGAATTCTTTTTTTTGCGGATAGTGCGAAAAAAATTTTTTATCATTTTTTCAAAAAAAGCAAAGGGGGTAGTCCATGGTAATTTTTGGTCATAACTTCCATCGTTTTTGGTCATAACTTGATAAGTTTTCAAGATATCGACTTGATTTCTATTTTGTTAAATAGAGAAACGTACTGGCTTTAATTAGAATTCTTTTTTTTGCCAATAGTGTGAAAAAAATTTTTTATCATTTTTTCAAAAAAAGCAAAGGGGGTAGTCCATGGTAATTTTTGGCCATAACTTCCATCGTTTTTGGTCATAACTTGATAAGTTTTCAAGATATCGACTTGATTTCTATTTTGTTAAATAGAGAAACGTACTGGCTTTCATTAGAATTCTTTTTTTTGCGGATAGTGCGAAAAAATTTTTTTATCATTTTTTCAAAAAAAGCAAAGGGGGTAGTCCATGGTAATTTTTGGCCATAACTTCCATCGTTTTTGGTCATAACTTGATAAGTTTTCAAGATATCGACTTGATTTCTATTTTGTTAAATAGAGAAACGTACTGGCTTTCATTAGAATTCTTTTTTTTGCCAATAGTGTGGAAAAAATTTTTTATCATTTTTTCAAAAAAAGCAAAGGGGGTAGTCCATGGTAATTTTTGGTCATAACTTCCATCGTTTTTTTTCATAACTTGATAAGTTTTCAAGATATCGACTTGATTTCTATTTTATTAAATAGAGAAACGTACTGGCTTTAATTAGAATTCTTTTTTTTGCGGATAGTGCGAAAAAAATTTTTTATCATTTTTTCAAAAAAAGCAAAGGGGGTAGGTAGTCCATGGTAATTTTTGGCCATAACTTCCATCGTTTTTGGTCATAACTTGATAAGTTTTCAAGATATCGACTTGATTTCTATTTTGTTAAATAGAGAAACGTACTGGCTTTAATTAGAATTCTTTTTTTTTGCCAATAGTGTGAAAAAAATTTTTTATCATTTTTTCAAAAAAAGCAAAGGGGGTAGTCCATGGTAATTTTTGGCCATAACTTCCATCGTTTTTGGTCATAACTTGATAAGTTTTCAAGATATCGACTTGATTTCTATTTTGTTAAATAGAGAAACGTACTGGCTTTCATTAGAATTCTTTTTTTTTGCCAATAGTGTGGAAAAAATTTTTTATCATTTTTTCAAAAAAAGCAAAGGGGGTAGTCCATGGTAATTTTTGGCCACAACTTCCATCGTTTTTGGTCATAACTTGATAAGTTTTCAAGATATCGACTTGATTTCTATTTTGTTAAATAGAGAAACGTACTGGCTTTAATTAGAATTCTTTTTTTTTGCCAATAGTGTGAAAAAAATTTTTTATCATTTTTTCAAAAAAAGCAAAGGGGGTAGTCCATGGTAATTTTTGGCCATAACTTCCATCGTTTTTGGTCATAACTTGATAAGTTTTCAAGATATCGACTTGATTTCTATTTTGTTAAATAGAGAAACGTACTGGCTTTAATTAGAATTCTTTTTTTTTGCCAATAGTGCGAAAAAAATTTTTTATCATTTTTTCAAAAAAAGCAAAGGGGGTAGTCCATGGTAATTTTTGGCCATAACTTCCATCGTTTTTGGTCATAACTTGATAAGTTTTCAAGATATCGACTTGATTTCTATTTTGTTAAATAGAGAAACGTACTGGCTTTAATTAGAATTCTTTTTTTTTTGCCAATAGTGTGAAAAAATTTTTTTATCATTTTTTCAAAAAAAAGCAAAGGGGGTAGTCCATGGTAATTTTTGGCCATAACTTCCATCGTTTTTGGTCATAACTTGATAAGTTTTCAAGATATCGACTTGATTTCTATTTTGTTAAATAGAGAAACGTACTGGCTTTCATTAGAATTCTTTTTTTTTGCCAATAGTGTGGAAAAAATTTTTTATCATTTTTTCAAAAAAAGCAAAGGGGGTAGTCCATGGTAATTTTTGGCCATAACTTCCATCGTTTTTGGTCATAACTTGATAAGTTTTCAAGATATCGACTTGATTTCTATTTTGTTAAATAGAGAAACGTACTGGCTTTCATTAGAATTCTTTTTTTTTGCCAATAGTGTGGAAAAAATTTTTTATCATTTTTTCAAAAAAAGCAAAGGGGGTAGTCCATGGTAATTTTTGGCCATAACTTCCATCGTTTTTGGTCATAACTTGATAAGTTTTCAAGATATCGACTTGATTTCTATTTTGTTAAATAGAGAAACGTACTGGCTTTAACTAGAATTCTTTTTTTTTTGCCAATAGTGTGAAAAAAATTTTTTATCATTTTTTCAAAAAAAGCAAAGGGGGTAGTCCATGGTAATTTTTGGCCATAACTTCCATCCTTTTTGGTCATAACTTGATAAGTTTTCAAGATATCGACTTGATTTCTATTTTGTTAAATAGAGAAACGTACTGGCTTTCATTAGAATTCTTTTTTTTTGCCAATAGTGTGGAAAAAATTTTTTATCATTTTTTCAAAAAAAGCAAAGGGGGTAGTCCATGGTAATTTTTGGCCAAAACTTCCATCGTTTTTGGTCATAACTTGATAAGTTTTCAAGATATCGACTTGATTTCTATTTTGTTAAATAGAGAAACGTACTGGCTTTAATTAGAATTCTTTTTTTTTGCCAATAGTGTGGAAAAAATTTTTTATCATTTTTTCAAAAAAAGCAAAGGGGGTAGTCCATGGTAATTTTTGGCCATAACTTCCATCGTTTTTGGTCATAACTTGATAAGTTTTTAAGATATCGACTTGATTTCTATTTTGTTAAATAGAGAAACGTACTGGCTTTCATTAGAATTCTTTTTTTTTGCCAATAGTGTGGAAAAAATTTTTTATCATTTTTTCAAAAAAAGCAAAGGGGGTAGTCCATGGTAATTTTTGGCCATAACTTCCATCGTTTTTGGTCATAACTTGATAAGTTTTCAAGATATCGACTTGATTTCTATTTTGTTAAATAGAGAAACGTACTGGCTTTAATTAGAATTCTTTTTTTTTGCCAATAGTGTGGAAAAAATTTTTTATCATTTTTTCAAAAAAAGCAAAGGGGGTAGTCCATGGTAATTTTTGGCCATAACTTCCATCGTTTTTGGTCATAACTTGATAAGTTTTCAAGATATCGACTTGATTTCTATTTTGTTAAATAGAGAAACGTACTGGCTTTCATTAGAATTCTTTTTTTTGCCAATAGTGTGGAAAAAATTTTTTATCATTTTTTCAAAAAAAGCAAAGGGGTAGTCCATGGTAATTTTTGGCCATAACTTCCATCGTTTTTTGTCATAACTTGATAAGTTTTCAAGATATCGACTTGATTTCTATTTTGTTAAATAGAGAAACGTACTGGCTTTCATTAGAATTCTTTTTTTTTTTGCCAATAGTGTGGAAAAAATTTTTTATCATTTTTTCAAAAAAAGCAAAGGGGGTAGTCCATGGTAATTTTTGGCCATAACTTCCATCGTTTTTGGTCATAACTTGATAAGTTTTCAAGATATCGACTTGATTTCTATTTTGTTAAATAGAGAAACGTACTGGCTTTCATTAGAATTCTTTTTTTTGCCAATAGTGTGGAAAAAATTTTTTATCATTTTTTCAAAAAAAGCAAAGGGGGTAGTCCATGGTAATTTTTGGTCATAACTTCCATCGTTTTTTTTTCATAACTTGATAAGTTTTCAAGATATCGACTTGATTTCTATTTTGTTAAATAGAGAAACATACTGGCTTTCATTAGAATTCTTTTTTTTTGCCAATAGTGTGAAAAAAATTTTTTATCATTTTTTCAAAAAAAACAAAGGGGGTAGTCCATGGTAATTTTTGGCCATAACTTCCATCGTTTTTGGTCATAACTTGATAAGTTTTCAAGATATCGACTTGATTTCTATTTTGTTAAATAGAGAAACGTACTGGCTTTAATTAGAATTCTTTTTTTTTGCCAATAGTGTGAAAAAAATTTTTTATCATTTTTTCAAAAAAAGCAAAGCGGGTAGTCCATGGTAATTTTTGGCCATAACTTCCATCGTTTTTGGTCATAACTTGATAAGTTTTCAAGATATCGACTTGATTTCTATTTTGTTAAATAGAGAAACGTACTGGCTTTAATTAGAATTCTTTTTTTTTGCCAATAGTGTGAAAAAAATTTTTTATCATTTTTTCAAAAAAAGCAAAGGGGGTAGTCCATGGTAATTTTTGGTCATAACTTCCATCGTTTTTTTTTCATAACTTGATAAGTTTTCAAGATATCGACTTGATTTCTATTTTGTTAAATAGAGAAACATACTGGCTTTCATTAGAATTCTTTTTTTTTGCCAATAGTGTGAAAAAAATTTTTTATCATTTTTTCAAAAAAAGCAAAGGGGGTAGTCCATGGTAATTTTTGGCCATAACTTCCATCGTTTTTGGTCATAACTTGATAAGTTTTCAAGATATCGACTTGATTTCTATTTTGTTAAATAGAGAAACGTACTGGCTTTAATTAGAATTCTTTTTTTTTGCCAATAGTGTGAAAAAAATTTTTTATCATTTTTTCAAAAAAAGCAAAGCGGGTAGTCCATGGTAATTTTTGGCCATAACTTCCATCGTTTTTGGTCATAACTTGATAAGTTTTCAAGATATCGACTTGATTTCTATTTTGTTAAATAGAGAAACGTACTGGCTTTAATTAGAATTCTTTTTTTTTGCCAATAGTGTGAAAAAAATTTTTTATCATTTTTTCAAAAAAAGCAAAGGGGGTAGTCCATGGTAATTTTTGGCCATAACTTCCATCGTTTTTGGTCATAACTTGATAAGTTTTCAAGATATCGACTTGATTTCTATTTTGTTAAATAGAGAAACGTACTGGCTTTCATTAGAATTCTTTTTTTTTTGCCAATAGTGTGGAAAAAATTTTTTATCATTTTTTCAAAAAAAGCAAAGTGGGTAGTCCATGGTAATTTTTGGCCATAACTTCCATCGTTTTTGGTCATAACTTGATAAGTTTTCAAGATATCGACTTGATTTCTATTTTGTTAAATAGAGAAACGTACTGGCTTTCATTAGAATTCTTTTTTTTTTGCCAATAGTGTGGAAAAAATTTTTTATCATTTTTTCAAAAAAAGCAAAGGGGGTAGTCCATGGTAATTTTTGGCCATAACTTCCATCGTTTTTGGTCATAACTTGATAAGTTTTCAAGATATCGACTTGATTTCTATTTTGTTAAATAGAGAAACGTACTGGCTTTAATTAGAATTCTTTTTTTTTGCCAATAGTGTGAAAAAAATTTTTTATCATTTTTTCAAAAAAAGCAAAGCGGGTAGTCCATGGTAATTTTTGGCCATAACTTCCATCGTTTTTGGTCATAACTTGATAAGTTTTCAAGATATCGACTTGATTTCTATTTTGTTAAATAGAGAAACGTACTGGCTTTAATTAGAATTCTTTTTTTTTGCCAATAGTGTGAAAAAAATTTTTTATCATTTTTTCAAAAAAAGCAAAGGGGGTAGTCCATGGTAATTTTTGGCCATAACTTCCATCGTTTTTGGTCATAACTTGATAAGTTTTCAAGATATCGACTTGATTTCTATTTTGTTAAATAGAGAAACGTACTGGCTTTCATTAGAATTCTTTTTTTTTTGCCAATAGTGTGGAAAAAATTTTTTATCATTTTTTCAAAAAAAGCAAAGGGGGTAGTCCATGGTAATTTTTGGCCATAACTTCCATCGTTTTTGGTCATAACTTGATAAGTTTTCAAGATATCGACTTGATTTCTATTTTGTTAAATAGAGAAACGTACTGGCTTTCATTAGAATTCTTTTTTTTTTGCCAATAGTGTGGAAAAAATTTTTTATCATTTTTTCAAAAAAAGCAAAGGGGGTAGTCCATGGTAATTTTTGGCCATAACTTCCATCGTTTTTGGTCATAACTTGATAAGTTTTCAAGATATCGACTTGATTTCTATTTTGTTAAATAGAGAAACGTACTGGCTTTCATTAGAATTCTTTTTTTTTTGCCAATAGTGTGGAAAAAATTTTTTATCATTTTTTCAAAAAAAGCAAAGGGGGTAGTCCATGGTAATTTTTGGCCATAACTTCCATCGTTTTTGGTCATAACTTGATAAGTTTTCAAGATATCGACTTGATTTCTATTTTGTTAAATAGAGAAACGTACTGGCTTTCATTAGAATTCTTTTTTTTGCCAATAGTGTGGAAAAAATTTTTTATCATTTTTTCAAAAAAAGCAAAGGGGGTAGTCCATGGTAATTTTTGGCCATAACTTCCATCGTTTTTGGTCATAACTTGATAAGTTCTCAAGATATCGACTTGATTTCTATTTTGTTAAATAGAGAAACGTACTGGCTTTAATTAGAATTCTTTTTTTTTGCCAATAGTGTGAAAAAAATTTTTTATCATTTTTTCAAAAAAAGCAAAGGGGGTAGTCCATGGTAATTTTTGGCCATAACTTCCATCGTTTTTGGTCATAACTTGATAAGTTTTCAAGATATCGACTTGATTTCTATTTTGTTAAATAGAGAAACGTACTGGCTTTCATTAGAATTCTTTTTTTTGCCAATAGTGCGAAAAAAATTTTTTATCATTTTTTCAAAAAAAGCAAAGGGGGTAGTCCATGGTAATTTTTGGCCATAACTTCCATCGTTTTTGGTCATAACTTGATAAGTTTTCAAGATATCGACTTGATTTCTATTTTGTTAAATAGAGAAACGTACTGGCTTTAATTAGAATTCTTTTTTTTTGCCAATAGTGTGGAAAAAATTTTTTATCATTTTTTCAAAAAAAGCAAAGGGGGTAGTCCATGGTAATTTTTGGCCATAACTTCCATCGTTTTTGGTCATAACTTGATAAGTTTTCAAGATATCGACTTGATTTCTATTTTGTTAAATAGAGAAACGTACTGGCTTTAATTAGAATTCTTTTTTTTTGCCAATAGTGTGAAAAAAATTTTTTATCATTTTTTCAAAAAAAGCAAAGGGGGTAGTCCATGGTAATTTTTGGCCATAACTTCCATCGTTTTGGTCATAACTTGATAAGTTTTCAAGATATCGACTTGATTTCTATTTTGTTAAATAGAGAAACGTACTGGCTTTCATTAGAATTCTTTTTTTTTGCCAATAGTGCGAAAAAATTTTTTTATCATTTTTTCAAAAAAAGCAAAGGGGGTAGTCCATGGTAATTTTTGGCCATAACTTCCATCGTTTTTGGTCATAACTTGATAAGTTTTCAAGATATCGACTTGATTTCTATTTTGTTAAATAGAGAAACGTACTGGCTTTAATTAGAATTCTTTTTTTTTGCCAATAGTGTGGAAAAAATTTTTTATCATTTTTTCAAAAAAAGCAAAGGGGGTAGTCCATGGTAATTTTTGGCCATAACTTCCATCGTTTTTGGTCATAACTTGATAAGTTTTCAAGATATCGACTTGATTTCTATTTTGTTGAATAGAAAAACGTACTGGCTTTAATAAGAATTCTTTTTTTTGCGGATAGTGCGAAAAAAAATTTTTATAATTTTTTAAAAAAAAGCAAAGGGGGTCATCCATGGTAATTTTTGGCCATAACTTCCATCCTTTTTGGTCATAACTGGCTAAGTTTTCAAGATATCGACTTGATTTCTATTTTGTTAAATAGAGAAACGTACTGGCTTTCATTAGAATTCTTTTTTTTTTGCGGATAGTGTGAAAAAATTTTTTTATAATTTTTTCAAAAAAAGCAAAGGGGGTAGTCCATGGTAATTTTTGGCCATAACTTCCATCCTTTTTGGTCATAACTTGCTAAGTTTTCAAGATATCGACTTGATTTCTATTTTGTTAAATAGAGAAACGTACTGGCTTTAATAAGAATTCTTTTTTTCGGATAGTGCGAAAAAAATTTTTTATAATTTTTTCAAAAAAAGCAAAAGGGGTAGTCCATGGTAATTTTTGGCCATAACTTCCATCCTTTTTGGTCATAACTTGCTAAGTTTTCAAGATATCGACTTGATTTCTATTTTGTTAAATAGAGAAACGTACTGGCTTTAATTAGAATTCTTTTTTTTTGCCAATAGTGTGAAAAAATTTTTTTATCATTTTTTCAAAAAAAGCAAAGGGGGTAGACCATGGTAATTTTTGGCCATAACTTTCATCGTTTTTGGTCATAACTTGATAAGTTTTCAAGAAATCGACTTGATTTCTATTTTGTTAAATAGAGAAACGTACTGGCTTTCATTAGAATTCTTTTTTTTGCCAATAGTGTGAAAAAAATTTTTTATCATTTTTTCAAAAAAAGCAAAGGGGGTAGTCCATGGTAATTTTTGGCCATAACTTCCATCGTTTTTGGTCATAACTTGATAAGTTTTCAAGATATCGACTTGATTTCTATTTTGTTAAATAGAGAAACGTACTGGCTTTCATTAGAATTCTTTTTTTTTGCGGATAGTGTGAAAAAAATTTTTTATAATTTTTTCAAAAAAAGCAAAGGGGGTAGTCCATGGTAATTTTTGGCCATAACTTCCATTCTTTTTGGTCATAACTGGCTAAGTTTTGAAGATATCGACTTGATTTCTATTTTGTTGAATAGAGAAACGTACTGGCTTTAATTAGAATTCTTTTTTTTGCGGATAGTGCGAAAAAAAATTTTTATAATTTTTTTCAAAAAAAGCAAAAGGGGGTAGTCCATGGTAATTTTTGTCCATAACTTCCATCCTTTTTGGTCATAACTTGCTAAGATTTCAAGATATCGACTTGATTTCTATTTTGTTGAATAGAAAAACGTACTGGCTTTAATAAGAATTCTTTTTTTTGCGGATAGTGCGAAAAAAAATTTTTATAATTTTTTCAAAAAAAGCAAAGGGGGTAGTCCATGGTAATTTTTGGCCATAACTTCCATCCTTTTTGGTCATAACTGGCTAAGTTTTCAAGATATCGACTTGATTTCTATTTTGTTAAATAGAGAAACGTACTGGCTTTCATTAGAATTCTTTTTTTTTTTGCGGATAGTGTGAAAAAATTTTTTTATAATTTTTTCAAAAAAAGCAAAGGGGGTAGTCCATGGTAATTTTTGGCCATAACTTCCATCCTTTTTGGTCATAACTTGCTAAGTTTTCAAGATATCGACTTGATTTCTATTTTGTTAAATAGAGAAACGTACTGGCTTTAATTAGAATTCTTTTTTTTGCCAATAGTGTGAAAAAAATTTTTTATCATTTTTTCAAAAAAAGCAAAGGGGGTAGTCCATGGTAATTTTTGGCCATAACTTCCATCGTTTTTGGTCATAACTTGATAAGTTTTCAAGATATCGACTTGATTTCTATTTTGTTAAATAGAGAAACGTACTGGCTTTAATTAGAATTCTTTTTTTTGCCAATAGTGTGAAAAAAATTTTTTATCATTTTTTCAAAAAAAGCAAAGGGGGTAGTCCATGGTAATTTTTGGCCATAACTTCCATCGTTTTTGGTCATAACTTGATAAGTTTTCAAGATATCGACTTGATTTCTATTTTGTTAAATAGAGAAACGTACTGGCTTTAATTAGAATTCTTTTTTTTGCCAATAGTGTGAAAAAAATTTTTTATCATTTTTTCAAAAAAAGCAAAGGGGGTAGTCCATGGTAATTTTTGGCCATAACTTCCATCGTTTTTGGTCATAACTTGATAAGTTTTCAAGATATCGACTTGATTTCTATTTTGTTAAATAGAGAAACGTACTGGCTTTCATTAGAATTCTTTTTTTTGCCAATAGTGTGGAAAAAATTTTTTATCATTTTTTCAAAAAAAGCAAAGGGGGTAGTCCATGGTAATTTTTGGTCATAACTTCCATCGTTTTTTTTCATAACTTGATAAGTTTTCAAGATATCGACTTGATTTCTATTTTGTTAAATAGAGAAACGTACTGGCTTTCATTAGAATTCTTTTTTTTGCGGATAGTGTGAAAACATTTTTTTATCATTTTTTCAAAAAAAGCAAAGGGGGTAGTCCATGGTAATTTTTGGCCATAACTTCCATCCTTTTTGGTCATAACTTGCTAAGATTTCAAGATATCGACTTGATTTCTATTTTGTTGAATAGAAAAACGTACTGGCTTTAATAAGAATTCTTTTTTTTGCGGATAGTGCGAAAAAAAATTTTTATAATTTTTTCAAAAAAAGCAAAGGGGGTAGTCCATGGTAATTTTTGGCCATAACTTCCATCCTTTTTGGTCATAACTTGCTAAGTTTTCAAGATATCGACTTGGTTTCTATTTTGTTGAATAGAGATACGTACTGGCTTTAATAAGAATTCTTTTTTTTGCGGATAGTGCGAAAAAATTTTTTATAATTTTTTAAAAAAAAGCAAAGGGGGTAGTCCATGGTAATTTTTGGCCATAACTTCCATCCTTTTTGGTCATAACTGGCTAAGATTTCAAGATATCGACTTGATTTCTATTTTTTTAAATAGAGAAACGTACTGGCTTTCATTAGAATTATTTTTTTTGCGGATAGTGTGAAAAAATTTTTTTATAATTTTTTCAACAAAAGCAAAGGGGGTAGTCCATGGTAATTTTTGGCCATAACTTCCATCCTTTTTGGTCATAACTGGCTAAGTTTTCAAGATATCGACTTGATTTCTATTTTGTTAAATAGAGAAACGTACTGGCTTTAATTAGAATTCTTTTTTTTGCGGATAGTGCGAAAAAAATTTTTATAATTTTTTCAACAAAAGCAAAGGGGGTAGTCCATGGTAATTTTTGGCCATAACTTCCATCCTTTTTGGTCATAACTGGCTAAGTTTTCAAGATATCGACTTGATTTCTATTTTGTTAAATAGAGAAACGTACTGGCTTTAATTAGAATTCTTTTTTTTGCGGATAGTGCGAAAAAAATTTTTTATAATTTTTTCAAAAAAAGCAAAGGGGGTAGTCCATGGTAATTTTTGGCCATAACTTCCATCCTTTTTGGTCATAACTGGCTAAGTTTTCAAGATATCGACTTGATTTTTATTTTGTTAAATAGAGAAACGTACTGGCTTTAACTAGAATTCTTTTTTTTTGCGGATAGTGTGAAAAAATTTTTTATAATTTTTTAAAAAAAAGCAAAGGGGGTAGTCCATGGTAATTTTTGGCCATAACCTCCATCCTTTTTGGTCATAACTGGCTAAGTTTTCAAGATATCGACTTCATTTCTATTTTGTTGAATAGAGAAACGTACTGGCTTTAATTAGAATTCTTTTTTTTGCGGATAGTGCGAAAAAAAATTTTTATAATTTTTTCAAAAAAAGCAAAAGGGGGTAGTCCATGGTAATTTTTGGCCATAACTTCCATCCTTTTTGGTCATAACTTGCTAAGTTTTCAAGATATCGACTTGGTTTCTATTTTGTTGAATAGAGATACGTACTGGCTTTAATAAGAATTCTTTTTTTTGCGGATAGTGCGAAAAAAATTTTTTATAATTTTTTCAAAAAAAGCAAAGGGGGTAGTCCATGGTAATTTTTGGCCATAACTTCCATCCTTTTTGGTCATAACTTGCTAAGATTTCAAGATATCGACTTGATTTCTATTTTGTTAAATAGAGAAACGTACTGGCTTTCATTAGAATTCTTTTTTTTGCGGATAGTGTGAAAAAAATTTTTTATAATTTTTTCAACAAAAGCAAAGGGGGTAGGTAGTCCATGGTAATTTTTGGCCATAACTTCCATCCTTTTTGGTCATAACTGGCTAAGTTTTCAAGATATCGACTTGATTTCTATTTTGTTAAATAGAGAAACGTACTGGCTTTCATTAGAATTCTTTTTTTTTGCGGATAGTGTGAAAAAATTTTTTATAATTTTTTAAAAAAAAGCAAAGGGGGTAGTCCATGGTAATTTTTGGTTATAACTTCCATCCTTTTTGGTCATAACTTGCTAAGTTTTCAAGATATCGACTTGGTTTCTATTTTGTTAAATAGAGAAACGTACTGGCTTTAACTAGAATTCTTTTTTTTGCGGATAGTGCAAAAACAAATTTTATCATTTTTAAAAAAAAGCAAAGGGGGTAGTCCATGGTAATTTTTGGCCATAACTTCCATCGTTTTTGGTCATAACTGGCTAAGTTTTCAAGATATCGACTTGATTTCTATTTTGTTAAATAGAGAAACGTACTGGCTTTCATTAGAATTCTTTTTTTTTGCGGATAGTGTGAAAAAATTTTTTTATAATTTTTTCAAAAAAAGCAAAGGGGGTAGTCCATGGTAATTTTTGGCCATAACTTCCATCCTTTTTGGTCATAACTGGCTAAGTTTTCAAGATATCGACTTGATTTCTATTTTGTTAAATAGAGAAACGTACTGGCTTTAATTAGAATTCTTTTTTTTGCGGATAGTGTGAAAAATTTTTTTTATCATTTTTTCAAAAAAAGCAAAGGGGGTAGTCCATGGTAATTTTTGGCCATAACTTCCATCCTTTTTGGTCATAACTTGCTAAGTTTTCAAGATATCGACTTGATTTCTATTTTGTTAAATAGAGAAACGTACTGGCTTTCATTAAAATTCTTTTTTTTTGCGGATAGTGCGAAAAAAAATTTTTATAATTTTTTCAAAAAAAGCAAAGGGGGTAGTCCATGGTAATTTTTGGCCATAACTTCCATCCTTTTTGGTCATAACTTGCTAAGTTTTCAAGATATCGACTTGATTTCTATTTTGTTAAATAGAGAAACGTACTGGCTTTCATTAAAATTCTTTTTTTTTTTGCGGATAGTGCGAAAAAAATTTTTTATCATTCTTTCATAAAAAGCAAAGGGGGTAGTCCATGGTAATTTTTGGAAAAAACTTCCATCCTTTTTGGTCATAACTGGCTAAGTTTTCAAGAAATCGACTTGATTTCTATTTTGTTAAATAGAGAAACGTACTGGCTTTCATTAAAATTCTTTTTTTTTGCGGATAGTGCGAAAAAATTTTTTATAATTTTTTCCAAAAAAGCAAAGGGGGTAGTCCATGGTAATTTTTGGCCAAAACTTCCATCCTTTTTGGACATAACTGGCTAAGTTTTCAAGAAATCGACTTGATTTCTATTTTGTTAAATAGAGAAACGTACTGGCTTTCATTAAAATTCTTTTTTTTTGCGGATAGTGCGAAAAAATTTTTTATAATTTTTTCCAAAAAAGCAAAGGGGGTAGTCCATGGTAATTTTTGGCCATAACTTCCATCCTTTTTGGTCATAACTTGCTAAGTTTTCAAGATATCGACTTGATTTCTATTTTGTTAAATAGAGAAACGTACTGGCTTTCATTAAAATTCTTTTTTTTTGCGGATAGTGCGAAAAAAATTTTTATAATTTTTTCCAAAAAAGCAAAGGGGGTAGTCCATGGTAATTTTTGGCCAAAACTTCCATCCTTTTTGGACATAACTGGCTAAGTTTTCAAGAAATCGACTTGATTTCTATTTTGTTAAATAGAGAAACGTACTGGCTTTCATTAAAATTCTTTTTTTTTGCGGATAGTGCGAAAAAAATTTTTTATAATTTTTTCAAAAAAAGCAAAGGGGGTAGTCCATGGTAATTTTTGGCCATAACTTCCATCCTTTTTGGTCATAACTTGCTAAGATTTCAAGATATCGACTTGATTTCTATTTTGTTAAATAGAGAAACGTACTGGCTTTCATTAAAATTCTTTTTTTTTGCGGATAGTGTGAAAAAAATTTTTTATAATTTTTTCAAAAAAAGCAAAGGGGGTAGTCCATGGTAATTTTTGGCCATAACTTCCATCGTTTTTCGTCATAACTTGATAAGTTTTCAAGATATCGACTTGATTTCTATTTTGTTAAATAGAGAAACGTACTGGCTTTAACTAGAATTCTTTTTTTTGCGGATAGTGCGAAAAAAAATTTTATCATTTTTTCAAAAAAAGCAAAGGGGGTAGTCCATGGTAATTTTTGGCCAAAACTTCCATCCTTTTTGGACATAACTGGCTAAGTTTTCAAGAAATCGACTTGATTTCTATTTGTTAAATAGAGAAACGTACTGGCTTTCATTAAAATTTTTTTTTTTTGCGGATAGTGTGAAAAAAATTTTTTATTATTTTTTCAAAAAAAGCAAAGGGGGTAGTCCATGGTAATTTTTGGCCATAACTTCCATCCTTTTTGGTCATAACTTGATAAGTTTTCAAGATATCGACTTGATTTCTATTTTGTTAAATAGAGAAACGTACTGGCTTTAACTAGAATTCTTTTTTTTGCGGATAGTGCGAAAAAAAATTTTATCATTTTTTCAAAAAAAGCAAAGGGGGTAGTCCATGGTAATTTTTGGCCAAAACTTCCATCCTTTTTGGACATAACTGGCTAAGTTTTCAAGAAATCGACTTGATTTCTATTTGTTAAATAGAGAAACGTACTGGCTTTCATTAAAATTTTTTTTTTTTGCGGATAGTGTGAAAAAAATTTTTTATTATTTTTTCAAAAAAAGCAAAGGGGGTAGTCCATGGTAATTTTTGGCCATAACTTCCATCGTTTTTCGTCATAACTTGATAAGTTTTCAAGATATCGACTTGATTTCTATTTTGTTAAATAGAGAAACGTACTGGCTTTAACTAGAATTCTTTTTTTTGCGGATAGTGCGAAAAAAAATTTTATCATTTTTTCAAAAAAAGCAAAGGGGGTAGTCCATGGTAATTTTTGGCCAAAACTTCCATCCTTTTTGGACATAACTGGCTAAGTTTTCAAGAAATCGACTTGATTTCTATTTGTTAAATAGAGAAACGTACTGGCTTTCATTAAAATTCTTTTTTTTTGCGGATAGTGCGAAAAAATTTTTTATAATTTTTTCCAAAAAAGCAAAGGGGGTAGTCCATGGTAATTTTTGGCCAAAACTTCCATCCTTTTTGGACATAACTGGCTAAGTTTTCAAGAAATCGACTTGATTTCTATTTTGTTAAATAGAGAAACGTTTTGGCTTTCATTAAA
The DNA here is from genome assembly GCA_947397855.1 of Thelaira solivaga. Taxonomy (NCBI): domain Eukaryota; kingdom Metazoa; phylum Arthropoda; class Insecta; order Diptera; family Tachinidae; genus Thelaira; species Thelaira solivaga. The sequence continues at coordinate 56,530,995 of OX377612.1, forward strand.
ATTCTTTTTTTTTGCGGATAGTGCGAAAAAAATTTTTTATCATTTTTTCAAAAAAAGCAAAGGGGGTAGTCCATTGTAATTTTTGGCATAAAAAGTTTTCTAGCACTATTCGTAAAAAATAAATTTCGACGTAAAGCCAATACGATTTTCTATTCAATGCAATAGAAATCAAGTCGATATCTTAAAAACTAAGCAAGTTATGACTAAAAACGTAACCAGTTCTACTACTGCCTTTTTCCGGCAACTTTTTAGTAGAACGGGTTACCTTCTTGGCCACAACTTTCTTAGTTTTTAAGATATCGACTTGATTTCTACTGCGTTCAATAAATAATCGTATTCGCTTTAATTCGAAATTTTATTTTTGCGGATAGTGCGAGAAAAAAATTTTATCAATTTTTTCAAAAAAAGCAAAGGGGGTAGTCCATTGTAATTTTTGGCATAAAAATTTTTCTAGCACTATTCGTTAAAAATAAATTTCGACGTAAAGCCAATACGATTTTCTATTCAATGCAATAGAAGTCAAGTCGATATCTTAAAAACTAAGCAAGTTATGACTAAAAACGTAAGCAGTTCTACTACTGCCTTTTTCCGGCAACTTTTTAGTAGAACGGGTTACCTTCTTGGCCACAACTTTCTTAGTTTTTAAGATATCGACTTGATTTCTACTGCGGTCAATAAATAATCGTATTCGCTTTAATTCGAAAGTTTATTTTTACGGATAGTGCAAGAAAAAAATTTTATCAATTTTTTCAAAAAAAGCAACGGGGGTAGTCCATTGTAATTTTTGGCATAAAAATTTTTCTAGCACTATTCGTAAAAAATAAATTTCGACGTAAAGCCAATACGATTTTCTATTCAATGCAATAGAAATCAAGTCGATATCTTAAAAACTAAGCAGGTTATGGCCAAGGAGGTAACCAGTTCTACTAAAAAGTTGCCGGAGAGAGGCAGTAGTAGAACTGGTTACCTTCTTAGTTTACAAGTTAACGCATATTAAACGGCTGTAGTCAATTGAGTACAGTGACTTCTAATGAGCTAAGGAAATTTTTTGTTGCGATTTTTTCTGTAAAGTAACAAAAAAACAGGTAAAGCAAAGGAAATTGATTTTTAGCGATAAATTAACTCAAAATTGGAATACGAGAAAAGAGATGATAAAAGAGAATTTAAAAAATACAAATTGGCATTTTAAAAATAAATATTATAAAAAAGTTTTATAAACTCTATTTCAACTAGCTGCTACGGCAAATCGTGATTCTAACTAGCAGATCGGTAGAATGAGTAGCTAACCAGTTGCTACGTTTTGGTGATGAATAAGGCTGTTGGTTTTTATTTGATTGGCTTTAACCTTTATATATTGTGACCTATAACTATGACTTTCGTATATAGAAATAAAAGTGATCTGTATAAAACAAGAAACTTACAACCATTTATTTATTATACTCGTAGCTTATGATTAATTATTAGTAAAATTTGATTTACATTTAAATCACCTGATTTGTCATGGTATAAAATAAATTAATAAAAATAATTGTAAAGCTATTTTTGGCACTAGACTTTTGATTTAACATTTACACATTTTAAAAAATACTTACAACAAAATGTACTTAAAACTGAATCTTATAAATACAAAAAAGCTTTAAAGTTAAATCAGCAGTTGAGTGTGCATGATTAAAAACTTTTGAGTAGGTACAATCAATCAAACCACACAAACGAAACGCTTGAGTACAAATAGAGCACAAAATTTGATAAAAGCATGTTCAAGCCATGATTAAAAACTGATTTTTGTTATGCTGTTTAACCCGATTGATTTTAAAAACAAAATTCAAATAATAGCACTCAACAATACAGAAAAAAAACCACACTTATTTGACTACCTAGCAGTTAATTCAAATATGTAAGATCATTGATTTAATGGCTTTTTGTTTATTTGGGTTTTTAAATGCTTGCATTTTTCTTTTTAGATTCAATCATGTCGAATAGCATGGAAAAACAATATGTTTTTAATTGTGCCTTCATGTAATCATGTGTTGTGCACGATTTTTTGAGCGTTGAGTAAATCGCACACCTCAGTTTCACTTAACATATACAGTAGGCTACAAAGTTAAGCACACAGAATATACTTTTTTAAATACTTTGTTAATACTACAGCATCACATCCTTATGCCATATGGCCTTTTAATTTTGCATGTTTTTATATAACAATAAGAAACAAGTTTTGACTTCATCCATTGCAAAATATGCCCATGAAACAACTACATTAGAAGTTGTCAGGACAAGGGCAAGAAAGAGTCCAGTAGCTTAAATGCTACTTCTCCGCACTGTCAAGCAATAATTGGTAGTTGTGATGAGTTCTCCTCTCGTTTCTTGTTCTTTTCTTTTCATTTTTCAATAAGCCCTCCTTTTCACATTAGAGGACCCAGATGAGCACCTTTCGAGTTTTTTCCTTTTACTCTGCTTAACCCAATCTAATCATTTTTTCTTAACATTTTTTCGAAAATATTTCAAAGTTAATAAATTTTGCGTACTTAGTTTTATGGCCCACTGTTAAAAAAAGAATGCTTTTAATGAGACGTGAAGCATTTCGGTTCCCACATTAATGGCCTTTAAAAATGAGTCGATTCAATTTGAGATCTCAAATGTATTAAACGCAGACGCTCTTTGCCGGGGAAGAAATTACGTTTTGGTAAATTTAAACTTCTTTTTGCTATGCGATATGTATAATCAGGCAGCAGACAAGCCACAACCGTAGCTATGCAAAACAGCCAAAGCGGTATTGAACAGAGAAGTTTGTTGTAGGACCAATAAATGTCAGTGTCATAACGGCTATTAGAAAATTAGAAAGATTAAAGAAAAGCGTGTCTAGAGAAGCAAGAAAAATACATTTCAACTCACAAATTTATCACATTGTAAACAAAAGTGGTTATAAAAAATGACAATATTGAACCTAAAATTGTCAGGATGTACCAGTAGCTCATGTATTTGGATTCCAGCAGCAGTTTCAAGTTGCTGACCACAACTACTAGTTGCATGAGGAGCGTACCAAAACAAGAAAACTCTACCGTTTGTCCTTCATTTAAAAGCACATCATTGATTGAGAACACAAAGAAGACAAAATAAAAGCAAACCAATGTATGATAGACAGCACAAAAAATCCAAGCAAGAAAGAAGGGCCACTGAAGTAGCTTATTGCCGGTATTTTGTTTGTAAAGCTCTGGTTGTCTGTAATAAAGAAAACATACAGAGAGACTTCAAAGACTGAGATAATTTTGTTTATATTTCTTTAATTTAATGAGATTTATGTCACATTTTTCGCTTAGTTTACATTAATAAATTATTTAACAATTCTCACCTGCAAAGAGTCTGCTCTGTAAAAGGTTTTTCCGTGAGCGATATAAACAAAATGGGCAGTGATGTGTATATCACATTGTAGAGTGTCAAGAATAAGGAATCGTAAACCGATGAGGAAGAGAAGAGTGTATGGAATTGGAATAGGAACATGATACCCATAAATAATGTATTCTTGTAGAAAAAGTAGTGTACTAGCACGGATAAACGAGTCGTATGATAATGTCCATGAACCAGCAGAATTCGTTTTAACATACAAAATTTGGCAAAAGCAAAATCGGCACAACGTGCCGCCTGACGACCTTCTTTGCCCATAATGCCAATGCCTACATGGGCCTCCTGTATCATGCTGACATCGTTAGCACCATCCCCAATGGCCGCTGTGTTGTAGTTCTGTGGAGCGGTCTTAATCAAGCATACAACTTCACTTTTTTGCAGAGGACTTAGACGACAGCACAACACTGCTGTGCATTTAATGGCCACCTCACGAAATTCATTGGGAGTCTCAGCCAAAGCTATTGCCAAGCTTTTGCCATCAATAAGCAAAGCACACTCGCGGCCCATGCCAAAAATAATTTCTCTGTCTAGACAATTTAAATGTATCAGCATATCTTCTTTACGTGAACATTCCACAATGAAATACTTCAAGGCATTTTGTGGAATATGACCACAAGCCAGGGCAATATTTAATGCTGTTTCTACTTTGTCTCCGGTTAAAACCCAAATTTTAATACCAGCTTTTTGTATGGAAATTAATGTATCAGCCACATTATCCTGCAGGGCATCTTCTACCGCAGTAGCACCCAATAGCTGTAAATCTGCAAATAAATTAACGTCAGTTATCAGTTGAGGTAGTATTTAGCAAAATTTGCTCAACATACTGGACTCTATTTTAGCATAACATTTCTCGCTTAACTCTTTACGATTTTCCAAAGAACTATTAGCTTCGTTTAGCTCAAGCAAAAAATGTCTGTACTCTTGTTCAGTAATTTTTTTGCAAGCTACAGCCAGAGTTCTCAAACCCATACGAGCAAAATCATTAATGTGAGCATTTGTTTTCGCCACCAAATCACTTGAGTTGTTGCTACACAAAGGAAAGACATAACTTTCAGCACCTTTGGTATAAATCCATTTCGTAGCATTTTCATCTTTAACTATGACACTCATTCTCTTGCGATCGGAGTTAAATTCCAAGATATGCAAACGCTCAAAGTGCATTTCGTTTACTTTTCCTACACTGAACGGCCTGGAGTAGTCCATGTGAGGTGGTGTGAAACGTATTTTTAACACTTCATCGTCATCCCCCATATAGACTAGACCTAAATGCGCACAGGCTTCCAGTAAAGCTTTTTCGTCTGGACTAGAGGCTTGATAATCTAAAGTGCTAAAAACAAGAGAATTCAAAATGTTCTAAATCTCCCATTGAATTTTTCATGTAAAAACTTACTGTACCACTTGTTGGATTTCATTTTTTCTTCTCATTGACTCTGCCCGTATTAGTATGGTAGGCTGTCTTTGAAAATTAGGTGCAGCATAAGATTCTCTGGAAGCCGTGCTACTAGTACGGTAAACAACACTAGTAGCAGTGCCTGGAATTAAACGAATTACGTTAAAAACAAAAAAGACTTATTAAAGCCAACATTGGATTATCTTATACCTGCTTGCGTGGTATAAACACCAGGAGCTCCATATGACTGAGATCTACGATGTCCAAGAGCGGCTAGACCACCTAGAGTAACCACACCAGTGTTAGCACTAGCGAAATCTGGCAAATCCATTTCTGAGGTAGAACGTTTAAATTGCATAGATAAAGGTCTACCTGTTGGTATACTTTGCAAAGAGGTAGGAAACATAAGCTGCCTTCCTTCAGTTCCTTTGCCAGCCAGCACTAACACACCATTAACCAACTCCATGCTTTGTGGTTGCATAGAAATGGGATGTACACGTGTGTTGGCTCTTGTAAAATTCGGACTTCTTTTAATAATTTGTGGTCGCTTACGTCTTTCCACCTTTAAACTGTTGTTGCTGCCAATGTAGTTGTGACTGTTCAATATATTCTGTCCATAAGCAGTGACTTCTGCTGAGGTATTTGTAAAAAGTGATGTCTCTACACCATTTACATCACTTTGTTGACTAGAACTATGACTTTCTTCTGTTATATCGGAAATAGAATACATTTTGGACAAAGCGCCAGCACCCTCAGGTGCTGAAGCCACTTTTGTTTTAGCCTCCGTTTTGCTTTCTTCCGATTTCTTATCATCATTATTTCCCTTCATAGCACCCGCAACTTGCACCGTGTGGCATATGGTTAAAGCTTGAAAGAACTTTCTTTGATCTTTCTGAAAGAAATACCAACATGCATCAAATCAAAGTGCTGTCAATTATTATATTATTGATGTTCAACTTACATTAAATTTATTAATGTCCACTTCATGCGATTCATTTTCTTCCTGCATACGTGTCTTCTTATAAACATACTTTCGTCCAGCTATCGAACACTGCTGGAATACCATTTCATTTTTGGTTAATGTGCCCGTCTTATCCGAAAATAATATATTTATTTGACCCAACTCCTCATTTAAGTTGGAGGTATTGACAATACAAGGTTGATCAGTAGCTTCATCGTACAGTTGAATATCCCATTCCATAAACAAGCCACCCAAAACACGATGCATTTCTATGGTCACATATAGTGAAATGGGTATCAAGTAATTGAATAAAATCAAAAACGATAGATAATCCTGTAGAAATTGTTTAACACTATAATGATCGGCAGGTGGTCCTAAATAGGCTAATTTGGGTATAACAAACATTTCGTTGTATCTCTTGAGAAAATACAGAACAGTGACTATAACTATCAAAGTCACTAAGACGAAAATCAAAAAGCGATTGATGTATGCTTCACTGGAAGCAGACTTACTGCGCGTCAATCGAGAATTAAGTTGCAGTTTTGTATTCATGCCCGTATACACAGCACAACCAATTACGCATTCAGTGTTTTTTACTCTTGAGCCTCTAAGCAATACATTCTCTGCCGTCAAGGGTAAGACTTGTCCATCTGAGCCAGTCAGTTCAAGCTTACCATTAAAACTATACAAATCCGTCTTGGGACTTTCACATTCTATTACACCCAATTTATGCAGCTTATCCAAGTCTACCAAAGGCAGATCTCTGGGCACCATTAAAGTCTTTAAATTGGATTCACCATCTAAATTGGCAGTGGTTATAAAACATTTGCCATGAGGATCAGAGGAACGTATTAAGACCAAATCACAAGGTACATCACAATCTCTTTCTATCAATACTAAATCACCAGGTGCCACGTACTGAGACTCCATGTGATGTTCCACACCATTACGTATAACGGTAACTGCAAATCAATCAATATAAATTTTAATGTTTGGTTATCATTTATGTATTGAACTTTACCTGGAGAACAATTAACTATATTATCGGTTTTATAACGCAAATAGTCTTCATAGCCTTGCTTAGCGGCCGTTACTGCAATTACAAACACTAGTGGTAACAGTGAGGTCATTGGCGATACTGGACTATCTGTAATAGAGTTTACACAGATCAGCATTTTTATATATAATAGTTATTCTGCCAAAGAGAGGAACTAGAAAGAGACACATATAACAGTCACAACTATATTCAATGGGATAGTAGAGCAACATTCCTAGCAAATATGAGAATCAGTCAAAATGACCCCTGCAGGTTATGTAACGAAAAAGAAAAGACAGAAGAGCACATATTGTATCACTGTAATATCCTGATTTGTCGGATATGGCGGACAAATCACCCAAGGAAATCTTTGACTTCTTAATGTATAATTTACTTAAGGAAGATTTGTAACTTGAGATCTCTTTTGACCTCATTCTAATTTTAGTTATTCTTGGCATTGTCTCTATATATAAAATAAATCTGTGCTAATATGGAAAAATCACTTAAGTCAGCTTAAGCATAAATTGATTTGCTGTCGTCATTAATTCCGTAAGATGTAATGGACAACGCTTTTTATTTGAGTCCATATTGCTTATTGCAATAACAACTACCGTTTAAATGACATTATTTTACTGAACACACTCAGTACATGTACTCGTACGTATGCATTCAGATCTCATAGAAATTAAAGTATAATTTTTTCCGTGTTTCTTGTCTGGCTAACTTTATTTCATTCCAAATTTTCTCTATTAACAAAAAAGCAATTTTTGATTATTTTTGAGCAAAATATTTTTTAAAATTTTTTTATCACATTTTCAGGTTTTTATTGCATTTTTAATGTGCATATTTTGGGTTTCCCTGGTAATGATGCTGCTGCCACTTGGTATTTAATGTGTTGATAAATAACCAATTAACAAGTTTTCTTTGTACTCTTGAAAACCTGAAAATATTTACTTTAAAAATTAAGAGCATTTTATGTTTAGCAGGCACTTAAACAAAATTATGGCGCATAATAGCAAAGCGATCTCACACATCTATTAAACAGATTAAAGCTATACAAACCTACACATGGCGCCATTTGTAAAAATCATAGGTTTTAAATTAATGAAAACACAAATTTATTTAATGAAATGAAAATTATTTAAAAATTTATTTTTAAATTTTGAAAAAACATATAACGATTAATTTTAGCTTTCATTGTGTATGTGTTCGATAAATTATTTATTTAGTACTCAAATTAGTTAACGGACCCTTTTGCAATATTTTATTTTGTTTGAGAATATTCCATCTCACCACCTTGACGTGATGTAGAGGCTTGCTGTGATGTGGGATGTGAAACATGAAAACAAATATGGGTCATACTTTAGGTCTATACTAAGAACTACCTCAACTCATAGACTGAAAACATTAGGAATTCCTGATCACATATTACGCTAGCTAACGCCCTTGCCTTGGCTCCAACAAAATGATTAGCCTCTAGGCAAGCGCGGCTATATTTGACCAATGGCCGGCCCGCAGCAAGTTAGCTCATGTCTCATGTCAAGTAAGAGAAGATGACAAGCTACTCGGCCGATTTCATGTGACCGCACATCATACTTTTAGGGCATGACCTTGACAGCGTGTGGTCAGTTTTAATGATCTTCCAATACCGGATTGCTTAGTGGGGTACAGCAAGGTCTAGTGAGCCCATCTTTTAACTTCAGCCTTCCTTTGAGAGGCGCTCATAGGTGCAAAAAAAAAACTAAATTGATATTTGAACTGTTATATTTGAAAGTGGTATAAGTCCATTTCAAAAAACAATGAGAACATTACTTGTCTAAAATTATCACTGACTAATATAGAAAAAATGAACTTATACCACTTTGAAATATAACAGCTCATGGAATTGTATGGAACGAATGAAAATATGGATTGTAGCATAAAGCTTCTGAAAATCAACAATGATAAAATAGGCAGAAAACGTTCTGAGCTGCAGAATGAACTGATGCCGGGGGATCTGGGTATGATTAATTCTGCAACAATTATGAAAATCGTAAAGATTCTCGGATTGTAGTTGGGAACTGGCCTGCAAAAAACATCTCAAATGTCGTGGTGTCATTATAAATACTTACTAATAAAAAGGTACCATATTGTTCCCTTAGCTTATTTTCCTGAAGACCGTTTGGTTCTACTGGAAGTCAAAAGTTTAACAAAACATTACTCTTTTTTATTGGTGCTTATTACACTTATGTCGGTTTTTTTCCTCATAATATTCTCAAGAGTTATTGTTTATTCAGTAAAATAAGTACCAAAGGGGAGAGCGTATCTCTATTGACTAGACTTGTGCTCCGTAGTTCATTTTAGTGAGCGCTCTTCTTAATTCAAAAATGAAAAAGGAATAGTTCGGTCAAGACTACTATTGACCCAAATTTTGCTTGAGTCAACTTGAAGCCACATTTTGACTCAAAATAATTTTTTTAAACAAAAAAAAATTCTTAATACTCACCAATTAATAGCGATATTATGGACATGATTAAAAAATAGAAATTTGCAATGCGTCTGAATTGCTCCAATAGATTTTGTGGCAAAAATGTAATAAATGTATACTTTGTTGATTTAATACAATTTAATTTCTGCTTTCTTCGTTTCTTTTGTACCTCCTCATCGCCACCAATTTTTATTTGCAACCAGTCATTAATAGTACTGACTCGTGAGCCCTAGAATTGAAATAAAAGAAACAACAATTTTATGCATTTTATGCATTTTATCAAGCAACTAAGATAAGTTTCTGTGATGAGGGTAATAAGATCAACTTAGGCATTAGTCCATAAAAAAAATTAGGTTTTTAATACAACCGATGAATTCACTGACAAGCATAATGGAGCAACTATTGAAAAAATAATAAAACTGGCTGAAGATGACTTCTATGAATACCAAATATACGATCGAATGTCATGAAACTGTAAGGCATCATTAATATTATCCTAATGGGATGTATAGGTCATTTGCTATATACCTTCTCAATATAAATTCTAACAGTCAAACCTAAATTAGAGTAGCAAGCGGAGCGTCTTCTCTTTATATTTATTAAAGCTTCATCCCTAAATAAGAGCGCTGGCGGTGCATATTTTCTACCGTAATGTTAATCAACTTTTTAATAAAATCCACTAAGAACAGAAATGGAGTTAAAAACGATAAATTAAAAAAATAGCTAAAATGTCGTTACTGGTCAAAAAAAAAAAGCTAAGCTAAAAAAACAATTGTTTTGCAGCCAACTTCACTAGAAAACAGGCAGTCAAAATTTGATTATCCATATATTTTTGTTTGGTAATGAAAATTTTTAACAGAATAAAAAAGCACTTGCCGCGCCAGCCTATTTATGGGTACTTCGGGTGTGTGTCTCTAACGAACTTCACTTTAGAGTTTGTGTTAACTAACCAGATTTTATCCTTTATAGAAGAATTTAATGAACATATACTAAAGCAATGTTCACACAAAATCGATAAGCATAAGCAATTTAATAAATAAAAAAAGGAAAAGCTTTTAAAAAACTATGACTCATAAATCTATAGTTATTTATTCCCTTCGACAATAGCCCAGTATTGTTTAATTAGCCGAAGCTAAAGACAGTAAAAAGGGTTAATGTTTTTAGCAGCTATATCAATCTGATGTCTTTGATAGAACTCAAACGCAGTTTTTGCATAATGACAAAACGCTAAATTAGGCCAAAATGGAGGATTTTAGGTGCTACCACTGAATTGTGAATATATTCAGAACTTATGAATGGATTTCGCTGAAATATCGCTCATTTTGCTTGTAACATATGCAAGTGTCAACATTAAAAACAAAAAATTTTATATTTTGTAAATGTAATAATTTCTATTTGGAATTTAAAAGTTTAACAAAATATATGTAATAATTTCTATTTGGAATTTAAAAGTTTAACAAAATATTAATCTTTATTTGTGCTTAATTCCAGAAATTGTGTTGGTTTTAAAATTTATTCTTTTACTCATGATATTCTCATGAGTTATTTATTCAGTACAATAAGTACTGAAGGGTATAGCATATCTATATGGACCATTTCGTCAGACGCTACTCCGAATCCTCAGTAGGTTACTCCCAACGTTTCTTGCAAACATTAGATCCTTTATATTGTAAAAGCAATTGACTAAATAAGAATTATTAATCAAAAGTCACAAAAAGATTCAAATATTCAAACAAAAAACTCAGTAAGCATTGAACTGAATAAACAAATAAATTACCCAACCAACATTTTTAATATTGAAAACTATATAACAAAATATTAATCCTTATTTGTGCTTAATTCCAGAAATTGTGTTGGTTTTAAAATTCATTCTTTTACTCATGATATTCTCATGAGTAATTTATTCAGTACAATAAGTACTGAAGGGTATAGCATATCTATATGGACCATTTCGTCAGACGCTACTCCGAATCCTCAGTAGGTTACTCCCAACGTTTCTTGCAAACATTAGATCCTTTATATTGTAAAAGCAATTGACTAAATAAGAATTATTAATCAAAAGTCACAAAAAGATTCAAATATTCAAACAAAAAACTCAGTAAGCATTGAACTGAATAAACAAATAAATTACCCAACCAACATTTTTAATATTGAAAACTATATAACAAAATATTAATCCTTATTTGTGCTTAATTCCAGAAATTGTGTTGGTTTTAAAATTCATTCTTTTACTCATGATATTCTCATGAGTAATTTATTCAGTACAATAAGTACTGAAGGGTATAGCATATCTATATGGATCATTTCGTCAGACGCTACCCTGATTCCTCAGTAGATTACTCCCAACGTTTCCATACAATTAAAAAAAATTCTTGAAAAAATTTATTTTTCGATAAAATTTTGTGAATATCTTCTAAGCTATACAACTTTAAGAATTTTATTATTATTTTATTCCCGATACTTATGTAATTTTGCAAGTTTAATAGGAAAGCTACAACGGCATATCTCGAGAACTACAGATACGATTAAAAAAAAAAAGATATAAGCTTTGAATCAGGGTAACGAGTACACTAGAATTTAGTTTCAGTCCAATAAGACGATTTCATTTTAAAATCGTTTCATTGATTTATTGAAATAATTCACAAAATATATAAATTAATAAAAAAAAAAATTCATTGTATTAATGAAATCCTGGATAAATATTTCATTGAATTAATAAAATATTTCATTAGTATAATGAAACTTGTCATTGATTGAAAAAAAATTAATTTTTCATTAATTCATTAATTGTAAAACTCTGAGAATGTATGAAAAAAAATTATCTCAGGGTATTCAGAATCACTCACGACTTAATAATTTTTACTCATGTTTCACACGTGACACGAACACATTTGGTAAATATTCTAGAATAAAACTATTGTTCGATGTGTTAAAGTGTTTTAAGGTTACTGTGCAAAAATATAATACAAAAATGTGTTAATTGGAAAATTTTCTCTTGTTGTTATTAATGTTACTTTTGTACGTTTTGTTAACACAAAACAAAAAATAAAAAATAAAAATAACAAATAGAAACTGTAAAAATCTTTTTAGTGTATTTTTAAGACCTTTAAACATTTCATTAGTATAAATTACGAGTATTTAATATTAAAAATAAATTTGTATAGCTTATTTTCAAAACAAAACATTTAAACAATTTAGCAGTAAAAGCTTAAGCCCTCTCTAATGCGAGAACTTATCCAAGCTTGCTCAAATGTTTTTCAGTTTAAGAACGTTATTTTTAATTATAGAAATGCAAAATGTTGCAAGAACTCGTAAGGTGATTCAATAAAAAAAAATTGAATTTTTTTAGGCCGTTTTTGGATATATTTAATGATTCATTTAAATAAATATGAGCCTATTCATTATATTTATATTGACAAAAAGTTTTTAATTGAATCAATGAAATATTTAGTCAATGTAACAAATTGTTAATTGAACGAAAAACATGAATATGTATATTAAATATTTAATTAATTCAATTAAAATGGCAATAAATGTGACAATAATTATAATTAAAACTAGTTGACCCGGCAAACGTCATCTTGCCTTAAAAATTTTATATATTCGATCTTCTTACACTAAGAAATCATACTCACAGAGTAAAGAACCGTGCGAGACCGGGTAAAAATCGGTAGGATTTGTGACGTTAAACCTTCCAAGATTATACATATAAACCTTCCTTTTGAATCACTCTATCTTTTAAAAAACTGCATCAAAATCCGTTGTGTAGTTTTAAAGATCTAAGCATACATACAGACATAGGGACAGACGCGGGAAGCGACTTTGCTTTATACTATGTAGTGATGGGGAGTCAGTTGTCAGAGTTCTACAAATGTGATAAATCAACAACTGTTGAGTCTGAAGGTTCTGCATTATGAAAAGTAAATGTTAAGCCAAACATAGTTCTCATTGAAAGTTTGCAGAGCCTGGCACAATATCATCATCGCGATCGTAGTCTTTCATTTAGCATTCACGCAAGTACAGGGTGGATGATGAATTTTGCTACACTAAGAAACGGGAATTATTTTTTTTTTCAAATGCATGGAATTTATTCAATCTTTAATCATTTGAAAGCCCATTGAATTGTATTAAAAACAGTCTTAAAGATAATTTAATTTAAATGGTCCTCATTAAGTTCTCTTCCACTTTTTCACACATTAAATTTTTTAGCCAATTGCATTTTGCAGGGGAATAAGTTCAAATCCCTATGAATTATTATTTTTTGCAAAGTCTGCAGATAAACTGCTTGTTAAAACACTGAAACCAGCAGCTACGGCCAGTTTCTTTTATTCGTACGGAAGAGTTTCGATTATAAGGCCTTCTAGTATTTGGCACTAGTCTCATAATATAATCTCTTTGAACCAAAATTATAGATTCTAATGCATGATAGCGGTAAACAATTTAGATTTTTGTCTCATTGTCCTGGTTTTCTATTAAATCTAAAGATCAGTTTACAAAAATAAAAAAAAAATTCCAGATTACTTAGATAGAAAATAAATTATCTTGTTTTCTTGTAGTAGCGCCTTTCATCAGCCACCCTGTACTTTAAAGCACTCAAAATTTGCATTTTTAAAATTTTTCTGGTGCAAGAATTAAAACCCTACGAAGACCGACAGACTCTTGACATCACTTTTAAACGCTTACAAATATATTGTTGGCCAATAAAGCAGGCTGCAGAAGCAATTTGCAACATGCAAAATTAAGAAGAAAATTATTTTTTACTAGAAAAGTCTTGAGGTTAGTTAGCAGCTTTACACTTTATTAAATTGATACGATGTTTGTTTTGAATTAAGAAGAAAATTACCTTATGCCACTTCCAGGACACACTCTCTTTAACAAAACTTTTTGCAGTGTCATCTTTTTGCCATAGCGGTACGCTGTATGTTGTACTATTCACACGCTTATAACCGCTTAAATGCTCATGGCGGGCCACGAAATTCATGGTTTTTATACACACTCTCAGCAACAACAAAACAAAAATTTCTTTTTTCTTTTCTATTTATTATTAATTTTTTCGATTTTAAAATTTAAATATTTGAAACGGGTGTATTTTCCTTTTATTTTTTTTTTTTTTTTAATTTTTATTTGACTTCAAATAAAATTTTTCTTTCCGCAAAAAATTTCACTTTATTATGAAGGCGCGTTAGGCGTGTCATTTGTTGTTGTTGCAGTTGTAGAGTTTAATTGTTTGGACGATTTTATTTTTTTATGAAACACGCTTTTTCTTTTCCATTTAAATACAAATCGAGACTTTATTTTTTTTTTTTTTTGTGAATATTTTGTGTTTGTTAAAAATGATTGAATTAAGTTAAATTTTTGTTGGTTTTTAAAAGCGGCTACCAGTAGTAGCTCTTTTTACATGTCGACAACTTTACAAGCAGAAAATCTGGTTAAGACTATTTTGTTTTGTTTATCATTTATCTATCTAAAAGCTAAGCGTTGTGTGATTTTATAACACAAAAGTTTTTTTGTTTGAACCCCACCAATTTTACAATCTAGGTCTAGTAGAGCAGCAACAACAACAACAGCATCATTAAAAGTTCGTAATAAAAAGCGACTTAGACGAAATCACAACGGCAACTTGCATCGTTTTGTTTCTTTTATTTTTGTTTCTCTCTCTTGTTGTTTCTTCAAATCACTGAACTGAACACAAGTTATAATCGGTTGCGCCGAATCTTATATACTCTGCAATGTTGTAGTAAAATATTCTTTTATTCAACTTCTCAGGCTGTTGTTAAAAATAAAAAAAAAATATATACAAAAAAAGAATCCCATGACATGGAAAATTCAATATACTCGTAAAGACAGTCAAATTAACGAGATCCACTTTGGCAACTGTATCTTCTTTAACAACAACATGTCTTTGGCCTAATTATATCAGTCCTGATTGAAACTGTTTACGTATCGAATAAAATTTTGAATAGAATGAGATTTTTCTAATTCTGATACTCGATACGAAACGAATCGTATTAATGCTGGACAGAACACTAACGTATGTGTTCAACATTAAAAAATATCAAACATCGTTCGTTTCTAATTGCATAATGTGAGAACGGCTAACTCCAATTACCTAAATTTTTTATTATATTTTTTTCAATTTATCTAAAATTGGAGAACGACTTGTTCGATTAAGCTATTTTTTTTTTTCTTATATGCATGTTCGGCACAACGCTACTTAGGTTTTTATTTTAAAAAAAATTCACCACCCCCAGTTTTACGCCCATTGCTTAAATTAATTAAATCGGCTGATCCCATTTAGCTAATTTTTTCTTGTCTGTTCGTCATAACTCAGCTTAGGTTTTTATGAAAAAGAAAATTGATTATACCTATTTTTATATGCCTTTTATTTATTTATTATATCAAATGTTTTGTTGTAGGTATGCACGTACAATATGAAGAATTTTGCAATACGACCCATAGGAGATTACTGGATGGGACATTCACAGTTTTAAAAGGGAGGAAATTACTTTGAAGTATTTAAAATTTTTTTTTAATTCCCTCATACTCCAGTACTATTGTTCTGAAAGATTTTTACAATTCCCGAAAGAACCATAAAATGTTAGGGAATGAGACACAACCATTTTAAAAGAGAGAGCCTCTAGATTTATAATCCGCCACCCAATTACTAAGAAATCCTTTTGGAATATTTTAAAAAAAATTTTTAATAACCCTCATACGCGAATACTATTGCTCTGAGAGATTTTTGTAATTTTCCGAATGAACCATAGGATTACCTTTCAACAAATCTACGCCAATTGTTTAGCATTTGAGAGTAAGGAGTTCATTTTTCACTTTCTTTGCAAAGCTCCTGCTCTTCTGGCTTCGAGATATAATTTTATCGCTGCACGTCTTATGAACAGACTAACGGAGATATCGAAAATAAGGCTAGGCGAGCTTCTGAGGCTTCAGCCTTGGTCTGGGTCACTTTATTACTCCGTTGTCTTGGCAAGTAGAAAGTTCAAAATATAATTTTGTAATTCTAATTGAAGACCCTCAAAAAAACCAACCAACCAGCCAGACACACCCATTTTTGCGCGCTCAAATTTCAATAGAACACTTTATTTGGATTGATATTTTTAATGATTAAAATTCTCGTTTTCAATGGATTTCCCTGAATTTTAATAAATACTTTTTCTAAACTAAAAGAATTCCAACCGCATAAAACCGTTTGAAAATAGCTAGTACGTAGTACCTAATATGTTACTACTTTTTATTACTTTTAAAATGATTTTTATGGATTTTAAATTAAAAATTTTTCACCACAACGATACAGTGCAAATCTATATAGCTACTGACTCTTGCTAACGAAAACTAAACAAATTAATCACATATTGTACTCAATAGAACAATAATTTAAAAAGATATTATTAATTTTAATAATTTTCAATAAAAATTGCAGTGAAAGCAAGTGATACAAAAGATGTCATTTTATTACTCTTCTGGAACTTGTGATTTACTCGTATACGTAATCGATGTCAGTTGGAAAGATTTCAAATTATTTATTAAAGATTTTCTTTGTAAAAGTTATTATTAGCGGGTGTTTTTAATTTATGACTCTTACACCCAATAATTAAAATCATGATGTGAATTTTACCCAATTAGAAATAATACTTTTTTCAAATAAACAAAAAAAAAAGTTGCGTAACGACGTTTCATAAATTTTAATTTATTCGTTAAGAATTGATTTCATTAGGGGAACTCACGACAACGCTTGCAAACAGTGCAACACCGCCTTTGTTTTCAATCGTTTGCACTGAAAATATTTTGAGTAAACAATTGATAAATAATATTGAAGTTGCCAGTTTTTTGGGGGTTTTGGTGTTTAGAAACTTAAAAAAGAACACTCATGGACAAGACGAATTCATACAAGGTGATATCGAAAAAGCATATGTGAGCCTCAAGTTTTTACCTGATTTGTCAATTGACAAATATTTTAAACATTCCACCTTGTATGATTGTGCCTTCCTCAATATGCTCAGCATATTTGTACTATATATTTGTAGCTTTGTGAATGCCCTTATTATATTTATTGACTGTTGTGCATTATTTTGCTAAAAATTCACACTGAATAGCATACGGTGGGACCACATTATAAAAAGTGTTATTAAATATAGAATTTTTCAACTACTAAACAGATTTGTATAAAACTAATTGCGTTGCAAAGTAGGGAATTCAAGCATTTAAGTTAAATATTGGTATAATCACGGCTTCCAACCTCTGGTTTTGGACTATTCCGCATAAACGAAAATTTATTTTCTATAAAAAAACATTTTAGTAAATTGAAAACATGAACTGAAAGCCATAAAATATGAATATCTTTAATAATTTTATATAATTTTGCACCTAAACTTAATTGCTTTGCACTTGAATTTATCGCAAAACGATATCGAACTGGGGCATACATTGTCACAATAAAAAAAGCTACGCTTACACACATACTCATAGAAATATAGACAAAACCCAATTAATCAATTATTATAATAAATGAACACTGCTATTGAGGAAAAAACATAAACTTATAGTTTTATAAATTCACATAATTCATTGAACAGAGTTTTAGGGGTCGTCAGCAGAGGCAAGTGGAACACATAAAGAGTAGTATTCGGTATTCAGAGAGAAATTAGACAGATATTGCATTAAAAATTGCATTTTACAAAACGCTTTTCGTTTTGAAAACGCCAACGCGTGTTCTTTAAAACGCGCTTTTTGCTTAGGGAAAACACCAGTTTAGAAGTAAACAATTGACACACACAAAATCAAAGTAAATTTTTTAAAGATGTTTTTTTTTTTATTAAAATAAAAAGAAAGTAATTTGAATTTGAATTGTGCAACATTTTATTTTGTCTTTAGCTCTTGGTTTGAGCAAAATTAATTACTCGCTTCAGTGTATGCTTGCGGTTTGAACACGGCAAAATGAAGCGTTTTGCGTTTTGCAGAACATCTATTTTACGATTTCAAATCGTAATCGGCGAATTTAAGCGTTTAACGATTTTCAGAACATGTATGATAATCAATATTACAAAGCTTTTCAGATTTTTCTGAGGCTATTAGGAAAAAGGGTTTATGTCTTATCCAGTTATTTTATAGGCCTAAAACTGGAAAAGTTTTTCCCATGAAATTATTTCGATTTTAGCAAACGGCATTGCTTTCATTACCATGTCGTTATTTGTAGAATAAAGTTATTCAGTTAATTGTGACAATTAAATTTTTCTTAAGTCAACTTAAGTGCTTATTCCGTATTGCCATGAAAGTATGTATTTACAGCCAAAAGACTGCTGATTTTGTTTAAAAAAAAGTCTATGTTAATTTCTTTTTTAACAAAACAAATTTTTTTGTCTCATTTCTTTTATAAAAATTTAATTAAACTATTCGCTCTGCAGATTCTCATAACGCATAATGCGATAATGAACAATTGCTCCATCTATGTATACGAGTATTAGAAATGTTTAACTATCTATTTTCTACATATTTTATAACGGGATTCCCGGGAAATTCATTTTTATTTCCCGTTTTCTCGGCGGGAAATAAAAAACACTAGCCGAAAAGCCTTAAAAACACCGTAGTCAGTGAAAAACTTTAATCAAAATTATTTATTTCTCTACTCAATTATTTAAATTGGTTTTTTAATCTTGTAATTACAAAAGAAGCGCAGAAGAATTTTTTTCCACAATTAATAAACTGCAGTTAAATTATACTTTTTCAATGTGTTCACCATCAATTAATTAAGTTTCAAATCAAATAACATATTGACACACGTATGTGTATTAGATAAAATTTTATTTTTTTATTATTTCTTCGTCTTTTAACTCGTTTGACTTTTTTAAACTTTTTACTGCCACATATGACGCAAACAAGCATAAGTAATTAAAAACTTTCATTTGCAACATTCAATTTAGCAAATCTTACACATTTAACATAATTCTGTTTTTATCTCCTCTCTGTGTTCATTTTCAGTTTTATTCTTTTCTCATTTTTGTAATTATGCAATTTATACCGAAAGGATTATGCCTTTGGATGTAAGTATGTACTCGTATGTAATTCAATAAAAATTTTATAAATTTATTTTATTTTTTTTTCACATATCAGAAAATAAAACTATTCTTTTCTGTTATCTTTAAAGCCCGCAACAAAATTCACCGTTTTTTTAATCAAAGCTGCGTTCACTGAAGCATTCAACCACTAACTGATCATGACTGAATGACTGACTGAACTTGAAACTGGTTCAAGAAGAAATGATCATAAATAATATTTTATTTCAAGCTTTGATTTTTTATCTAAGTTCTCTTTTGTTCTCTTTTATTAATTTGTCTGCAGTTTAGCTTGTTTTTTTCTTTTGTTTATAATTTCCCAGTAAACACATTTCCACTATGTTTGTGTATTTTTTATAAACTTCACTATAAATGAGAAGGCGAATCTACATAAGGTGGTCATATTAGCAATTGGTCATTTCTGCTGAGTTTAACAATGACATCTGACTTAATACGTTCTGAGTTAATGAGTTTCTTCTACTGCCGCATACCTGCTTCGCTCTCTAGCAATTTTGTAGGCTTCGTTTTATCCCTTTGCTGGACTTATGAAAGAAGTAAACATGGCCATGTTAACCATATAGTCCACTACCTAGTACCTCTCTTCCAGAGCATCAAGAATCCCAAACTAAATGAGATCGGAAGGAATAGCTTACTAATGTATTTAGAGCTGTCTGGCTATTTGAGAAAATGTATAAATATTTCGCTACCACGACAGTCACTACGTAAACATTCCCTAACACATATGTATGTAGCTGTAAGGCATGGACGTCCACCTGAAAAATTAAAGCTGTTTTTCTTTGTAACTGCCTTACGGAAACGTGGTCCTACATTCTCCCCCCGTTCCCCCAGCTTTTCGATTTTTCACCCATCAGTACACTAAAACAATGGCTACCGCTTCAATGATACTACATTGTTTTTCCAAGCTAAGCGCTCAGTGATGAGCACTTTAAAACGCCAGAGATGGCAAGGCATGGAGAGTTACAGACAGATTCTAGAAGTTGCACATGCCCAGTAAGCTCGCCCTCTCTAAGATGGAATAAATGAATCAATTTGTAGGGGAGTGAGCCCAATAATCATTCCCAAGGATAGTGTAGCGCACGTCTTCATCGCCCCTGTTACACTCAAACAGCCTATTCGATGCATCTTTTTGAGTATTATGTGAGCCTGTTTTTGTTCTATCTTAGGCATAAGTGACTATCGGTACTATGCTAGTCTTATAGAACTGAGTCATAATTTTTTTGTCGTAGGTCCCACGTTGTTCCATACAGTCTTTGGCACGCATTGATAGCTATTATTAATTTCCTTGCAGGATATTATCATGTTTTTTGTTCAATTTAGAAAATTCTTTTGTATGGATGACATATTAATTGCAATAAATTTTTTTAATTAAAATATTTAATTAGCACAAGCATTTCTTCTGTGGTTTTCAAAAGTTTTTACTCGTACAGAGTAGAATTTTAAGATGCAAAAAAAAAATTATTCCTAAGCAGAAAATCAATATCAAATTATGGCTTTTTAATGGCTCAATCAAAACGAATTGATAGAAAATAAACATATTAGAGAAAAAGGCATATTCAACGTTTTGGATATGTGCTTGGTGTAAGTAACCCAGGTGACACTGAGAAGCCAGATTAATGCTGCTTGATTGAAGCCCTTCCTGTTAAAATTTAAGAGACATTAAAGTGTTAGAGAGAGCTTAATACAGGAAATAAATTTTGTGTTTCGCTTTAGCTCACTTCTTGATATCAACCAACGGAAATAACTTTTGACAGGAGGGGCCTCAAAAGCCATAATAAAATGTATAGACTTTTTGTAATGTTAAAGTCACCTGGTTTTTGAGAAAAATGTCACGTCTACCTGGTATGAATTCGTCTTGAGCTCACCCACACAAGTATAAATGAACACAATTACAAATGACATTGATATGAGTACGTATGAAATGTAAAATATATTTTTAATTTAATTTATCAAATAATAACAACCGCTTACCCTTTTTCTAAATATATTTTTAAAAATGTGTTCCATTTTCTACTGGTCTCAAAAAATTTAAATTAAACGAAAATTAAATAAATATTTTGTATAATTTTTCAAGTTTAAAAAAATTGTTTTACATAATTAATTTCATTTCTACGAGTCCTAAGTGCTTGATTACATACTGACGAACTTGAACACCGAACCCAATAAATTGACTTCATAATATTTCAACAATGATTTCTATATAGTGTTAATTTCATTTTTATCGTTATCATATCACAAATACGTAATAAAATTTTTAGGTTTATCAAACCTAAAAACTGTTTTGCTAATACTTAGAAACCAGTGACTAATACGCGTGTATATACTTGATTTTATTTAAAAAATATAAAAAAAAAATAAAATTTAACACATAAAATATTAATTGATTTTATTAACTAGCCTATAAACCGATGTTAACTTAAAATTAACTTTAACTAACATTAGTTATTCACTTCTTAGACGAATGGCTTTCAATAGACTATCGTATGTGTGCTTGAGTTTTGCCTCTGTACGAGTATTTTGAAATTGACTTTACCTCCAGTGTTATCAGCTTTTACTTTTTTCTTCTTTGCCATAGATTTGTATACCCAGGCAAAACGTAAATTGCTTACAAATTCCTAGTGTTGATAAAAATTGTGTTGAATTTTTTGGAGGCAACTAAATTGCAACACTTTTAATGTACTCCAATCTAATGGCTCTTCGTTACACTGTAACGCGTTAATAATGTTGCGAGACTCTTGAATAATTAATTTTGAATTTATTTATATAGCTGGCAGAAGACCAACATTTCACATAAAGCGGAAAACGAAGAAAATTTGTTGATATTTGGGTTAATTATACCTCTAGGGTTGAATATATTTGTTTTATGATATTTATTTTTTAAGATTTTTTATAATAATAGAAAAAAAAATTTTTAAATATCACGCTTCGTAATACGAATTGATCTTTCTGTTCATTTTTTTTTTACAAAAAAAAAAATTATTTTTAAATAAAAAAAAATTTTAACTCCAAAGCCCGAAGTAAAAATTTCCAATGAGTTTTTAAAACACTTCAACCATTTTTTTTATTCCCAAAAAATAATTTAAGGTATATTTTAAATATACCAGAAGTTTCATAGTGGGATAGTTACTAGTTAAGAAGATGGATAAATTAATGTACATGGAAGTCACACTGTGGGTGACGTTACATACTAGTTTATGGCTTTATGTTTGAATGCTTCTAATGGTTCGTCTAAGGTATTCTGGAAGGTTCACTTGATGATTGACACAATATTTCTATCAGCTACTGGAGGCGTTTTCAGACACATAAGCTTTTGCATTAAACACGTAGAAATTTTTTCGGTTTTAGAGTTGTAATTGTTTTATTTTTATAAAAATTTATTTTTTTTTATCAAAAAGGGAAAGAAAGCTCTATGCGAATTACGAAGTTTGATATTTTTTTAAAGTTATTTTTCTATTAGAAAATCTACTGCAAAAAATCGGAGTTTCAATTGGCATTATTTTTTAAAGGCCCATACCCACTAGAGGTAAAAATAACCCAAATATAAACCAATCCTACCACCTAGCTGCAGGCAGTAGTGACGCACTCTTTTTTTTTCTCTTACTATTTTTCTACTATCTTTCGCTTAATCTGTTTTGCTTTTTCCTTTACTACATCGGAGGACATACGGGAGCCTCCCTTTTGTTTTCTTGCTGGAGCACCTTGTACAACCTCACCTTCTTATCATAAAGTGAATTACGGTCATTACCATGTCACTAGATAAGATAAGGCTAAATGGCAACCCTAAGTTGCTCACACCTTTCACAAACATGCAACGATATTGTGGCTATATAACGTTTTATGATAACACAAGTCTACAATGATTTTGGTGCCGCCAAAAAAAAATAATTTCTAGTATAGTGGACACTCTGATTCAAACTGTATACCTACTTTTTCAATCCAACTGGTAGATCTCAAGATATGCCGCTAAATATAAAATGAAAGAGGTCACGCAACATAATTTGTAATAACTCGAGAACTAGCTTTCCGATTAAACTATAATAACAAAAACACGTGAGGATCAGGAATAAAATATAGATATACCCTTCTATGGAAAAACGAAGAGGTTTTTACAATAATTCGAGAACCTGTTCTCTGATTAATATTACAAAAATATATAAGGATTCGGAATAAAATAACCTTAAAATTTTGTTAATAACAGTTTTTTTAACAGTCTTGTAGTTTTTGAGATATTCACAAAGCTTTGTAAAAAAAAAAAACTTATTTTTTCAAGAAAATTTCAAAAATTATTTTCTTAAAATTTTTTTAATGTTGGCACCAGCATATGTTCCAAAAAAAAATTAGCCATATATCATCACAATCCCATTACCCAGTCCATTACAATTTTTGTTACTCGTTAAGTTAATTGTATGGCATAGGGTTTTAGGTGCTACCACTAAATTGTGCATAAATTTAGAACTTATGAATGGATTTTGATAAAATATGATTAATTTTATTTGCAATATAAACAGGTTTTAATACTAAGAAGAAAATCTAAGAGTTTGCTTATATTAAATGTTTAAGTAGTTTTTTAAAATGAAATTTTTTTTAATTTTACTTGAAAAAATTAGGTTTTTTCCCAAAACTTTGTGAATACCTTCTAAACTATAGGACTGATAAAAAATTGATTTAAACATAATTTAAAAATTATTTTATTGTCAACTCGTATGTATTTTTTTAAATTTAATCAGAGTGCTGGTTTTTGAGTTATTGCAAATTATATGACGCCACCTCTTTTTGCTATATATCTGTCAAGCTACAAGTAGAATTTAAAATAATAATTTATAGCAATGGGAGCTTATAAATAGTACCGTAGGTATTCAAATTCATTTTGTAGGCCTGTGTAATCTTCTTCACAGGAAAGTACTCGCGTACATACATATGTACTCATATAACCCACTATTTGTCATAATTATCTTATCTTGTTTTTTATGTTGTGTGTTTTTCTTATTTAATTTTTTGCCTTAATATTGTTTCTATTTTTTAATTCAATTTTAAAATACAGAGAATATTTATTTTTTTATAAAAAAACAATTGTTAGAAAAATACAAAATAAATCAAAAATTTTTTTTTATTCGTTTAACATCAAGCAGTACTTAAATTTCACATGCTGCGATTTAGTTAAAGTTATTTCAGCAAATGTTCTTTGAAGTAACTGCAAGATTTTCAACAGATTGAATTGCTCTGAATTTTAAATTCTAACTTTCCACCCACTTACAGAGTAAAGGGCTGGGTAAAATTAATTATATAATATTAAATAAATAATAATTTATTAGTTAATAATTTAAAACACAAACATAAAATTACAAAAGTTGCTTTTTAAACTATAAAAAAATTGCTGAATCTTAGATACAATTAAAAAGAAATAATAAGATTATAAATAGGTAACCACATATAATTGTTATTATTTATTTATGTAATAATTTCTATTTGGAATTTAAAAGTTTAACAAAATATTAATCTTTATTTGTGCTTAATTCCAGAAATTGTGACTTTTGATTAATAATTCTTATTTAGTCAATTGCTTTTACAATATAAAGGTTCTAATGTTTGCAAGAAACGTTGGGAGTAACCTACTGAGGATTCGGAGTAGCGTCTGATGAAATGGTCCATATAGGTATGCTCTCCCCTCTAGTACTTATTGTACTGAATAAATAACTCATGAGAATATCATGAGTAAAAGAATAAATTTTAAAACCAACACAATTTCTGGAATTAAGCACAAATAAAGATTAATATTTTGTTAGTTATTATTTATTATTAGAAAATAATTCTAAGATTGATTTTTTGAACTTTGACCATTGGATCCCAGTGTCTGTGCAGGAATCGAACTTGTGACCCCCAAATTGATATTTTTAGCACGCTACCCATTCATCTACATGGCACCCTACCCATATGTTTAAGTAAAATCGGTGGTACTGAATCTTACATACCCTACATATTTGTAGCCAAATTTTCACATTCTTTTTAAATATATGTATAAAAAAAAATGTATAAAAAATATTTCTAATGAAAAATAAAATAATTTTCTTGTTTTTTTTTTTTAATTCTGAAATAACACAGTGATAAAAAAATATGAGGTGCAAATACCTGGAAAGTGATATTACTTCTCTGGTAGGTGCTGTCGAGTACAACAAGAATCTGTTTTTGAAATTTGACAAACACTTTCAAAATTTATTAATAAAATTTTAATGAATTTAAAAACTTATGGTTGGGTTTTACTCATTAATAAACATATTTTCAAAATAAATTTAAAAATTGTATGGTTACTTTATAAAATACTGTATAAAACCGTATCAAAAGTTGAAAAATGGCGAAACAAAATTACAAAAAGTTTGATTGGCGAAGAAATACGTACAGATTTCTCAATGTTTTCTTTCTGAATCCGTTGATAAATTTAAAATCGGTTGATAGTCAACTAAGCTGCTGGTACGATAAACCGATTTTTTGCTCGTAACTTAAGATTTTTGAAGTGTTTGGTAAATTTCAAAAAAAAAGTTTCTTGTTGTACTCGACAGCACCTACCAGAAAAATAATAACACTTCCCAGGTATTTTTTTTTTTGTTGCACAGTGTAATTAGACAACCATTTTCCAATTTACAACAAAAAGTACCCAAAAATTCGTTCTGGACTTTTTTCTGCTTTCCTTTAACACACAAATCTTTAACAAACACACATACTTGTTTCAGTATTATTCTCCATAGTATGACGAACACTGGATTAGCTAACCAAAGACTTTTTCATTTCATTAAAAAACACAATGTTGAAATTATTATTTAATTTTAGATAAATAAAGTCAAACTAACGATATCCATAAAATATATGCTCTCTGATCGTTATTTACTTAAGCATTGGATTGCTACGCTAAATGTTTCTGTACGTTGCCTAGAGACTTCAAAAAATTGATTTGACCGATGTATAACGCTAAATCGATTTCGCTATTTTTAAGGATCCCGAATATATATAGGGTGGCATATGTACAGTGTAAAATTTACAAGCGGAATCACAAACTTACAATGAAGGGTAAAAAAATTGCTTTTTGCCACAATTACCACTTTACAATGTAACTGTATTTGATCTTTTCAACAACTTTTATCATCTTAAGCGGCCAGTACAGGGCAGAAACTTGCATGCGCAATCAACTGATATCAGCATTTTATTTACTTGTTGCTATAGCAATATGAAACAAATTTTTAATACTTTGCAGGTGTTGTGTTTTTGGCGAAATTAGCTCAGTTGAAAAAACTATTATTTAAAGAAAACTAAGCCACTTTTTTCTTTAAAAATTTTCTAGCTTTCTTTTTTAATTATTTTATTTATTTATTTTTTAAATACTTTTGCAATTAATAGCAAAAACTTTTGCCGCTATTCATAACAACCTTTCCAGTAATTTTTCTTTAATGAAATAAATTTTATTCTTCGAACTTATTAACTCAATCACTTGATTCACGTCCATGCTGCTGTCGTGTATTGGCCGCTTTACCCTTTTGTGTTGAAAAGACGTTTAAGCTTGATTTACAAGCTGTAGCGTATGATTAATGAATTTTTATTGAAACTAACTTTCAGTTACTCATACGTTATGGAGTGTGTAAATTAAATACAAAAAACTCACCATTATTTTAACTCACAATAAAAATTTCTCAATAGTTATAAAACTGTTGTTGCACCGCACTTTTTTTTAATACTATTTTTCTTTGTATATTTGTAACAAAATTTTACTCCAACTTGTAGCCAAATATTTTTTTTTTTTCAATTATTCAACATGAACTGTTCGAACTTACTTAAGTAATAAATTTATTTAAAAAATTATTGCTAAATAAAATAGGCTAATGCTAAAATGCATTATTATTGATATTTATTTGCTTATTTATGTATGTATTGGATACCTATTCACATTTAGAACAAAAAATATTTTAGAATGCAAAAATTTGAATTTGTGAAATGAGTTGCTTAACTGTTAAGGTTTAAATAGTTTCTTTTCGATTTAAAAATGAAATATATATATACTCATATTACACGTCGCAGAATGGTCTTAGTTAACAAATCAAATACTAACAGCTTTATTATTTAATTCTTATCAAAGACCAATAACAAATACTCTAACATTGTGAAACAAAAAAACATTTAATTTTGAAAGCACAATAAGGTGGTTGCATTTGCTTTAAATTGAATTATTAGAAATACGTCTAGATTACTATGGTGGCTTCACCAGTGTAGGATAGGAAGTATTAAGATCAGCCAATGCAGATTTTGTGCTTTACCTAACAGAACATGTACTTTGTGACTGAAAAGCCTTAGGGTATCTTAGGTCAAGACTTCTGGGAGACTTATAATTGACTTCCAGCAAGTTAGGAAAGCTCTCACTGAATAAGTGCTGAAACAGTCAACGCATGAGCTGTAGAAGAGATCATTTGGGTCGCGGTTCATATGGCTTAGTAATAACAATAATAATACTATGGTAGGCTCTTATGGCCCTGTTAATAAATTACACATTATTATCAGTGCTATTCTGTGTTTTAAAAGGAATTAAATATATCAACACCCAAATACCCAAATAATTTTAAAAAATTCCCAAATGGAAGACAGAGTAATTATGATTAGACTTGGGCATGATCGTTTATTTCACTGAATCTTTCAGATTTTTCAAGTCTTTTAAATGAACTAGATCATCGTTCCTTTTCCACACTGTACGATGACTTGTGACTTTCGTTCATAATACCTTTTGTTCATAGTATTTATTATACTCGTATATCGTACTACCTTCATCTACTCGTATACATATAAAAGAATAAAGCTACTGACTGAAATTCGGTGAGCAAGTTCCTGTCCCAATGTGTAGGACGACTAAGAAAGGATTTTTAGAAATTCGAATATTAAAGGGGTAAAAACGGGTTAAATCGAAATTGTTATATCTCCGGAACTACTACAGATAGAGCCAAAGTTCAAACTAAAAATGTTTCTACTTAAAAAGTAAGCGGATGGGTATTTGGTACTTTTTTGATATTTGTACACATATCATTTTAAAGGTGAAATCGTCTAGATTTGTAATCTATCGCCCAAATACTCAGAAGTTACTTTGGACTATTTTAAAAAAATTTTTGAAATTTCCATATATGTACCTTATTGGTATTGCTTTCAGGGATTTTAGTGACTGCTGGACGAACCACATGAGACTACGGGATGGAACACATGTCACACATTTTTTTGAACAGGGGTGAGTGAAACGTGACCGGTCCAAAAGTATATGGAGATCTATCTTGAAGTATAGAGACTATATTTTGCAAACTTCAGACAAATCCTTTGGAAAACAAAAATTTTAATAGCGAGCAAACAAACAGAAAATTATATTTATTTGTATAGAAGATATAAAAAATTCAAAAAACTCTCTAAGTCGTTTAGTGACTTAGTCAAAGTCGTTGCTTGTGGCTTGAGTATTGAAATCACAGTATTAAATAGGGAAAAATAAATATAATTAAATATTTCTGTCCTTAATAGTATAATCGTAGCAAAACATAAGAAACATTTTATAGAAAGAAGTTAACAGCAACTAGACCTGTGTCGGTCACGACCAAACGAATCAAATTGACCTCAATTGAGCGAAGTGATTAGCTCCTTTTATTAAAGTTTTGTCGCTCTTTCGGTCTTCATAATAAACAAATTTTGGTAATATTATTTATGTTTTATTATATATTTTTTTTTTTTTTTGGAAATTTTTAATAAATAATTTAAAGTTTTTGTTTTATAAAAGTGGATCACAAAACTTATTTTTTGTCGTTCGGTTTTTTCTATCCTTCGTTCATGTATTTAAACTGAAACATTTAACAAATGACCGATTGAACGAAAATGATCAAACGTATCACTTTCAAAAATTTAACGAAAAAGAACGGTCACTAAAACCAACGATTTGGCACAGGTCTCACAGCAACTAGACGGGGTGGGGTCACTATATGTGCTTAATCCGTACACTAAAAAATTTTGTGAGTTTTGTAGTGCCTGCAAAAAATTGATTTTAACACTTACACCTAAGGGACATCGCTCCTTCCTTCCCAACTACAAGAATACATAAAGTACGTAGTTGTTAAGTATTAATTTACTACATACATACTACATTAAAAATATCAAAATATTTTTATTTTCTTTCGCATTTAGAAACACATACATATATATTATTATATGCCAATAGTTTTCTAACGCAATCAAATTTATCAGCTTCACGGATTAAATATTAAAATAATATTTAATTAGTTACAATTAATTTTTTAAATGACATCTTTTAGAAAAATCATACAATTTTTTTTATTGTAATATGTAAGTGAGGTGATTGATATAATTAAAGTAACATGTCGGCGTTAGAAAATTAAAGAAAACATTCACAAAATTAGATATATCTCTTGTCCATACTTAATCAAGTAGCAATCAGTTAAATTTTTATAAAGTGGTATAATGGGCCTTGCAGTGAACTAAAAAGAAAATTTTATTATAACATCTACTTATTAAAAAAATAACACAAATTTCTGTACCTATAAATTCAGAAACGGGATCATTATCACCTTCACCTCTCATAGTACCAGTAATTTCTTCGTTCTCCACCATGGGTAAAAATAATAATACAAATTCTGGTGAGTACGGATGTGTTATTGTTTCTAAAACCTCAGTAACAAAATAACGTATGAGTGAAATATCGGTATCATCTTTGCCCCAACATTGCTTGATATACTTAACGACTGGCACTACACAGCCACGGGTTAGCAAATTCACCATACGATCCAATAACATTTTTTTCATTTCCAATTGTACTAAGATTTCTAATTCATCTTGTTTCGACTCAAACAGACGTATTAACAGAGTTAGAATTTGTTGATGTAAAGTGGGATGTACAGCTGCAACCTCATCTAAAATAGCCAAATGCGTCGGACAGCTGTCGGTGGAGAGTTTGAAATATGAAGGTTCTGTTACAGTATTTTCTATCCAGCGTATAACACCAACACCCACAACAGGGAATCTGAAAAAAATATTTTTTTTATTACTTTAAATTAAATTTAACGTATATAAATGTGTTAAGAAGAGTCTGAAGCGTAAGAATTAACTTTTTTGATGTTCAACTACAAATTCAGAAGAGTTCTAAAATCCAAAATTAATTTTTTTTTTTAATTTATTTTAACACTTACTTACTTTATGCAATTGTATAGCGTCTGTAACTCGGCTATTAATTCAGTGGAGCCTTTGTTAACATTGCAAATCGCATGCACTTTTTCTATAGCTTGTATTGTACTTTTTAACTCCTCCTTATTTAAAACTCTTTCTGTTAGAGGCCGTTTTTTAGCTGGCGTATCTACTACTGAAGAAGCATATGCTAAAAGGTATATATATTTTGATTTATGTTCGGGATTTATTTTTACGCCAGCCTTAAAGAGAGAATCTACCAAAAGTTCTAGAAATTGTGGATTTCTTATAAGATCAATTGGTGGTGAATCTGTCCCAGAATAATTACGATATAATACAGTAATATCGGCTGGATTAAGAGTATTTCGAGAGAGCATTGATGACAAAGCTTGACAAGCTTGAGGATAAGCAGCTGAGCCATTAAGAGCCATAGTAATGGGTGTAACATTTTGACTACTAAAATTATAATTTTGGAATACAAATTATTTCAGATTTTTTAATATATATTTAACAAGTTTTAAGCAGACGCAGATCCAGGAGAAACAAAAGTAATTCTTTTGCACTAGAGTGACTGACAACTGTTTCCAAAGTATTTTGGCCTCTGATTTCAAATCTGTGCTTCGTATTTCCAAACAAAGTTGTGTTAAGTTTCTTAAAAGAAAATTTCGAAACAAGTCTTTGCAACATTGTGTTTTTAATTTGCTTAGCAGTATCAAAGAAAACGTAGAAATTGTGGTAAAAAAATATATTTTTTGCAAAATTGAGAAATTTTTAATTAAAAAAAATTTTTTAAATAACAAAAATAGGTAATTTTTTCTGCAGGCATATATGGGTTTCAAACATAACGAGCTTTATTTCATTAAAATCGCTGTACATTACATATTTTATTCCTAATTAAGTTTATCTATCGAACAGTAAAAGATATCAATTTGATAAAAATAAATACCGTGTTTCATAGTAAGTTTATATTGCAGTGCGCATGTGGAAACTTTTGTAATGGTGAGGTAGCCTCACGGAATTGTAAATAAGACCAACAGTATAAAACTAGCCATTTTCATTCAATGCTAATATATGTATGTATGTCATGTCACTTTCTTCACTTAAAAAATGGTATATTTTGGAAACCAAAGCTAATTTGAAAAAAACGAGCCACAGATTTCAAATCACCGCCCCTAAAATAGTTCTTAGACAGTTTTCAGGTGCTTTAGTCCGAAAGGACATATATTTATGTAGTCATTGTAATATTTTTGAAGCCTTTACTCAAAATATGTTAAACTGAATCCGGACCTGCTCTTTCGCAACCTACTTTTGCAAAGCATATTTCGTAATTTCCTGTGACAAGCGTTTCATATTAAAACCACCTTTTGGTTCCTGGCTCAAAACTTGTATTAAAACTTGAGAGTAAACATATGTATGCTGGCCATGACAAACCATACGCGCACATTCTTGTATAGCGCCTTGTATGTCCTCAGGATTGCTAAGAAACTTACTTATCGATGTTTTTAAAACACGTGAAAACACTTCTATTTGTTGAGCAGCTGTTGAAATAGAAGTAATCTCACTTTGAAAACCAGCGTCTGAAATAAGTTTAATTGTAAAATTTAACATTAAGCAATCGGGATATTCTTCGGCCAATCGGTAAATCAGTGAGCGCCAAGTCGGATGATCAATCATTTCGGTCAACCAATCGGGAGTTTCACCCTCTTCAGTGAAAATCGTATCAGCCTTTTTGGGATCAAATGTTTTCAAAATCATATCCTTCAAATGATTCTCTACCATTGCCTGGACATCGGTTACTTTAACGCCAGCCAAAATAAGCCACTCGGCCAATAAGTTGGCCATTTGTGCCACAGCTTTATAATTCTCTGATAGCATCATAATGACCTCTTCTGGCGAGCCACCTGATTGAAAGTAACGTTTCAACTGAGTAAATATTCCAGGTTCCATAATGTAATCGGGTGTAAGGAACTTTTCAAGACATTCTTGTATAGTTTCTTGGGGATTATCTTCCGGCATTTCCTACAATTTTTAATGATATTAATAATAAGCAAACTCTAGTTTTCTTTTTTACTTCATCTTCTCGTTGTTGCTTAGGTCTACCCTGCTGCCAGCCAGTTTCATCATAGTCCATCTCCATTATTATTATTTCTTTTTTCAGTAAATTTCAGATATCTAATTTAGTATTTATTACAAAAAAATTAGTTTAACTTTTCGCTTTTGTTTTGCTTTTTTTTCTTTTTTTGCCACATTCTACGAATGAAGTTATTAAAAGAAAACTGTAAAGACAATTTATGTATGAAGAGTTGCAACTTTTAGCATTGTTTGTTTTATATCAATTTCTATTTATTTTTTAATTTTAAGTACCCTTTTTTAATTTTTAGTACAATACAAGTTCAGTTTAGAAATGTCGACAAAGGTATGCCAGAACTATACAAGGTAAAGCATTCAACATAGACGAACATTTGTTACTGTCATTGCTGTCATGTTTCTTTAGTTTTCAGTTATGACCATGGTGGTTGCAATATTTATTGCCTGTTTGGAGGGGGTATGATTTTAATTTTTAACCAAGAACATTGTTTCCCATAGTGTAATTATATATAATTATGCTATGCTTGTTTCCTAAGAAAACTGTTTTCTTTTTTCATATTTATTAATATTAACAAAATCTTAATCTTTTTTGGTGCTTAATTCTAATTATTAGAAAATTTCGACACTATTTTCCTGCTTGACTCCATATCATTTACTCAGCCCACAATTTATGGGAATAATCCACATCGATATACTATCCATGCTTATTGTACGAGTTCCTAGTAGTTCTTTTGTAAAATTTTATTAGAGTGCCATGTATTTAGATTGATGGGTAGCGTGGCAACCTATCATTGTGCTTCTCCCTTAATAAAATTAGACCTCTTAAGTTATTCTTTAAAAATATTTTGTAATTCTCTCCAGCCAAGTTTTTATTTAACCACAATATCAACTAAATCACTTCGTTTCTGTAATCCTTGCACGCTTTGTTCACTTCCAGCCTTATATGAATTAGAATTATCTGAAGCCCAATTAAATGAACTAACTTCGCGTTTACGTTCCACGTAGTCATCTTCAATGGAAATGCTTAAATTGTGCAAGGCACATATCGTTTCCAAAATCTTACGAACTTCTGTTAAATCTTTAGCCTCTAATGCGTACAAAGCATTAAATCTTTTAGCCATAACGTCCAACGTGTCATTGCCCAATTTTAAGGCCGGTTCTAGCAGGTTATTAAACTCATTTTCCTTGCGAAAGCAAGGATTTGAAAAAGGTGTCACTAGATATGGCTTAAGAGGAAAGCTTTTATTTCCAATTAAGTAACAATCTTTGGGCATTGTATTTTCATTGAGAGCTAATATTTGGCCCATTGGTGTATCATCAAATGTATAATCCTGCACTAGTTCCACAAAACAATCAATTACTTTTTGATCTACATCACAAACTATTTGCAAAACAATTGGAATTTCGGCATCTTCAGATGCTAAAAATATGTCCAATCGTTTTATGGCTAAAATTCCAAATAGATTGGGAAATATTTTTAACTGTGAGTGCTGTTGAAAACCCTGTAGTTGTAATTGTTGTGAGAGCTGAGAGTTTGGCCATTTAATGTAAGACTCGTATTTGTCTGATATTGTACTCCAAAATTGGCTTATAATTACTGCAGAGTCGCTCTGGGAAATTTTGAAGCGTTTAGCTATTTCCTCAAAATGTTCATTTGTAGTAAGTTTCCATACTGATAGAGAGAATACCGTTTGTGGGGGTACTCCGGTAAAAAATAATTTTGGAGACAATAAATGTCGAAAGAACTGAAAAGTTCTCTAAAAACAAAAGAAATTAGATCAGAAGTACGAAAGCATCCAAACTTACCAAAAAACTCATTTTACTCATATGTAAGTAACCCTCGAACTCAATATTGTCAAATTCGTTTAAAAGATTTACTTCTTTAGTTGTAGCTGATGTTGGTTTCAGTCTATTAACACGCAACATTTTATTAGTCGTCCGTTTTGAATTTAATTTTGCCCTTTTGATTGATCTTTGCCTTCCAAGATTATTCTTCTTTCTATTATCTGTATGTTTTATAGATAATTGCTGTTTAAAAAAAAAGTCTTCAGCCTCATCGTCTGTTGCCTCAAGTAAAGGATACCGCATGTCTAAATTGTCACCTGTTCCAGTAATATTAGAATGACATAAAAAATGTATAGGTTTCTTATGACTAGTGTTCTCATCTACTAGAACATCTTTGCAAATAATCATGGATATGTTAGATAACAGAGCACTTGTTTCCATTTTGTGCTCGAAACTATTTTTCTTCTTTATTGCTTATATTTTTTTGCAATCAATAATAATACGCTTTCAAATCTTTTCTGATGCCCTAACAGAAATTTACTGTTATTTTGTTTGCACTTTTATGATGCAGCAGCTTTGCTTTTATCTAGGTGTATAGGAAAGATATGGTCAATAAATGTCTCTCCAAGGCGAAATACTTTGTTGGAGATACCCATGGCAGAGTATAAAAGGTAAAGTATTCGCAACAAGAAACAATTACATAAAAGCGCATATGTCAACTTAGTAGGAGGAAATTCAAAGTAGATCCGGTTATATGGTAGCACTGAAAGTAAACTAATTTTGACAGCTATCGGAGCCGAAACTATGAGAGATAAAATTGCCATCTGTGTTAAATGCTTTACCATGTATAGTTGAGTGATAATTGAACTTCTATTTACTTATTCACAATAACAATATTTACTCCTACACGTGCATATGGACGTCTTTTTTATTTTCTAATTTATTTTATTTTATTAAAATCTGTGAATATAAAGCTGAAATGGATGCTCACGATTTGTTTAAGCAACTGACAAGAGGCGTAAGGTTTACTAAAAGAAAGAAACCCTCAAATAAACAAGAAGAACAGCGAGAAGAAATTAACACCAAAGGTGAAGAAATTCCTGTAGTGAAGAACGAAGCAGTACACGACATACATGAAAACTTTTCTAATGGAGGCACGGATAACGAACAGGAAGAAGATAATTATGATATTGAAACATTTGAATATATATCAGGAAGCACAAATTCTACCCGAAAATTAAAAAAGAAAAAACCTCCAACAACTGAACAGAAACAAGCACAAATGCAAGAAGAAATGATACAAACACTTCGTAGAGAGAATCGTATAACAGTATTGGGGAAAAATGTGCCGTCGCCTATTACCACATTTGAAGAACTACATACTAATTATAACATGAGTGAAAAATTAGTACATAATCTAGTGAATTGTAATTATGCTAAACCTACAGCCATACAAATGCAAGCCATACCAATTATGCTCAAAGGTAGGCCCCTAATGGCTTGTGCTCCGACAGGTTCCGGTAAAACTATTGCTTTTTTAGCACCCGTTATTAACGACTTAAAAGCTCCTAAGAAAGTTGGTTTTCGTGCATTAATTTTAGCTCCAACAAGAGAACTGGCTCAACAAATATATCGAGAATGTGTTCGCTTATCAGAGAAGACAGCACTAAAAATACACATAATCAGTAAGGTTAATCAAGCAAAAACGAAATTTGGTGAAAATACGTCGAAAAAATTTGATATATTAGTTTCTACACCAAACAGAGTTAGATTTTTGTTGCAACAAGAACCACCGGCGTTAGATTTGAAAAGGTACGAGTATATAAAAAATATAAACGACAAAAAATAAGTTCCTATAATATTTTTTTTAAATTTTGTACTAGTGTCGAATGGTTTATTCTTGATGAAGCCGATCGGTTGATGGAAGAGGGACAAAATAACTTTAAAGAACAATTAGACGATATTTTGGCAGCTTGCTTGAATCCTAACAAAAAAATAGCTTTCTTTAGTGCCACATACACTGTGCCTGTTGCCAAATGGGCTGTAAGAAATCTAAAAAATTTAGTTCGTGTTAATGTTGGTGCCCAGAATACCGCTACTGAGTTTGTAGAACAAGAAATGATGTTCGTAGGTTCAGAGAGTGGTAAATTGTTAGCGGTACGTGAAATGGTCAGAAATGGTTTGAAACCACCAGTGTTAATATTTGTGCAAAGTAAAGTAAGTAGGTAATGTTTACAATTATTATGAATAATTAAAGTGAAAGTTGTTTGCTTTTTTTTCAGGATCGCGCTAAACAGCTTTTCGAAGAACTTTTATACGATGGCATAAATGTGGATGTAATACATGCCGATCGTACGCAGCAACAACGTGATAACTGTGTTCGGGCTTTTCGAGAGGGTCATATATGGATTTTAATTTGTACAGAACTTATGGGACGTGGTATTGATTTCAAGGGGGTTAATCTTGTAATAAACTATGACTTTCCTCCTTCCACAATATCATATATTCATCGTATTGGCCGTACGGGAAGGGCAGGTAGACCAGGCAAAGCAGTAACGTTTTTCACACAAGATGATACGCCACATTTAAGGAGGTTGGTTAAAAATCTTAATTGAAAATTTAAATTATGCGGTACATTTTGTTTACTTTAGCATTGCAGAAATAATAAGAAATTCTGGTGGCAAGGTGCCAGATTTTATGTTGAATATCAAAAAGGCTAACAAATCTGAAAAAAAGAAGTTGGCAAATTTTGCTCCTAAACGTGCGGATATCTCCACAAAAATTAGACCCGAACAAAAAACAACAGATAAATTGGATAAACTGGAAAAAGTAATGAAAAGGAAACAAAAAACTGAAAAACATTCTTCAATAGAAAATAATTCTAAAAAAATTAGAAAAAATTAAAAAAAAAATTGAATAAATAAAAAACAGCAAATGCTAACGAAAAATAAAAAGTGGAATAAGAATTAAAAAACGAATATTACAAGTTGGTAAAATGAAAAAAAAGGAAATTCCTTTGTACTAAAGTTTGATAAAATATAAAAATCTGTGTATTTTACACGTTTTTACAAATATGTATAATTGCACATGTTTGATATGTATTGACTGAATAATTAATTACATACTAATGAAATTTTTAAATTTCGTATAGGCACTTTGGTGTCTTAAAGCATTACAATTTTTAGCTTTAAAAATATATAAATTTGATTCTTCTGTTCCATCTCAAATGAACTAATATTTTTCTATATACAAATATTTAAATTTATTGCCTGTTCGTTCGCATTCAGCTAAACAGGACTTAACTCCAAAAGGATTATGACTCACAAAGCCAATCACAAGGTAGTTTCGGCATTTTGCTAGCCGGCCAAGGCAAATAGCCAGCTGTTTTAAATACCCAATAATCATAAGATACTTTTGTTATCAATGCAATTAACAAAATAACTTCTGTGGCTATTAGGTAATAAACATAATCAGTCCAGTCGTGAGGCGATTGGCACACCTTAATCTCTTGTAATTCCATAATGCGTTGCGGTATATTACGGCATTTTATTTCCACATAATCTGGTATATCTTTACTGCGCTGTAACAACCAAAGCTAAAAATAAAAAATGTTTTTATTTATTTATTTATTTTTTTTAACAAAATTTGAGCAATTAACCTTTAATACTTTAGCTGAATTGCAATCACATATTAATTTGTTGCCACCCAAAAATATTTGTTTTCCTACTATGCTGTCCAACACGTTTGTTAATAAGTATTCGGGAAGCTACAAGTATAATTACATAACGCTTATGAAATTTAAAACTATTTATATATAAAAAAAATATTATTTTGCAGTTTCTTTCGTGTTTTGAAAATTGATACATTTGTAAATAATTTTTGGTCAGTTGATTAAAAATATTAAAAGATTTTACTTAATGTCAATTACTATTCACTCTTTAATTTTTTTCACCAAATATATATGTATTATTAATTAATATTATTAAAGCTTAAGATATCAATAAAAGAAAGTCGAAATATCAGATAATTAAAAATAAAAACAATTTTTTTATTGAGAACTTAAGCTTCAATAATATTAATTAATAATAAATTTTTAAGATCGAATAATTTACTAAAATTTGTATGTATTTAAAAGTTGTTCACAAATATGTAGCATTTCGCTATCTTATTATTTCAATACATTTATTCGATTTATTTAATAAATAATTGCTTAATTTTGACGTTTATTTTATTGCTTAATAATATTTCAAAAAAGTATATTTTAAGATTTTAATTATTTAACGTAACAGGAAACACTGTCCGTTTATAAAAAATCTTAACTTACTCTTTTGATATTATTGTTGCGCAAATACAAACGTTGAAAATGATCCATAAAATTTGTACCCTCCAAGTCGTGCATCGACTCTATATGATTGTTATCGGCAAATAATTTGACAATGCTTTGGTAAGTGGGATTATTGTGAAAATGCTCACCTATAACAGTGATCTGGAATAAATAAAAGCAATTCAAATATCGAACAATTTATTTAAAAAATACTTACATTATTATTGGTAATATTTAGTTGAAAAGTATTTTCAGGTAGTTTTGGAGGCAATTCTGTTAAGCCCAAATTGGAACAGTCAACTCGACAAAATATTTTATTTTTAGAAGGATCACCCTAAAAATAATTTATGATTAGTGATAGTAGAATGTTAAAGAAGTTTTTGTTTAGATAATAAAACGTTGTTTTTGAAATTAAAGAAGAAATATGTATAAATGCAAAAATCTATAAAGGATTTTTTCCGGACTTAAAAAAAATCAATCTATGGAAAAATCAACATCAGTGAAGTGTCAGCCTCCATTTTTAATTATTATAGTATCAGCCATATTCATGTAGTTTAATTAATTATATTTTTTTGTAAAGCGTTGGTAAAAGAAAAAAAATAATCTATAAGGGT
Source organism: Thelaira solivaga (assembly GCA_947397855.1). Taxonomy (NCBI): domain Eukaryota; kingdom Metazoa; phylum Arthropoda; class Insecta; order Diptera; family Tachinidae; genus Thelaira; species Thelaira solivaga. Next base: position 56,570,346 of record OX377612.1, read on the forward strand.
CCTAAAGGATATTTATCAATTAAAAAAAATAATTTTGCGTGACTTTTCCGAGTATTTGCCTTCATGAGTTTGTACAATATTAAATTTTTCATTTGGAATTTTTACTTACCGCAGATAACATATGCTCCGGTGCACAAGTACAATTACCCTTTCCAGGTATAACAGGACAATCTGTGTAAAAACGTCTAATTATATCAATTTGATTAATTGCTATATAGTCCGTTGTATTAAACCAATTAAAAGTAGAGTCCATTAAACAAAATGAACTATTTGGCGAAACGAATTTAAAAGACCCCCGAAATATGGTCTCTACTAAATTATTGCACAGCATGCGTTTGTTATCTCTAAATTAGACAATTTGTTTTTAATTAAAATATAATATTAATATAATTTGTTAATTAAAAGCACTCATGGGTTTTTTTCATTAGATTTGATTATGGACCTACCTTATATCCATTGTTATATTTTGATTAGGCCCCAGTTTTGGAATTTGTGTTAGGTTATTTTTTGAGAGATTTAGAAACTTCAAAAATATTGGTGTTTTTATTGTGATATGTAATAGATTGTTATTAGATAAATTAAGGCACTTGACTTTAGACATTCGTGAAAAAGTTTTAACAATACGCGTTATATTGCCATCGGTTATAGCCAATGATTGTAGTGTTTGAAAAATAGGCGATGATAAATCAATCTCAGTCATTGTGACATTATAAATATGTAGGTTAGTCCAATTACCGGTATTAGGACAATTGCTTATCATTGAAAGTTGGGTAATATTACAGCAATACCAATTATTGTGTGTGACGTTCGAGTTAGGATGTTGTCGACACTGGCAGGTGTTGATTAACTGTGGCATTTGATAACTACTGCGGTTCGTATTAGTATTAAATAAATTAATACATAAATTCTCTTCCATTTGAAAACAATAATCTGGTGTTGCTTCAACTTGAGGCATTAACTCCAATTTATTGGATTCTGTAGTGGTCAAAGCATTTCCATTGCTATTTATTGCTGCCCCCGAATGGCTCACACTGGATATAACAGCTTCAGGTTCCTGCGCAACTTGGATTTCTTCTGGTTTTCCAATTGCAAAAGTCACACAGTAAAGAATTTGCGTGATAAGCTTAAAATACTACAAGAAAATCAACGAGATATTTAAGAAATATGTATGTATTTATGTATATGTATGTATTAGAGAGCTACACAAGCATACTTTGAAGCCACACATCACTACAAACATGTGTAATATTTTATAATACAAATTGCTTGTAAGCCATTTCAAGTATGATTGGGCAGCCCTTTATTATGTATTATGTATCATTAACGATACTACAGATACCCGTAACTCTTTAAGCAAATATTAACAAACTGAATGAAAAATAATAGTCTATCTAAAACTATGTACATATACACGTAGAAGAAAAATAGGAGTGACTACTTATTTCGTTAAGCAATAGAAGGACATTTATTGCTTTAATAAAATTCTTTTTTTTTTTTTTTGTTTGCTTATACCTATAATAGTATTCAATTATTCTAATTGTTATTGCTTCTAATAGATATTAACTGCCGCGAAGAAAGGAAGTTTAAAGAAGAAACTATTGCATCATCTATTGGAATGGAAATTGTTTTTTATTTATTATTTAAATTTTTTTAAAACAATTTGTAAATGTTATTTATTTTTTGGGTAAAATTGTTTTTGAATAACTTTGTAAATCTTTTCCATGTATGATGAAGAAAATTAAAACCTACTAGCAGTAATTCCAAATCACGTTAATGGAGCATTCGGTACATATACATAATTAGTAAAAACCTTACTAATTAAAAACTAGAATACATAAATACATATGTACATTTTGTGGAAATTCTTTAGTTCACTTTGAATGAATATTTAGTAATTTATGTTAAAGCCAGTTCCTTATTTTTTAATTTATGTGTTTTAATTTGTCTGGGGATAATTTGCTGGATCCGAAATTTACCTCTTGTAATGAATTACATATTTGTTCTTTATTTAGAATTCAGCAAAGTAAACCGTTTACAGTCTATTCATATTTGTTTTAGTTTTAGTATAAAAGAATTATGCCTACATATTTTACTTGTGTTAAATTAATCAAGCGTAAAAGAAAATTTTAAGGTAATATTTTAAAAATTTAATAAAAACACTTTTTACACAAAAATAATTAAACAACTTAAACTTCCGAGTTATCTATTAGTCAATTAGAATAAAATATAATACTAGTGCCGTTATTTAATTGTAGCAATTAATAAGGAGAAAAAAGAAAAATATGACATGATAGTGATAATTTAATAATTAATTAACATCTTATAATGACACTAACAAGAACATTAAATAGATTTAAAATTTATATTGAACATGTACAAAAAAAATTGGAAGTGATTCTCTTCGAAGTGCATCTTAATCACTTAAAATGTTGTTATTATTTTAATGCCAAAACAAGTTAAATTTGGCTCTTATATACTGCAAAAGCCAAATATTAATATTTGTAATTTTGTACTCTTCTTAAATATTAATAAAAAATATATTAAAAAAAAGATTTTTTTTAATTCTAAAATAAATATTTAATTTCAGTCAAGGTATTGAGTGATTTCTCTCACTCCTTAAAAAGGTTTCTGAGTCGTCACATAAACAAGAACACAGTTCCAAGTTAATGTATCAATTTTTAAAGCCCTAAGCTGGGCTAGGTAGATCCTGGTAGTATTTAATATATCTTTGATGCATTTCAAAGTTAAATTGTTATGATGGTATAGAAATAAATACTGCAGAATTTGCCTTTATTCTGTTAGTGGGGGAAAATTTAAGAGTAAGTAGAGAGTACATATACATAAAAAATCATAAAAATCTTTTATAAATCTTGACTAATAAAAACAATTTATACTGCGATGGACAAATGAACGGGCTTGTGAAAATTTTGGGATGATCTGGCCCAAGCCTGGATCCAACCGCACCGCACCGGTGATATACTGCAATATGGAATATTATTCTTCAGCTCTCGATCTATGACGTATTTCTATTGCTTTCACTTCTTTTTTTCACTTCTGCAGGTACCATAAAGGTACCTTCCATCTTATTATATTTTTGCACTCCAATTTTTTTAATTGCGTTGCTATCACCAGAGATAGCTATTTAAATTTTTTTGTTTTAAAAATGTATTGTTTGCTCTTAAATATTTGAATTTTCTATTTAATATTTTTAATACATTAGTACATTATAATCTTAAATATTTTTCATTTATTTCTGTATGTACTTATATTGTTTAAAAAATAGTCTCAATAAATTAAATAATTTTAAAAAATAACCACATCTCTAGAACAAAAATTTAATTTATTTCTATTTCTACCTAATTTTTTGTTTGCATTATTTGATAATAGATAATAACAACCAATAATTAGTAATAATTAATATTTTCATTTTATGCTTAGTATATGTATAATAAACTCTAAAATCAAAACAAACAGATAAAAACGTAAAGCAGAGCAAATTTAAAACACAAATAAAAAGATATAGAGGCTAAAAATAGAATTACAAAGAACAATCTATACATACGATCACTACGCAGTGAACTTATTATTAACTTTTTAAAACGATAGTAAAGACAAAAACTCACTTTTATTTGTACTTGCATTTCGTTTCAAAAAGAGATCTCCGTTTTTTTGTTTTAATTAAAAAAACAGTATATATCAGATATTACTTTGTTCATTTCGTTTAATTAATTGCACTAATTTTGGATGCAACAATACCCAAGTTATTCAACACTTGCTACTATATTTCCATAACTGCTATTTAATTTTTATAAGTAAAATCGCACAAATAATAAAACATTATCCACTAAATTATAATTTATAAACAACCGAATAAAAAGGTAACAACAGTCAACCAAAATTATTAAAGAAAACCCATAAACTACCACAAGACACGACCGCAAACTAAGCAGGTACCCTGTGCTAATATAGGCATCATCGAGTAACCGAGCTTCCTGAAAGAAATGAGTGTTACAAAGGACAATAACAGCTGATTGCCAATTGTAACGATTCTATGAAAGAGACGAATATGTTATACATTGTTTCCGTAAAATAGTAAAATTTATGAAATAAACACAACAAAAATAGTAATAAACAAAGGAAAAAAAAATTTTATATTAAATTGTTGAAGAAGTTGTAATTTTTTTTTAAATATCGCATTAAAGTGATCAAATTATAGCATGTGTAACTATGTTCTTAGGAATTAAAAAAATTGCAATTTTGCAATAAAATAACAAAATCTTGCAAACACATTTTGCTTTGTTATATAAATAAATTGGATTAAATGAATGTATTTGCTCTTAACTGTCATTTAATAAGAAGATTCAGCTGATTTAATTTCATTCATGGTCGGCTAATTATTATTTTATTATATATTACAATTGATTTTAGATTTGTGCTAAGTCGTTCTTTTTAGTGATCGGTCTTTTCGTTCAATTTTCGAAACTGTTCAGTTCGATAATTTTTGTTCAATTTGTCATATCTTAAATGTTCCCGTCAAAGTAAAATAAACAAAGGCTGTGACATTTCAATATTCTATAAAAATAAAGAAAATCTACATACGAAAATCTAACAATTGAGCAAAATTATACATTTTTTAAATAGTAAACTTTTATAATTAGAATTTGTTTCAAATGCCCATCGACGGAAGAGAACTAATCGAGGCTATCTCAGTGTTGGCTGATGAGCAAAACATACGAATGACAGCCAAACAATCGTGCAAAGGAGCGGTAATCTCTGGAGCATGTTGCTTTGTTGGTGGTCTCTTATTAGGTCCACCTGGCTTGGCCATTGGTGGCGCTGCTGGAGGTGTGGTAGCCTATAAAATGACAAAAGGTAAAATATATGTAAGCGATTATTCAATTCTAAGAACGTGGACTTTGGATTACGTGTCCAAAAAACATTTTTAAAAAGATGATTATTCTTCTAGTAACACATTTAAAATTTTAGGCTCTTTCCGTCCGTTGGGTGATATTATATTAAATGACCTTACCGATACGCAAAAAGAACAACTTGTTCAGCATGTCACGAAAGCTCTTCAAGATGTACACCCCACCGATTTGGTTATGCTCTTACCGTTAATAATGAATAACGCTTCGATACAGCAGGCTGTTTTAAAAACAGCTGTAAGTTTTGTTTCAAATGAGTTGCGTCTTCAAATTATTGACTGACAAAAACTAAATAGTTATTTTATAAGATATTTTATTTTCAAAAGTTAGGGTTAGTTTCTGTATTTCAAAATAAGAAACTTGAGAAAATGTTAATGTATTAAATTAAAATTTTTAAAAAAAAACTAACAACTACGAAATTTTTGAAATTAGCTAATTTAAGAACGATTTAGGTACAAATTAAAGGAACTTGTGATGTATTGTCATATTACCTCTTATATTTAAAAAATAGTGGTATACCTTTTTCGGAAACCAGGGGAAAAACGGTACGAAATCGAATCTTTAATGTGTTTGATTATATACTTTTTGCATTTGTCTGGTAGTACCACGCTCTGTCATGCCTAAGCGCATGTCAACGTCGATTTATACACACAAATATCTTGCAAACAGTAAAGAGCACACGCAAAACATTTTAACTTTCGCATCACAATACAGAGTAGCACCTCGGAGCCAATCTGGAAATTCGGAAATTATTTTAATTTATACCAAATAAAAATATTGTTAAAATATGTTTTTCAAATTTTATTATTATTACATTATGAAAAACCACTTATATCTTTATAGTTTTATTAGTTTGTAATTATCAGAAAAATGTCAATCACGCTTAGTAGATTAAATTTTCCGTCAATATACATTAAGCGTGAATATATTAAATAATGTATGTACGAATGTATATCAATAAAAATATTTATATGCTATAGCTACAGTGGAGTTTTTAGTTTTTTATTCCCAATCGACATTGACCTGATCCCAATCTTCAACGAACGGTTGATCTATAGTCTCAATCATTAGACCACAATAAACACAATCAGCTGCTACGATTTCCTCAATTTCTTCCTTTAATTTTTCACGTTGTTTCTGGGAAGCACTTGTGTTTTCACCCAAGGCGGCGGATTGCGTTAACATTGTTTCTAGTTCTTGCTTTAGCATAGTCAATTTGCGACTTTTTTCCGAGTTAAGCAATGGAAATACCAACTTTTCTAAGCAATCAGCATGAAATTTATGACTACAACCGAAAAGAAAAAATGGTTTGACCAGTAAAAATGTATCACAACAATTGCACACATCATTTGCACTTATGCGTATACAGCGCTCACGTATATTCTGTAAGTCATTACGTACTCGATCAGCCTGTTTTGAACATTCTTCCATGTCATGCTGAAGTTCTTGAATTTTTTCATTATATTCCTGTAAATTAAAAAAATCTTTAAACTTTTTAAAGAAAACGTTAAAAATATAGAAGCGTACTTTTAATGATTTACAAATGGGCTCTTTGAAGTCATCAATTCTTTCAAAATCGGAAAAAAAAGGTAGCAAGTCTTCTATTTTTAGTAGATCACATTCTTTTAAAAGATCCAAAGCTTTTTTAACATCGTTTTTGTCCTTAATTTCATGACAAGCTTTAGCAATAAAAACTAAATTATTAAATTTTGTTTTGTGGTAGTATTTTAATTTGGCTTACCTATTGTTAACCATAGTTTACTTTTTAATTCGTCATCTCTTGGTTTACCAGCCGTTTCTTTGGCCAATTTCAAATCAAATTCCAGAGATAAACAAACGGCGGCAGACCAGAGTTCCAGCAAACAATATAAAAATACGCAGGCAGTTTTTATATCAGCATCTAGACACATGCTCAAAGCCAAATTTATGTCGTAGTGAACCAAAGTTTTGTCAGTACCTTCATTTTCCAAATATTTGAGCACTTTTTCCGGTTGATGTTCGCAATATAAACGTAAAAGAAAGTTATGTATGGCTTGATTGGTTTCCCCCAAATTGTAAATAACATATTCCAAATATTTTGTAATTTCCGATATATGCAAAGGACTATCAATTGCAATCAAAGTGGGTATTAACTTGCTTATATCGAATTTTCGACCTTGGGCCATTAAAACCTCTATGGTTTCTTTGGGTATCTGTTCGATGATTAGTGGACAATATTGGTAGTACAAGTCAATATCTTTTTGTTTTTGCAATATTTGTAAAGCTTCCAAATACTTATCAGCTGCTATATGTTGTTCAATAACTTCTTTGTAGTCCTCGTTGGCAATTGCAAATTGTGCCAAATTATGATTATCTGCATGTTGGGCAATTAGTTGTTGTATAGTGGAACGATTTGCTCGTACACATTTTATGACGGAAAAATGCTGCATAAAATCATCATATTCATGTTGCCATTTTTGTTTTTCTTCTTTACTATGCCCTGGAAAGTTAATTTGTGTTAAATATAAATCCATTAACCAAGCCACAATAATGAGTAATGGCTCATCAGCATCGGGAGATATTTTATCTAGTTTTTTCTTCACATAAGTTATAATAGGTCTTTTGTTTTCTAAATCTATAAACTTAAGGCAAACTTCTTCAAAAGATAACTTAGTATCTGCATAAATTTCAGCAGCATCTGTATATTTTTTATCTACAAACGCTTTAATCGCCTTAGTTTCTAAAACTTTATTAAGACTCTCGTCATCGATTGCATGAATTTCGGCCATTTCATACTGACCCATATTTAAATAAATTTGCCAAATGTTACGATTTTCGTCCACGATTTTAAAATTGAATATCATTTTCTCTGTATAAACATATATAATGCCAGTAAATGGGTCCCTTAATATATTCAACAGTTTACCCATTTGTTCATGAAAATATTCCTCATAAACAATCGATTGATTTAGCAAACAAACTCCAGTTATGTGATCGTGATACATAAGTAAAGCATGATATTCTGTTATAACAAACGATTTTGGCACATTATGACGTTTCTCCTCATAGGATAGGTGTTTTCGTTGTTCGAAGTCCTTATCTAGAGGCACAATATCATCGCCAAGTAAAAATTTCTCATCTGTTATAAAACTTTGTGCTACCTTTAATACGATTTATTATTTAAATATTTTATAAGCAAATCAAATTTAATAAATTAAATACCTGACCGTATTTTAAACCAGAACCACATAACCAGCCCCATTTTGTTGGAAATTTGTTATTGGGTTGCCCATAAAATCGTAATACCGAATAGTTTAAATCTGTTTTAACCACTTCATACCCGTGAGACTGGGTTCCGTTAATGTAATTGTTAAAAATTGGTGTTAAAGATTTATCTTCCGATCGCAGAGTTTCTGTAAACGTGAATATACAGTCTGGTGCTGTTATAATCGCGATATATTGACTGGTGTTGGGTAGTTTAAAAATTTCTAAACCAGTTATGGGATATTTTGTGCGACCTAGGCCCAAGTCATAAACCTGAAATAATTATGAATGGAAATTGCATAAGTTTTATATCGAAAACTTCTAAAAAGGCATTATTACAAAATATCGCTTAATTGCTTGATTTCAAATTCCAGCTCAAGCATATTCTTCACGAATTTTTTAGGAAAAAATTCTATAAGCTAGAGAATTTTCTATGTCAAAATATGGAGAAATTTGTATTTTGATTTTGAATTTTTTGTAACTTAATGTTGTTTCCAAAATATATAACATGTGTAAAGGAGTTTATGAAGGCATTTTACAGAAAAAAAACCTTGAAATTTTTGTTAATAATATCTGAATTACATAAGTATATACAAACCTGTTTCCTATATGACGGCTTTTCGGCCTCCAAGGTGAGTTCGGTTTCAAATATTAAGCCTTTGCTGGTACCCAATAATATTGGACCTGTTGAAGATTCTGTGCCATTATCCTTATTAAAAGCCACAGCGGTGATAACATGATCTTTAAATTTTTCAATGCGTCTAACTTTCGTGCCATTGCCATGTATATATAAAAAGTCGGCTGATAGTCCCGGTGATATAGGAATTAAACTAATGAGTATATGATGTCCAGTGGGATCCAAAAATAACTTGCCAATTTTGTAACCAGCTAAATATTTTTCCAAAGAAATTTCTGTAAAAATTATAAAAATACATAAATATGTGTATGCAAATGTAATTTACATATGGATGAATGTACTTAGTACGTCATTTGTATTATATTTTACCTCCTGGCGGCAAAGCTCGTGGCAAAAAGAATCTTAGTAATGTTACTTGCGAAGAAGATTGGGGTGCCTGAAGCAAACATACTAACCAATTCTTACACACTGTCAAGTGCATAAATTCTCCTACATATTGCTGTGGTATGCGTAAGACTATTTTTCTTTTACTAAAAATGGGCGTATCATTGTCAATTTTACTTGATCCTGCATAATCGTTATAAGACACGGGTTCCAAAAATTTAGGTTGAGCCAATGGCACATCATAAATCTTGTATTTATCTTCCGTTTCATCAACATTTGATGCCATTTTAAAATTGTTTCTTAAAATATATTCTGCGGAAAAGTTCACTGGTCAGATTTTCTTGAGTATTTATGTAAATATTTTTTTGTTTTTTTCGAGTATTGTTGTATGTGACAATTTTTTTTTGTATGTATTTACACAGTGCAGTAGAATCTAGCGATAATTTTCGACAGAGTTATTAATGAATTGAAAAATTTGGATGATCATGCCCAAGGTTACTCAGTGGCCCAAATCTTCTTTAAACGACAAACAGCTGATATGCAACCCACTACAAATATTTTCTTTTTTTAAGAATACAAATAAATGTCAAAACAAGTCAATTGTTTGCGGGTGTCGTTAGGATATTTTTTTTATAAAACTAACAAAAAAGCACAGAAACATTACTATTTAAATATTTTTTATCTTCTTTTTAATTAAAAAATAATAAACATTTAAGCTTTTTTGTTTACAATTTGCTTTTTTTTAATGTGTGAATGTGTGTTTTATATTTTTCTCTCTACTCGTTTATTGTATTTCTTGGTCCAAGTTTTCTTTATATTAACAGCCGCCGTCGATTCCGCCTTCTGGAATCGGCTTAAATTTGCTATTAGACTTTGATATTACTTTTGCGAAATTTTGGCATCTCTATGTTAAAAAAATTATAATGTGCTAATGATTGAAAAATGCTATTCAATTGTTTTTATATTGACAGGTTTATAAAAAATACAAAAAAAAAGTAGTTATTGTAATAAAATACCGTAAAATAATTTTTAGGTAATAAGTCGGCTTTAGCCGGTAAAACCGCCGCCGACTACTTTACATCGCGTTAGATCTCTGAGATTAAGTAGTGTATAATGTAGCGTTTTTATTATATTATATTATTTATTATTAAAAAGTGTTTTCTTTGAAAGTGGTTACTAAATTATGAAATTGCCGTTAATATATAAATGTGTCCCCATTTACATAATAGACATTTCTTGCCGGTTATTTTTTAAATTCTCTTTTGTTCTTTCCTAAACCGTTTACATTTGGGACATTTTTTTATAGAATTTAAAATTGAAATTTATGATTTAGCCTCTAGTTTTTTTTTTTCATTTTCAAAATAGCCTTAAATAGCCGTTTTTCCTTTTCGCAAATTTTTTTTGTCGATAGTGCAAAAATTTTTTATTAATCATAAAAAAAAAACAAAGGTAATTTTTTATCGGCCACTTTTTAGTAGAAATGGTTACCTTTCTTGTCATAACTTGCTTAGTTTTTAAGATATCGACTTGATTTCTATTGCGTTGAATAAATAAACGTATTGGCTTTAATTAGAATTGTTTTTTGCGAAAAATTTATTTTATTATTTTTTCAAAAAACAACAAGTTATGACCAAGAAGCAAATTTAGCTTATTTTTTTCTAGCTCCTGGCAGTGCTGGTATTAAGTAACGCGACTTGTCAAAAATTTACAAAATGAATAGAAAATGTGCGAGTAAAAGAAAACCCATAAATATGTATATGTGTAGAGCTATAATTTTTAAATCATTTCAGATTATTGAAGTTTAAAAATTAGAATTTGTTTCCTCTTTTTTTTTGCTAGCTTTTATTCTAAGCATATTTATTTATTTTTTTTTTCTGTTTAAAACTAACTTGTAACGCATTAAGAAGTGCACAGGTATAAAGCAATTTAATATCAAAAATTAATACCGGCTATAAAAAAACTTACATTTAGCCGTATCAGTATAAAATGATAAAAACCACAATTCTTTATTGAGAGCGGCAAATAGATTCGTTACCGGTTAATTCAAGCATGTAAAGTTTATATTAAAAACAACCAATATATGTAGCTACATACAAATGCAAATAATTAAAAATAGTGGGATTTTTTAAATTTAATGGGAAAAATAGTGCTAGTAACTGATTTGCTCTAAAAACAATAAAGAAAGTTTTAAGAGAACGAAAACTTGTAAACCCAAACGAATTTTTGCCGCACAAAAATACGTGTGTGTGTATTCTATTTCAGAAATTTTATTTTTATTATAAATATGCTGTGGAAAGCTCACCAAGTTTTATTCTCTCGTAGTGGTTAAAGTGACATGATAGTGAGTAGATTGCTTTACTGTAGCAAGTCATGTATCAGCATGTCCTTCCAAGCACAACAAATATTTTTAGCAATGGTAAGTGCAAAAACTTAAATTTAAAAATATATAAAAATAACTAAAGTTAATAACAGCAATTATTTTGCTAAGAAAAATATATGAATTAAAAAAAATTATAGAAAAGTGTTATTAAAAAGTCTTCTAATCACAAAAAGTGATATTGTAAAAGCAAATGTTAAAATATGGGTGCGGATTAACAGATACATTTTTTTGGTGATTTTCTATTAAAGTTCTAGTATATTTTAATATATATTTACATATGTATGTACTCGTATGTATGCATGGAGATGTATTGTGAATTAATATTAAATATTTACGTACAATGTGTGCTTATATGCTATGCATTAAATAAAAACTTTATCGATTTTTTTTAAATGTTAAATGCATACATATGTATATAAACAAATAAAATTCTAAAATAAAAAATTTAACAACTTAAATTCGGCAGTGCTGACTCTTGTATACCCTTCACTGTAATAATTAAATATTCATACTATATAAATAAAAATAATTTTCTGTGTGTTCGACATAAAAATTTTTGTGAAATGTAGTACCAATGATCGTCATACTGCAGGGCAGATCGCCATATACTTTGGACCCACTTAAAAAAAAAAAATTAACATTGGTCTTTTAATAATTAAAATTCAATTTTTTTAGCGGGTTTCTCTGAAATTTTGTATATACGGTCGCTATACTTCAAGGAAGTTCGCTACGTGGTTTTGAACCGACCATGCCTACTTTTACACCTATTTTTAAAATAAAGTATTTAAGAATAGATTTTTAATGATTAAAATCTGTGAAATTTGGGACACACGATTTCTTTGTATAAGATAGTTCTTTTACACATCACTGCCATTTTGCGTATGTCCACGCACACACTATTACTCACATGCATGCTTCCTTTCGCTTAATCAATAAAAAATCAAAAATTTCCATTGTATTTTTTATATTTCTCTACCATTTTTGTACCGATGGTTTTAACTTTACACAGACATTAACATTGCGATTTCTGAAAAAATTGTGTAGTGTATTTTTAGGTCTATTTTAAATTTTTGACAAAAAAAAAAAACGCAGAAAAACTGACGGTTTGGTACACTAAACTTTTCTGTAAGCTGTGTAAGGACTTCAAAAAGTAGATTTTAAAGACTACAGAGATACACTTGCCGGTGCAGGAGGTTACATGGTTATATTGAATGCCTAGGATAGTAAGCTTCAAACGCTATAAATTCTTTGTTTAATCCTATATGGCATTCTTTAAATATAAAGTTATACATAAAAACGAGGAAGTTGCGCCATATGATTTGCAATAACTCGAGAACTGCCTTCCTGATTAAATATACCAAAACATTGGTAATAAAATAATCTATAAACTTTATGTTTTTTTTAATTCTGTTAATAATTTCGCACTCAAAATAAAAATAAAAAAATTTGAAAAATTTTAAAATGGACAGAGTAGTTATGAGGCTGAATTTTTCAATTCAGAATAAAATATTCGAATTTGGAATACAGAACAGCACTTATTTAAAAAATTTTACCAGCCTTATAGTTTACAAAATATTCACAAATTTTATTAGGAATTTTTCCAAACATTTCTTAAAAAAAAATTATTAAAAATTTAATATAAAGAAAATCTAAAATAGTTTTCTTAACGTTAATACCTACATACATATATACCAAATAAAATGTGATATAGTACATCAAAATCCATTCATAGGTTCCAAATTATTTCACAATTTAGTGGTATAACTTAAGATCTTACGCCATACATTTTTTAACAAGTGTTTTTTTTTTGTTATTTTGAAATATAAAAAAATTTTAGGTGGCACTGCATTGTGAATAGTTTAAGAATAGTTAAAGATTATGTTTTTATAAAATTTTTTATAATTTCTTTTTTTTTTTGTTGAAATTTTCTAAAAAAAATATGTTTTTTAAGAAAACATTTAATTATGTTTTCTTTTAAACTGTAAGACTGTTAAAAAATTGATAATATCAAAATTTAAAGTATATTTTATTCCCGATGCTTAGACCAGGACCAATTTTAGTTGGGAAATTCTTGATTTTGTAGGAGAGAGAGGAAAGTAGAATGGAAAGGGGAACAAACTTGCTCGTACTCGGCAATTCATTTTGTTCTATCTTCGTATCTTTTTTAAAGATGTAAAAAAAAAAACAAGTAGCTTGAATTCTGTATGAATGACTGAATAAGAATGCAAAAATTGCCGAAAAAAAATTTGTGTGAGGACAAAACGGTAATTTTAAAATAGAATTGAGAAAGAATTGCCCAACTAAACTTGCGGTGTGTGGTCCTGGTCTTACATACGTAAGGATGTAAGTTTAATCAGCAAGCTATATGGCGTAGCCTCCATTTTTTTCTATGCAACGGTATATCTCGAGAACAAAAACTAGGTATGTACGAGTATACAGTTTGAATTAGTGCATCGAGATACTAGAAATCAGTTTTAGTTTTGGCGGCACTTTGTAATCGGAAAAAAAGGAAAATTGAAATATTACTTATTCTTTTAAACTAGTTGAATGTTTACCATCTTTTTACGAAATAGTTAATGTTTGGCTGCTTTAGGAATTGTTACTTTAATTTTTTAAGTGCTAAATTAGCGAAAAATAAAAAGTTGTTTGAAATTATTAGACTGGACCAAAATATAAGAAACAGCAAACAACTCATGTCGATTTATTTTTTTATATAAATAATTTTTCCTTTGTATGACAAGAACCCGTTATTTTTGAAAGTCTCTTTTGTCAAAGAGCATGAGCAGTTGTAAAAGAGAAAGAAATTAGCGGTAAATTTGGAAAAATGCTCTCGGAAAATGCGATTCGACTAAAAGATAATAATATTGTGTGGGTGTTACTTGCGTTAAAAAAAAAGAGATTCACATATTTTGCACATAGATATACATACATATATACAAAAATACATATTTTGTGTGCATACAAAAATACGTAAATAATTATCTATCGTTATTAAGTCGTGCACATACATATGTATATAAGTGAGTATGTATGTATGTATATGTTATGTTCAGTCACTGTTTTGTAAATATTTAACTTGTAGTATTAATGTACATATTGGAATACATATACGTTTGTACTACATATATCTCTTTACATGTATAAGTAGGGTACTATGGCCTATGTTAACTTTTAATATCCGACTCGACGATATCACCTTGTCATCATTTTTATAAACGAAATAGCTTTGTTGTTTTGTTTGATGTAATTTGTTATTTTTGTAGATTCTGTTTTGTTATATTTTCTTGTTGTTGCAAAATAGACGAGCCCTCTTTATTAAAGTTTATTAGTAGTGGGTATACCAAAATATAACCTTTGTTTTGTTAAAAATTTTTGGTGCATTTTAAAACCTTTAAAGAAAGAGAGAGCTTCTTTTCTAAGGTACAAAAATTGCTTTAAACAGAGATATTGAGCTTATAAAATTGTTGAGAAAAACCTCAAATAAACATATTTTGTGAATGTGTTTATTTGTTAAAAAGAATAAGATTTCATTCAATATTGTTTTACCGATTTATAATAAAAAAAAAAATGCAAATAAACTCATTAAAATTTGTTGTTCTATTACTACAAATATAATATTTTTAATGAAGATGAGCACGCGTGCATGGGAAATATTTATATACGAGTATACATATATATTTATTCGAATTTTTAACAAGACTTCGAATTTAGAAATATAAATATTTGGCTACAACAGTGAAGAGTTTATAGGTAAGAAACGGTCCAAATTTTGTTGCGGAGTTTCGGATTTTCTTTATAATCAAATATAACAATCCGTGTTTAAGTAAGTTTTACATATACAGGTCTGTTATGCCACTTCTTGACTTTTGTAAATGACAATATATCGTGAAAATAAGATTCAATTAAAAAAACAAAGTGCAGATTTGAAATCAGCGTTCCAAAATACTTTGGGAATAGTTTTTAAAGCCTTGTATATCTACTTGTATAACAATTTCAGTACACATTGTTTCCGATGAAAGCTTTTTGTGTTAAATATTTAATTATTATGGCTATTTGTTATTTGTTTTGAAATACGAGTATAAAATATGGTACGCTATAATTATATACATATATTATACATATAAGTCTACATTCATATACACATGTATGTGCAAATTAATATCACATGTTTAAAATAAAAAAAAAAAAATTATCATTATAAAATGCAAACAGAAACACAAACACATATTATAATCAACTGCCATTTCTCATGCCATCCACATTATAACTTCGGTATTTTAAATTTTGTATAGTTTTTAGTTTTTTTTTTATGCCTATTTGCATCTAAGCTTTTGTTTCTATTTACTTTACTAGCGCCTTCTTTGCAGAAGAGCTCTAGTTAGTATTATAATTATTGCTTTCGTAATTGTCATTGAAAGCATTACGATTGTTAATATTAAATGCACACATGCAAGCAATTGTGTGATTTTACATAAACACAACGTTTATTTGCAATAGTTTGTGGGTTTTTCAATTTCATCATGTTGATTGTGAATAGAAAATTTCATTGAATTTTATTTATACTGTAAACGTTCTTTTTTTTGGTTTGAGTTGCTTTTAAGAGCTAATTCTGCAAAGACAAAAATTTAAGTTAATTTGTTGACTATCTTGTTGCACCTTTGCCTATGCCAAAAATAAATACAAGTGTAATTTTAATTTAACTAAAGCTAGTATAGTAGTATAGCGACAGTATTACGAATTTTTCTAAAATTCTAAACTCTCAGATAGTCAATCCTTTCAACTTATAATATTACATTCTTTAAAGAGAGCTAAAAGAAAAGAGATAAATTGTACAGTAGAGAAATGAAAATGTGCTTTACATTAACTTGCCGCTCAACCACTTTAGCCACAAAACTCAGTTGAGTTTGAATGATAAAGTTTTTGTTTTATGTGTTTATTTATAATATTTATATGGTTGCAAAAAAAGACAAAACCGAAAATAATTTATTTTCCACCATATTTTTCTCATTTAATTAAACATATTACGTTTATGGTAATTATAAAATGGTTACTATAAACATATTAATGGCTTAATGCAACCCTATGATGGCAAACAGAGTATGGTTAAAATTAACTAGAAACATGTTTATCGTAATAATAATAATGTTTAAATGCTGAAAATTAATAATAATTTTTTTGCGAAGGACAAACTATGTCTGTCAACCATATTTTTTCTTTGCGTGTAATAATTTTATATTTACCATTACATAACAATATTATTATTATTATTAATATTAGAAATTAATTCTAAGATTAAATTTTTTAACGAGCACTGGTAACTTTGACCATCGGCTTCCAGGGTCTGGGCAGGAATCGAACCTGCGAGCCCCAGATTGATAGTTTAGTACGTTACCCATCAATCTACAGGGCACCTAACCAACTCAATAAAAATTGACCTTGACACTGAATTTTTGCTAAGAAAACAATCACTTCTGCAAATGTTCCAAAGGACAAATTAGATACAGAAAAATTTTGTATAAATTAATCATTTCACTAAGAACTCATTTCAAATATTTTATCAAAATTTTTATTAAAATTTATTTCCTCCTCTTATTTATATTTATTTGAATTATAAAAACAAAACTGCTGACTACATGTCAAACTTAGGAGCGTGCACCCTATATGTACATATATAATTGTATATGTATTTATTAAAGGGCTGCACAAGCATAGTTGAAAGAACTTACAAGTATTTTTTATTATAAAATATTATACTTGTTTGTAGGGTTGTGTAGCTTTCAAGTATGTTTGTGCAGCCTTTAGTATTTATGTAGAATGTGTGAAATATTATTTTCTATTAAAAATGACGTAGCAAAAGTATGTAAGTCTGTATCAATTTCTTTAGATTGTGTTTTAGCATAGGCTTAGTTAAAATCAAGTTAAATTTATTTTCTTACTTATTTATGCACAAGTTTCTGCCTGGACATACCTAAGTACATATGTGTATGTGTATGGATTTTAAGAGATTGCGCTTTAGCTTCTGTCCTTGATGTGACACTCAAGACTTTGTGCTGGTATTTCTCAATGGGAGAATATAGAGAGGGTGCGAAAAAACACGTGGCGTATGTTTAAAGGGATGCTTGTAAGCCAGTGAACATTTTTTAAACACTTTAACCGTACATCACACCACGTGTTGTGCCTTCTGTCACTGTATGTAATTATTTGAAAATGTTGTTTGGCAGCAGTAAAAGTAAATTTCTGTATCGTTTTCAGTGGAAGCTCTTCTATTTTTCTACAGGAAGTCTTAAACCTTCAGTCTAAAACAATGTTGCCAGGAGCTAGAAAAAAAGAACTAAATTTTGCCTAAAAAAAGCTAAAAAACTAAAGAAAATAAGGTCGTTTCAAACATGCTTTACTTTTTGGTCATAACTTGCTGTGTTTTGAAAAAATAATAAAATAAATTTTTCGCACTATCCGCAAAAAAATATCTAATTAAAGCCAATACGTTTATCTATCCAACGCAAAAGAAATCAAGTCGATATATTGAAAACTTAGCAAGTTATGACCAAAAAGGTAACCAGTTCACAAAAAAAGTGGCCGGAAAGAGACAGTAGTAGAACTGCTCACCTTTTTGGTCATAACTTGCTAAGTTTTCAAGATATAAACTTGATTTATATTGCCTTGGAAAGATAAGCGTATTGGCTTTAATTGGAATTTTTTTTTTTTTGGAAATAGTGCGAGAAAAATTTTTTTCACCAAAAATTACCATGGACTACCCCATTTGCTTTTTTTGAAAAAAACTAGTTATATTTATATACATACATATGTATGTATATAAAGATTTGCTGACGTATTAATGTGTCATGTCATTTTAGTTTTAAATGTAGGTACGAGTATTTATGTAAGTGAAAACCAATACGTACTCGTATGTATAGATATAAATACGTCAGATAAATTTTTGAATTCTATAGTAAATTTTTTCTTAATATTTTAATAAGAACATTTATTTCTTAAAGCACATCAATGTGAGTGCCATGAGTAATAATCACGAGGTTACTTGAGTGTTTTAAGACACAGTAGAGGTAGACCTGAATAGATACATTTTGCTTATTTTTATAACTCAACATATTTCATTTTTTTTATTAAAAATAAAATACTTTCTAGTAGATTAGTCATCATATTGTGTAAAAATATTATATAAATAATTTTACTGCTCTTTATTTCAAAAGAATTTATACTCAAATATTAAATATTCCGCAAGAGTATTTTAAAGCAAAAATTTTAAATACTTTTTCTGCTATACCTACTAGCTTTAATAAGTTAGGACATTATTGCAGCAAATGAGTGATATGTAGGTACATAATTATAGGTGTACATGAAAGCAACTACAAGTAGCAAAATATGTTCAGCTGGCATGATATTCTGTCTATATGATAATTAACTAAATGATGGTGTAGTTAATTATCATGTGACCTTTTTTATCAATGCGTTACTGAGGCGTCAATTTCTATTTGAACCCTTGCATACTTGGCAAGTTACTTGCGCAAGTAGGCTTTTAACCGTTAAACCGTTCACATTACAGAAATGTATGGCCTGTTCAGCGAAGTCACAAGAAAACCTGAGCGAACGAAAGCAAAAGCACATTTGTATTGAAAACAAAAAAAATTTTCGTATATTGTTATAAATAGCAAGAAGGATGCTAATTTTGTTAATTAAAATTTCTTTATTTAAAATTAAATAATACTTTAAGCATATGCTGTTTGTTTTCAAAACCTATAAATTAAATTAAATTAATTTTGCGTTCTTACTCGATATCTTTCTTAGGAATTCTTTTTTTTTCTTAATAATTAAGCATTGCATTTTATGAGAGTTCTAAGTTCGATTCATTCTTCAATCAACATAAAGAAATTTTATTTTCATCATTAAATTTTTTTTATATGATCCAGAAACTATTTATTGATCACTCATAATTACTTTATTGATTTAATTTTTATTATTATTTGTTATGGCGTTATGGATATTCGGAGCCAAATAATTCTTTAAAGGGGTCCCCTTTCAGTTTTTGTTTAAGGGGTAATTTAAAGATCAAAAAAAAAAAAGAGTGCCTACATACAGACATTTTATTGCTTTTATAAATAAAAATTAGAGAACTGATTTTTTCGAAATTAAAAAATATTGTAATGCCTTCATTTGCTATTACATTTTATTTATATTTTTTTTATTCATTTATAATTTCCTTTAATTTACCAAGAATGCACTAATCTAAAAATATTTATATTTGGCTATTACAGTGAAGGGTATATCAGACCCGGCACTGCCGAATTTAACTTATTGTGTATGAAAAGGTACGTGACTGGCAGCATGAATATTATATTCGAATATCTCCATTATAGGGCAACCACTGTTTGATGTGTCTAAATTCTCATGTCGTTTATAGTAAATTAAAGTGTTAATATCTTTTTTTTTTTTAATAAATAATTAATTGTAAATAAATTTATATTATTTTCTGCTTTTATATTTGTTTTGTTTTTATTATTATTTATTTTTTTTTTTTTGGCAAAGTGTCAACTGTAATTTTTTTTTCAATTTGTCTTCTAATTTTTTTTTTTTTTATAAAATATTTATTTTGTGAGAAAATGATACAAACATGTTAATACACTTACTGACTGTTACTTTTACTGCAAACATTGTTTTTGAGCTCACTTTTGCTTTAACATTTTTGTGTAGAATGCCTTAAATATTTTTAAAATGAGTGAAAGATTTGAATTTGTTACAAATCGTAAAAATTATTTTTGGCATTAGTTCTTAATAATAGTAAGTAAATTACCGTCATCACTCGATTTTCACAAAACTTGTCTGCATGTTGTAGATGTTCGTTCTATCACCTGTCAAACAACGTTTGTGATATTTAAAGACATAAACAACTGGGATCAAATAATTTCACAATGTGTATCCGTTTGTAATTTCTTCACCGTACAAGTACAAGGCTATAAGCTATATCGTTTTATGATTTCATTAAATCCCTAAGTTGCATTTAAACAAATTTAGAGGAGAAGCCAAAAAAAATCGAAAATACGAAAAATGAACAAACTTTTTTTGTTTAAAAAATGTTTGCAAAATTAAATTAAATTAATATGGCTATTTTATTAAGCTTGAGGTTTTATTTTATAAATTTATTTTTATATCGATATTTCGCTCCAAATTGTGTAGCTTCTTCAGGATATAATTATAAATTTATAATTATATTATAATATAAACTAACAAATAAATAATTAAATTGAATTAAATTTATTTTGCATTCCTATTAAGTATCTTTCTTAGAATTTCTATTTCTATTAATTTAAAAATTGAGTGCCAGCAGACATTTTATTGCTTTTAAAAATGAGATTCTCAGAAAGGATTTTTTCTTGGAACTCGTTAATTTTAGTGTCTTGAACTGAAATTAATTATTTAATTTAGGATTAATAAAAAAAATAGGATTCAAAGAAAACTATTTTGATTAAAATTTGTCAGCTCTTTTTTTATTTGATAATTTATTTCACATTTTTTATTGAAACGACTTGATTTCTATATCTAATAATAAATAAATAATTTTTTATAATACGACCTCAAGCTTAATAAGCTAGCGGTTTCTATTATATAATTTTTTTTTTTGTAGAAAAAGAATATGGAAAGTGAAAAACATGAATACTTGGCTACTACAGTGAAGGGTATATGATAGTCGGCTCAGCCGAATTTAACTTGTTATTTATTAATTTTTTTGTGAGGATTTTGATGACGTTTGACAAATTTTATCTTTGGTCACACACACACACATGTTTATTTAATTTTTTCAAAGTACAAAATGGTGGAAAGTGATTAAATTTTGTGATACTTTTGAGTGATTTTATTTACACACACTAATGTTTAATGTATAAGCAAACACTTTTTCATATTTATGTTTATACAATGTTTACATTAATTTCTTTATAAAAATATTTAGTTATGGTCTTATGATCTGATAGGTCGTATTACAGTGAATATCAAAGGGCTGCACAAGCATACTTGAAATGGTTTACATAAAATATTACACATGTTTGTAGTGATACATGGCTTTCAAGTATGCTTGTGCAGCTCTTTAGTAAATACCAAGGCATATTCATTCAAGTACTCGTATTGTAAGCTTCTAAATATGAAAACATTTTATTTGTAACTGCAAATGTCAGAATTGTAGAATTGTATGACTGTAGTGGTAAAAAAAAAGTAAAATCAATTTAGTTGTGATTCCATTTGTAATTTCTGCACCGTACATGTGCCCTATAAATTATTTATTTATATTCCGGAGTCCATTTAGAGATGCCACTTTGTATTTTAAATTTACGGTACAATTAAACGGCAGTTTTTTAAAATAAAAATCAATGGAATTCTAAAGGAACAAATTTTTCCACTTTCAACGATATCTTCGTACTTACTAAACATTTTACAGTCGCCAAATTAGCTGTAGTACCAGTTTTTTCTTCATTTTAGCAGCAAAGGCCTTTGAGTTCATGTTCTTTCGATAGTTAATCACAGATGGTAAAGAATTAAAATTTTTTTTAAGGAATTAAACCTTTTTCAGCTTAATATTTACTTTCTTTAGATGAACATTTTACTAGAGGTATTTAGTTTGCAACTACAAATCAAAAATTTATTTTTAAAAAATAGCAAATTTATAGTGAAAACTAAGAAAATTAAGTGTTACATTTGAAAGTGGTACAAGTCCGCTTAAAAAATAATGAGTCAGCGGTAATTTTGGCAAAGATAAGGACACTATCTAACCACTAACTAATTCTTTAAAAAAAAAGTGGACACTGATTTAGTGAAACGCATAAAGATGCAAAGATTAAGCTAGTTGAGTATGATCCCGAAGGTATCCACAGTAGGGAGCATCAGAAGCTTCATTGGAAAGATAAGATCAACAACATCTCACAAATCTGAACGTCCCACATTACAGATCGGCTATTCTGACCTCGGCTGAAGACCTAAATAGGTTGTAAGAAGCCAGTTAAGAAGAATATCACTTTCAAAGTTTCAGTATTTGTTTTTGAAAAAAATTTAACCCTTTCAGTGGACCATTAGCGTACTGAATACAAAATGGTTAATTTAGTTATAAATTAAGAATATAAAAAAAAAATTTTTGCCTTAGACACATGTCGATGCTGAAGAACTGTTAAATAGTTACCCGTTAATTCATTATAAAAACACAAAATTCACAAAAATCATACACAATTTACGTTTTATCAAATTTTTGGCTTAGGACACCGGTGTTCCTATGATCCTTAAAGAATTAAAAACTATTTTTAAAATGTTCAACCTATTCAAATGCGCCGCAGTGTATTATTTTGCTGTATAGCCATTAATTATAAAGTCAATGAACTTGCATTGAAAACTGTTTGAAAGGGAATGTCTTATGAAACATTGCCAATATCACGGGTTTAAATGATGACAACTGTTGAAAATTTGCTAATCTTATGCCCAATGTATAAAAAAACTAAAAGTAAAAAAAAACTAACTCTGAGAAGATGGTGGTGCTAAAAATTACAATTGGCTTATGTTTGGCACCGATTATTAAAAGTGGTTCCTATATCAGATACAAGCTTTTCACTTCTTTTCTCTTTGGCAAATCTATTTCGCAATGAGCAAATATAAATACTGATGGCTCATTGCAAACAAAAATCATGCCTTATAAATGCGCTATTGTAAGTAATTCTCTATCGATATATGCCTTATATAAATGCTTCTAGGCAAGCACCATTTTTTGTTGGGTTGTGAAAATGTTGCAGCATTAAATGAACTCCATTTTACTTTTACCGCTGATAGCAAAACTTTTACATTTGCTTTTGACGATTTTTTCTATTACAAATTGAAAATCATAATTAATTAAAATTTTTTTATTAAAGCACAAAATTGCTCTAAAATAAATCATTTTAATTCTTATTGATGAATATTTATTTCTAAGATTGTAAAATTTGTTCATTAAAAACAATAATTGAATTGTGAAAATTCAACATTTAAAGCTTTATGATTCTCTTCGAAAACTGAAGCCCGTCCGGTTAATTAATACAAAACAAAACTGTTTGTTGTTTTGCAACCAAAAAGCTAATTAATTTTATTTATAAAAATGTTTCTGTTTTTTTCTAGAAAATTTAAATATTAAAACATGACTAAATGAAATAAAAATATTTAAAATTAAAGTCAATATAAAGTAATATTTACACAAACATTGTCACGTCAGTGCAAATGAGTGCAAAAATGCTTTGGTTTGCTCAATACAACAACAAAATCTACACATTTGCATTTTGCCACATTTACCTCTGTTTGCACTGAAAATACCTTGAGCAAACATCGCTGTGCATATTTGCTCAAATGTCAATAAACCGTAAATAACAAAAACATATACAATTGACAGATAAAATTAAAGCTTCCAAGTTTTTTTTTTTTGAGGGTTTTGTCATCTGGGGTACAATTCTTATTTTATGATAAAGTGAAATGAAAAGTTTTTTTAAGTTTTCATAAAACTTTTTTATTTGTTAAGTTTATTTGACCTTTTTCTTTTTAATTAATATGGCTATTTTATTATTTTAACTTGCGTAGCTTCGGCAGTATATAAATAATTATAAATTTGGAACGAAATATCCATATAAAAATAAATTTATAAAATAAGACCTCAAGTTTTCATAGAACTTTTGATTCTTATTTAAAAAATTATTTCATATAAAAAAAAGTGTCAGCAACAAGTGGAACGAAACAAAAACTTTGCTGATTCTTATTTTGTGCAGTTGTGAAAACAATTGTCAAAATCTTTTCATTTGAAAAAATAGTTTTCGTTTGAAATTCATTCATGAAAAGAAAAAATTAAAAAGATTTCAAAAGGAAAAGGTGCCAGCAAAGCCCAAAACTAGTATTTAAGTAGTTATTTGGAGGATAATGGAAGCGTATGGGCTTTAATTCGAAATTTTTTTTTTTTGCGGATAGTGCGGAAAAAAATTTTATAATTTTTTTTAAAAACAAGCAAGTTATCACCAAAGAAGAAAATTACCTTATTTTCTTTAGTTTTTGTCATTGTATGTTCTCTTCTTGATATTTTATGAAAATCTTAATTATTATTTTGACTTTTAAGCGATAGTTTTTTAACTTTTTTCTAGCATTTTTTTTGTGAGTGATTTAGCTTTTTCTAGCCTTTTTTTTAGGCTAATTTAGCTTATTTTTTTCTAGCTCCTGGCAACTCTGATCAGGAATATGGTTTTAGGTGTGAATACATTTTTTCAATAGAGGCATCTGCTCTTATAAGCTACTCGTATGAGATGCTTGTTAAGGACTTTCATGAATTCTGTGGCAGGTTGTTTTCTCAGTGAATGTTGATGAGTGAACATTAAATATTTCACATTAGTAGATCCCATAATGCTCCCAAGTGTTATTTCTAGACCTCTTCCTTATAGATCTTTTAAGGTTATTGAATATATTTACAGTGTTTATTTTAGAAGCGATTAAAAATTATTGTAATCAAGCTGAAATAAACATTGCAGTTGTCACTCCTACAAATCGGTCTTGCTTTTTGCTTATACCCTCTTGCGTATATATAAGGTTGGGATTCCGCTCATGTGATACCCTATAAAGTCGAATTAGCGATGTCCAAGTCTGTCTGTTTGTATGTTCATGTATTGAAATCAGCTTTTTGAAGTCCTTAGAAAAGAACAAAAACGTTTATCATTTTATTTAATTAAATAAAATGGGGTATTAAAACTAGGTTATAAACAAAATTGTGTAACTGGCTAAATAGCGAAATATTTTTGATCACGAAAGCTATGGAATATGTCATTACAATTAATGAACTTAAAGTAAAATATTTTTTAAGTTTTTATATAAATCTTAACGTTAAGGATATATGTGAAGAGGGCGCATCCTTGCACTGAATTGAAAAAAATTTTATAGACACATTGAGTTTACTAAATATAAATGTTTTGTAAGTGGAATTAGTTTAAGAAAATTTAATTTTTTTTTTTAATTTTTTGAAAAAGGAAATTTTTGAGCTTGGCGCGTCCCTGATCTTATTTGGATCAAATTTGATCAAGCTGTTAAGAATATCAATTCCAAAGATTGTACAAAATTTCATGAAGCTTGAACTTGTTTTCTTACTTTTATGGCAATTTTAAATTTCAGGATATATGGGAAGGACAAAAATCCTCGTTCCGAAACTTTTGAAATTTTTTTATTTGTTAATGTTTTATCAACCTGAATATGTGTGCCAAATTTCAACTCTTTACAATAACTCCTTCTATTTATGGCCACTCGTTATATGAAATCACGACACTGTGCGACTTGGGTATTTATATAGTAAAAAATAGAAAAAAAAAACACAGAAATAACTACACAATACAATTTGCTTATTTTTTGAATCCATTTTAATTTATTTTAATAAACAAATCAATTTCACAAAATTTTAATATTTTTGAGTAGATCAGCTGTTATAAAAAAAATAGAGTCTATGCAAGACATCGTTTGTAACCAAAAATTATAAACAAGTCGTCTATTAGTACCTAAGGTAATAGGTATATATTATAAAAAAAATTATTTAGTTAAATAACCAATTGTTTGAGTACCATGATAGCTTCAATAATTACTTTACATTGCTTTTACTTCCCCAACACTATCGCTGACCTAAACTGTATACAATACCTCTACACATTCAAAATTCACATAAAATATATTAGAAGCACAAGCTTTCATTCATACGTAAAAGATAAATTACATGTGTTTTTATGTATGTATCTTATATTCAATGAAAAGAATGCAGAAAAAAAAATACTAAAAATAATTAACATACTAGATACATTCAAACGAACTTATTTAATTGATCAGCATTCACATACATGCATATACGATCAGTAAACAATCATATGATTAAGCATTTAACTCAATTTAAGAAATACAGAATATGAGAAACACTCTCTAAAGGAATCAGAATATTAATAAAACAAAACAAAAAATGATTATGTAGCAAAAACAAATAAATGTATATCTGTGTGTGCATTGAGTGAAAAGTGGTTCACAATTCAATTAACGAAAATTAAAAAAGAAAAAATTAAGAATCTTAGCCGTAAGCACATAAACAAATTGCGTTGTCAACTTTGTGTTTTTTAACATTTTCTAAGCGGAAAATTTTCTATTTGGTGACTTTTTAGTTTTAGTGCTTTTTTTGGTTGCCTTTTTACTCATCAAGGGCATTAAATTTGACTGTAAAGTGCCCAAATAAAAAGAAATACACCCATGTTCTGACAAACGCGAGTTTTGCAAAACACTTTTCGTTTTAAAAATGTGAGAGCCTGCTGTGGAAACTGCGCGTTTTTTTTTTCATAAAATGTGAATAGGAAACGCTAGTTTATAAGTAAACAGTTGACACACAAAATTACCTAAATCAAAGTAAGTTTTTTAAAGTCGTAATTTTAATGGAAAAAGGCCAATTTTCTTTTTAATTTTGTTTGAAATAAAAAGAAAATATATTTATTGTGAATTGTGCAAAATTTTGTTTTCCCCGTTTGTGCAAAAATTCATCACTTCGCTTACTGCTTGAAAACACCAAAGCTAAGCGTTTTGCGTTTTTGGTTTTTCAGAACATGGGTGTTAGTAATAAGCAAAATAAGCGTATGAATTTGTAATCGTGTGGTAAAAATAGTTTTTGGTGGAATTGATAGGTTGTGAATAAGATACGTGCAGGTATTTTTAGTAGTTTCATTGAAAAATACCACTTCTTGGTGTCTGTTTTTGGAAAATTAAAAGTTGACAACCCTGTTAAGAAAACCAAATTTATACAAACATACAAGTACCTAGAAATTTTTATTATTTGCTTTGGGTAATAACGAATACTTAAATTCCCTTTTCAGAAAATCTAAAAATTGAAAAAGTTTATTTTATAAAATATTGGTGCTTGATTTGAAGTCATAAGCAAATAAGCTCAGTACTAAAAACAAAAGAATAAATTTTGTTACTCCCACTATACAAGTAAACTGCACAATTTTTTTTATTTTAAAATTATTGCCGAAAAAGTCCAAATTTTTGCAAATACTTAAGAAAAAAATTTATTTTACATTAATTTTCCCTTCACTTGTAAATAGATGCTACAATTCCAGGCACCCTGCCTTGAATAATTTTGGAAGCTTTTGTATATTCAAAAGATTTACAAAAGTTCTCATATTCCTTTTCTGAGAAACACAGAGCTCCCCAGTTGTGATACAAAATCGTGGCTGATGACGTAAACTGTAATATTATATATAAGATTTTAAGAGAGATTTTAACAAAAAATTATTAAATTTTTATACGCGATAGCTAATAAAATAATTGTAAAATTATATAATGAACTTGAGTGCAATAAATAATAATAAAATTCGATTGTAAACAATTATAAATAAGTTAACATTTTATTAAAATCAATATACGAGTATTTGAATTCAATATGTAATTGTGTTTGATAAATTTACTGTGCAAGATATCATTCTAAATTAAAATGTGAAGGGTGCAAGCACCGATGTACTCAGATATACTAAAAAATAAATGAAATACTGAAATAAATTTTTAGTATTTGAAGCAATTATTTTAAATTAACACAATCAGTTGTTCAGAAGTAGCTGAGACTGAAAGATACCCAACAAGTGAACAAGGAAATTAAACTGTGAAAAATTAAAAAAAAAAAAAAAAAAAAAAACTAAATTAAAGAATATTAAGATACATAGCGAGAGTTTAAAAGAAAAATAAACTATTTTATTGTATAGAAAATTTTTAAATAAAAAAAATATAATTTTATTTAAAAAAATATTTAGCTGTGTTTGTACTAAGTGTTTTTTATTTTGAAATATTAATGTGATTAAATATAAAAAAAAAGATATAAAAATATATTTTTATATCATTATGGCATCAATTTTATTTTGTGTATTAAAAAACAGTCCTAAAGTTAAAAATAATTTTCAATAAATCATTTAAGAAATATTCTCTACAACGCGTTTTTAATTTGACAATTGCCAAAGAAAAAATTTGAAATAAAAAAGAAAAAACAGAGAGAAAAATATGTAAAAGCTGAAGAACTAAAAACTAAGAGAATGTGTAACACAAATACTGTTTTAAATTAATACAGCATTTGCCACCGAAAATACAATTTTGCTCACAAAGTTTTCTTTAACTACGTCATTATCGTCATCGGCTTTTAAATATTTTTTTTTCTTCAAACAAAAATTTATATATTTTTATATGTACATAAGTAGTAAGAAAAAGGATAACATACAGTGAGCGTCAAAAAAAGTCTATAAATTCGGTAGCGAGTAGATTATCGATACGTGTCGAGTAAGTGAATCACCGCTTACAATAACTATCGAATTGTAATTTTTTTCAAATTGTCATAGATTTGTACATAAATATTTGCCAAATGCAAGTATGTAATTTAAAAAAAAACTGTAGCATGAATTTAGTTAACAATTTTGCAAAAAGATTTTATTATGGATGAACAATTGCTTCTTCTGACACCTTTTTCTTCAAGTTCAAAGAACCAAAATTTATTAAAAATTGTAATAAAAAATTTTTTTAACCTGAAACTAAATAAAACTTAAATTTTTTTTAACTTTTTGTTAAAAAAGTAATTTTTTTTTGACAAAATTTAATCCTTATTCGTGCTTAATTGCAATTTATGTTGGCTTGCAAAATGTATTATTTTCCTAACTTTTTTGACTTTTTTTAAACTTTTTTTGTTTGCCTATTAACTAAAATTCTCATTGGGTTGATTGGTATAACAAAATAAGTATTCTAATGTTTGGCCAAGAATTTAACAAGACTTGGGAATAATCCACTGATGATTCAGAGTAATGTCTGTGTACACTAAGTACACAATTTTCTAAGATAAAATCATGGAAAATAATGAATTTTGCAAGCCAACATAAATTGGAATTAAACACGAATAAAGATTAAATTTTGTTTAATTTTATGATTCCAAATAATTTAATATGTTTTGGTTACGAAAGCTAACTTGCTATGGAATAATATTTACTAAGATTATACTCGATCGAAGACTCGCTATCGAAAGGCATCATTTCAAATTACGATACATTTTACTGGATATCAAGTGCCATGATGCCAAAATGAAAAAAAAAATTTCGATAAATTTTACTCGATATCGAATGCGATATAAATTCCTATTTCCTACACAACATTTCATACTAAAATTCGATTGATATGTATTTGCAGTTGGTATTCTGTTTAATCAGTGTATAAAATAAATTTGTAAATAAAGTTTTATTTCTTATTACGCCAATCGACTTCTAGAAAGTGTCGGCTAGCACCACAATGGCTTTTACGTAACTTTTCTTAAGTCTATAAAAATAATAAGACAATTAATTCTTAAGGATTATAGCTTTTTGTAAACATGGTTTTCTCTGTATTCGTATGAACTCACAAAACCTTTTAAATTAAGGCGGATTTTTCAAACGTGCAGAGTTTTTTTGAGGCTCACTATATCTATGTTTGTATATTGTTGTGAATAAGTAAATTAATTTTCTATTATTTTTGAAATGAAAAGCAAAAAAATCTTTGAGCAAAAGGTGGCATAAAGTAAAAGACATTTTTTTTTTTAATTTCAAGAGAAAAACTTTAAGAAAAACAAAAAAAAAATAAAATAAAAATAAAACAATTGTCTATAGATCTAGTGTTGTTTTGCAAAACATTAAAACTTTTCCACTATTTGGTTTAATGTGAACAGTTTTGCTCAATTCGTTTGACATCCTAAAATATTTTCACTTTTGTGTACGTGAAAGAGATTTCTACATTCAATTGAGTCGAGTGTGAGAACGTTTTCGTTCCTTGATATTTTATTTTTTGGGCTTCAACGTGCTTCGTGTTAAAATTCATAAAATAGTTTAAGAAAATCGGTCAAAGACATCGTTTCGTTCCTTCGCCTGATATTAAATATTTGCGGCGAAATAATTTGTAAAATTTGTAATTCGTCCATGCCATGCGCGATAAAATTTCCCAACTATTTTGCTTGCAAAAAAACGCATGCAAAAATAATTCAACAGATAATAGAGGAGGTGTGTGTATGTGTGTGTCTGTGTTTAAAAACTATAAAATTAAAAATAAAAAAAGATGAGAAGTTTTAACAAAAAAGTAATATTTTAACAAATTAACTATAAAATCAATATTTTAACCAAAAAAAAAAAAAAAGAAAATTATTTTTATAATTCTATAACAAAACACATAAAACTGTATTATATACGAGTATGTATGCAATGAACCTTTCTGTGTAGAAGTGTACATACATATTTACACATAAGTTAGAAATGCTTTTGATAAAAATTTTTAGTTTCAT
Source organism: Thelaira solivaga (assembly GCA_947397855.1). Taxonomy (NCBI): domain Eukaryota; kingdom Metazoa; phylum Arthropoda; class Insecta; order Diptera; family Tachinidae; genus Thelaira; species Thelaira solivaga. Next base: position 56,601,254 of record OX377612.1, read on the forward strand.
ATGTAATAATTTCTATTTGGAATAAATTTTAAAACCAACACAATTTCTGGAATTAAGCACAAATACAGATTAATATTTTGTTAAATTTTTAGTTTCAAATAAACCGAAATATTTTATATTAAATTTTGTTTTTAAATTTTATTAAAATGCATTTAAAATTACAAGTTCAATAAGTTTAAATGAAATTTTAAATAAAATTAACTGAAAATATCCATACATAGATATAAATACAAAAACTAACAAAATTTATTTAAATCTTTTTATGAGCTGAAGGCCTAAGATGCTATTGCTCCCCCCTTTTTTCCCTTACCTTATAATTTATAATTATAATTTAAGAGAATTAATAAATAACTATTTAAATCTTTTTAATAAAACCCAACTGAATTTTAAATAAATTTTTAAATTGTCATTGTTAAAAACGCGTAAAATTTTACGTAACGTTCTGCATTAAGAGCACATGAAATGTGTATGTGTATGTACCCAGTAAACAGTTTTTAACTAAATGTGTCATGTTAAGCATTTAAGGTAAATAGTAAAGGGCTGCACAAGCATACTTGAAATGGCTTACAAGCACTTTTTATTATAAAATATTACACATGTTTGTAAAGTATGCAAAAAATCAAACTAGTTTTGATTTTCGCCAAATTCCCACACAATGTGACTTCCATTTTTAAAAAACACGCACACAAATGCATGATTAATGTTGAAATTTGATGTGTGTAGCAGCCACTTTAAGATACATATAAAAGGTGATTTTATAAGAACTATCGGAAATTTAAAAAAAAAAAAACACATAAAATTCAGAAAAATGCATGAAATATTTATTTGGATCGATAGTTGGGTCGATATAATTTAATGTTTGAAGATTATTTCATGCAAATGTTGGCCGCGGCTGCGCCTCAAATGGTCCATCCGCTTAGTCCAATTTTGGCATACTCTTTCCAACATTTCGGCCGGTATCTCACGAATAATGTTGGCAATGTTGGCTTCCAGTGCGTCAATCGAAGCGGGCTTGTCCCTATAGACATTAGCCTTAACATAGCCCCACAAAAAATAGTCTAGAGGCGTTAAATCGCACGATCTGGGCGGCCAATTGACTGGTCCCAAGCGTGAAATAAACTGTTCACCGAACTCGCCTCTCAATTGGTCCATTGTTTCGCGTGCTGTGTGGCATGTGGCACCGTCTTGTTGAAACTACCGCTATGGTTACTACTTAATTTCTTCATTTTGAAAAATAAAAAAACAATTTAATTTGTAAAAAATTCTACTTGAAAGAAAAATAAATTAAAAAGAATGCGAAAAATATTGATTTTATAGTAAAATTTTAACAAAATCTCTAATATTTGAACAAACAAACAAAGTTTCTTATTAATGAAGTGTTTTTCTTTTTTTTTCATCTTTTCTATTAACTTTTCAATAAATTTAGGACAAAATGTGCCAAACAAAGCAACGCTCAATGGGTCAACGTGTACCAACGGTTCTATTGGGCCAGAAGGGCCCGAAACGACAGAGACCGACTCATCAGGGACCGGGGGGATGCGGAAGTCGTTGGAGAGGAAGGACTCAGCGCCGAATGACTCTGTTCACCTCCAGAGACGGGTGGGACTCTTCAGTGGGGTGGCTTTAATTGTTGGAACTATGATAGGTAAGTACAATAAATACTGTTAATAGAAAACAATTACACTGTGCGACAAAAAAAAATATCTGTGAAGTGATATTATTTTTCTGGTAGGTGCTGTTGGTACAACTACAACCTGTTTTTGGAATTTGTTAAAACGCCTCAAAATCTTTAGTTTTAGTACCTTCATGCACTTATAAACCAGTAACTTGGTTGAATATCAAAAGATTTTAAGTTTCTCAGCGGATTTAGAAAGAAAACATTGAGGCCGTTTGAATAGTAAATTTGAGCAATCTGTGGGTATTTCTCCACCAAATATTTTTCAAGTTTCGAGACGTTTTTACACAGTATTTTATAAAGCAACCATACAATTTTTGCATTTATTTTTAAAATATGTTTATTTATGAGTAAAGCTAACCACATACGAGTACATATAATTTCACTAATTTCAAACAAATCAGAATTACAAAAATGCCGACAAGTAAACATGAATTGAAAAGTGAACGAAGCAATTTTTCTTTTGGCTATTTTTTGTGTACTCAATACAAAAAAAAAAAAAAAAAGAAGTTCTGTCTTTTGTTTCAAAAATTAAATTTTTTGCTTTTAAAATTTTTAATAAATTCTATTAAAATTGCTTGCTAGCCATATTCGCAGGACACACTCACGTCTTGTAGCACACTAAAATGAAAAAATGGCTACTGTTCACTTAACATCCAACAAAGTTTTCAAACTTATTCTGACATGTTCGTTAACAGCTCCATAGACATCGAACAAGTAAAAAATCACACACATAAATCAGCTTAGCACCCAACTTATTTTTTTAATCCGTTAAAAATTTACTTAAACTTTTTATTAAAACAAAATTTTTTAAGCTTTTTTTTAAATCAACATCATCAGTATCCCGTTGAAATAACCAACAATATTCTGAAATCATTTTGATTTTATGTTTGCAACCATTTCCTAATGAAAATGTTTGTTTTGTTTCGCACTGAACTGGGCCAGGTTGTCTGGAAAGAAATCCAATTGTGAATGTAGGAAATATATTTTTATGGACACATTGCAGCCCATTTCACCATACGTACTTTACTTGTCACTACATAGTATAAAACAAAGTCGCTTTCTCTGTCCCTATATCCTTATGTATGCCCGGCAGGTAGCGCTATAGGCGGTATCTGGCTTATTTGCCTACTACGGTTCTTTACTCTATGAGTACGATTTCTTAGTGTAAGAAGATAGAATATATAAAAATATTAAGGCAAGACAATGTTTGCCGGGTCAACTAGTTAATGTATCAAAGGAAGTCGTTTAAAATATTAGAAATCCATTATGAAAATGTGGGAATTTGTCTGCATTTGAGCTCTGCAAAAGAAAAATTCTTGATAAGCCTTTGCTTAAAGCTTTTCATATGATTGAGCCAATACTCAGTTTATAAAAAAAAATTTACTGGAGACTTTTTGCTACCAATGCTAATAAATAAAATAATAAAAACAAGTTAAATTCGATTGTGACGAATCTTATATAACCTGCACTGCACATTCAATAAAAAAAATTATTTTTTAATAAAATGGCAATGGAATTAAGCACAAATAAAGATTAATATTTTGTTAAACTTTTAAATTCCAAATAGAAATTATTACAATGACAAATATTGATTAAAATAATTTTCTTTTAAGAAATTCAAATTAACGATACTCTCATGAAAGAATTTTAAAAACAATAAAATGTCTGTAGGTACAGAATTTTTAAATATAAAAAAGAAGAAACTTTAATACGGAAAATTTCCGGCAGGCTCCTTATTGCTTCAGAGAGAGAGCCCGGCTGTTAAAAAAAGTTTAATTTCATTTAAAATTTTAGAATAAATGTTGGAAACCAGAAAACGGAATGAATACATTCGCTTTTAGTGAATTCATATACGAGTATTCATTGCTTTTGTCATGCTTTCATTCAAAAACAATGACGAATATTGTTGCTTGCCTTACATTCATAATTTTTATTAATGGCCTTTTACATGCTTGTAAAAACCATTCGTTTAGTATTCCTTGTCATTTATTTTATTTTATTAAAAACGAATTCTTTTATCCAAAGAAACTAAGATACACATTAAAATCAATGTTATTGAAACTTTTCTTATAATTTTTTAATAAATTTGTAAACTTTAAAGTAGTTTACAACAATTTTTGTTGGATAAAAAAATTTTAGAAAAAATAAATTCCTATTGGGTTAATTGAAAAACAAAAAATTAAATTTAGAAAAGTGTTCTTTAATTCAAACACCAAAATTAAAAAAAACTGTTTCCACTTCATCCGAACAAAAATTTTGTTCGTAGCAATATTTTTTAAATTTCAATTTAATGTATTTGTTAGTTTATTTGACCTTTTTTCTTTTTAATTAAAACGGCGAAATATTGATATAAAATATAAATTTATATAATACGACCCCAAGCTTAATAAACTAGCCGTTTGATTTGAATTTTATTTAATCAACATTACAATTATTCATACCATTCGTTTTGTATTCGTTGCGTTTTATAAGAGTAAGTATTTTAAACAATTAATAGAAAACAGCCAATGCATAGTATTCATTACTTTTTTCGATTGCTGTCATATATTGCTTATATGAAATTACATATGTAAATTGATAACAATATATTAAATTTTTATGATTGGATTCAAAAGCAAGAATTACGACTCTCATTCCGTTCTCTGTTGGAAGCCAAAGATATTTAAATAAATATTTAATACGAATATGAAATAAATTAACTCAAATTAACGTCAAAAATCAAAAACTAAATTTCAATACGAGTCCGTAGTTTTATTACCAGTTTAACCTCTTTAGGGCTTGACTTAGAACTTTTTGCTCATATTTAAATTCTAGCCTTATTTCGTCTGTCTTAAAAATTTAATTTTTTTTTTTTTTGTAAAATTAAACAAACTGTGGCTGAAGAAAATTTATTCTCGAGCACAATTTTTTATATACAATTTGACGTCTCTCTCTCAGAAGAAGACAAATAAGTGTTTTCTATAAACTCCATCCTTTCCCTTTAATATAATACAATTTAGTTTAACTAACCTTATTGAATAGACCTATTGTAATCATCGCATTATGAAATAATTAGGTACTTCTAACATTTACTTTTCTTCAAAATCTAATTTAAGGGTCTGGAATATTTGTGTCACCTTCTGGTCTACTAGTTAGAACTGGTTCCGTCGGTGTTAGCTTTATAATATGGCTGGCCTGTGGTTTGCTCTCACTTTTGGGTAAGTAAAACACAATCAAAAAAGAAAAAATGAAGAAAAAAGTCATTCAAATACTTAAATTGTACATAATTACAATTTAATTTGTATTTGGAAGCAAATAGAAAATGAATAGAATTGAGGTCATGTCAAAAATGCACATTTCGTATACGTACTAATACATACATACACATACATGCACATGCATTTCAGCAATGTGATGTTTACAAATTTGTACCACAAAACCACTTCACTGCCATTGAAGAATATAAGAAAATAAAAATAAAAAACATATGATGTATGTATGTGTGTATGTATTACAAAAATGCAACTACTAGACAAGCGCCTTTTAAATAAATTTGTAACCTGTTGCACATGACGATGAGGTTGGTAAACGCCACATTTTCTTTTTATATTATATTTCGAGCGACATATATTTGGCAAAACGCCAGTTAGTTTTTCAAGCAAATTTCGTACACAGTGGCACACTCTGTATGTCCACGAGGTTCAAAATTCAAAAAAATTCTTTAGAACAGAACCAAAAAGTCTCTCCAAAGCCATGAGTTGCTTAATGCTTCTATGCAAGCCTTAAAACTGAAAAAACCTTTTTTTTAGTTTGTGAGAATTTTTATTGAAACACATTCACTCAATTGCATTGCTGAATGCATTACATTATTTCCAATGGGAGCGTATAAGTGTTACTTAAATTAAATTAAATAATAATCATACGCAGGGATTCTATATAAAATTTAATTTTTGTTCATTTGCTTGTAAAAAATTAAGAATGGATTATCGTCTCTTTCTTTTTTAAGTAATTTTTTCAAAATTTAAAAAAGGCTTTTTTAATTCACAACTTTTGCGATAACTTTGAACTCACCCAGATTTTTTAGATTAACGACTTAAAGAAATTATTAGTGGGGAATTTTGGATTTATTTTAAATAAAATAAAATGGAATAGTTTTTTTTTAACTAATGCTTATATACACACTAAAGGGCTGCACAAGCATACTTGAAAGCCATACATCACTATAGGAAAGAATTTTCTTCATATATCCAATGAATTTTTTCATTAATCCAATGGAAAAATTCATTATTTTTCAACCAATGAATTAGATCAGTCAAAAATTATAAATTTTAAAAATATTTTTCAATTGCAGATGTCGCGGTTCAAACCCCGTTTAAGGACAAAAAAATTTTTTTTATATTTTTAATTAAAAATTTTTAAACGACACCATAGCATTTTAATAAATTTATTTTTTGTTTGAATTATTTACCAATTTTACTTGACTCTACTAGGATTCGAGCTAAAGACACATGCAATTAAGAAGCATTAACTTGCCACTTAAGCACTTCAATCACGAAGCTCCGTTGAATTTTTACGATTAAGTTTTTGTTTTATATTTACTTTATTTACAGAGTAAATAACTTTTTTGCAAAAAAAAAATTAACTAATGAAATTTTTTTATGAAACTATGAAATCTAATAAAATAATTCTAATGAAATTTCTTCATTTTCACAATGAAATTTTAAAATATTTAATGAAATATTTTTAATAAAATCGTTTCATTCGATTTATGAACATGATTCGTTCAGTGTATGCAAACATGTGTAATATTTTATAATAAAAAGTGTTTAAGTTTGCTTTTATTTCAAGCTTTTTAATACGGACAACTTGTGTGTATGTTGCATCACTTCCTTCATATAGGAGATACCGGGATATAAACGGATAAACTTTATAACATGCAGTTTTTCCAGGCTAATTTGTTTCACACATTTTTTCTCCTAGTCTACAGCTACAATTGTGTCGAAGGCAGGAAAACAAAATTGCAATTGGTTTGCAAGATATAGCCATGAGAAAAATGGCATGATCATCGGAAAAATCAAGTGTTACTCAAAAGGCTCTTAAAACAATAAATTCCGAATCCCAACTAAACTAGCAAAACCCAATAAGAGTTTTACAGTTTACGATAAGTAGTACGAGTACTTAAAGAAATTCCACACGAGAGGGAGTTTGCTTTTTATGTGTTGCATGGTGTTATTATTTGTCTGTAATTTTAAACATCACAATATCAATTGAGAAAATCTAGTGAACTTTTTTTTTTTAATTGAGAAGAAAAATACAAAATAAATTCAAAATAAAAAATAAAAAAGAGAGAATTATACAGACGTGCATATTTAGGCCAATTGAGTGGGAGAGGTGAGCAATTAGCTTTTCTCTACTTTGTTTTTCTAATTCACTTTTCCATTTTCCCTACATTTCTTTTCTTTTATTTTAACTTGTGCTCTTTTTTATATATTTAAATCATGTAGTAATGAAATGTTCATTAAAAAAAATATTTACACATACATGCATACATAAGCATGTAAACTACGTACAAATTAAATGTTTTCTATTCATTTTATTTATCTTTTTTTTTAATTCAGCTTTTTTAATTTTTTGCCAAGTTCAAGTATTGTTGAAGGATTTTTATTGAATGTAAACAATCAAATAGAAAGTTTTAATGGCGATTTTTGATATTTTAGAAAACAATTTTTTTTATTACAATAAAATAAAAAACTAAGCGCCCGGTCCTTTACCCTATCAGAGAGAATTCTTAGACTAAGGAGATTGTATATTTTAAAATTCAGAGCAATCTGTTTAAAATTTTGTTTGTTTAGCTGTTTTTCCCCAGTCTCGCGTGGTTAGTATAAACTGGCGACCTTCCAACTGACACATTGTAATAATTAAGATGACCGCCTGTTCATCAGACTAAGATGCAGTAGACTAATCATTTGCTTATTTGAAACAATCTGAAATACTAATAATGAACAATCTGATTTAATGTCGACGAATTTTTGTCTGATATCAAGAACACAATTTGGTTTATGGAATGTACGCACTCTTCTGGAGGCATCATGGTTAGCCCAACTAGGCAAGTAACTGCACAAGCACTTGCTATTGCCAGGAATAAGCGGAACTCGCTAGCCTGGTATCAGCGAACATACAACATTTGATGGCTTCACTCTGTTATAGTCTGGAAAACCAAAAAATTTACCGAAATCTGTTAACAAAACGAGCAAGAAACGCGCTAATAAGCTAGAAGGATAATATCCACGAGACCCCGCTTTATATGCCTATTCTGCTGTACTATTTTCTTATTGTACGACTGCTATTCCACATCAGAGTTTTTCATCGTTAAATCTTCTTTAATTTCTGTTGTTTAAATTATAATTAAATCAATTAAGTATTTAATCATTATGATCATTTCTTTAATCAAATTGACAATTTTTTTTTTTTTTTTTTATTAAAATTTTTAATTGTTGCATAATTTTTGCTTGTGTAATTAAAATTTTTAATTTTATGCTCACTAATATATTCTATATTAATTGAGTACACAAATTTTGGTCTTTTATGGTTTTTATTTAAAAAACAGCTTATAAGAATAAGATTAACTATAGATAAAAAAGATTATTAGCTTAGGTATCAACAGGGCTTTTGGTACCGTTTGTTCTTTAACTGTCCTTCGCCGAATGATGAAAGTATTATATACACAAAAATATTTATATATAAATATGTGCATATGTATATGCAAGGAACAAAATAACTTGAAATATTATAGAAACAGTTATCTCTTTTTGTTTTGTTCCAAAGAGAAATAAAATATTGAACAGTTGGAATTTATTGTAAACTTTTAAATAGGGATGCCGCTACAACCAGCCCCCCTCCAGTCTGTGGCTATAGGCACAGACGGTTAGGAAAGCGAACTCTACGTCCTGACCTTGTTGTAGTGGCTGCTGGTTTATCATCGCAGGTGTTTTTATTTTTGACTTGAGACGTATTGGCTATGGGAGTTCTGTCTGGTGGTGGTACGGAATCTATAAAAGCTGCTTTTAAACGGTCGATGGAAATAGCTTTGGTTTTTCCATTTACACACACATTGAAAAATTTTGAAAAACGTTTAATGACCTTAAAGGGTCCATCGTATGGTTGTTGTAAGGGTGGTATTACGTTGTCATTTCGCACAAATACATGGCTGCAGTCTTGTAGTTCTTTTTGTACGAAAGCATCGGGCTTATTGTGGTGCGCCGTTTGTACGAAACGTAACTTACTCATTACCTTCTCGAGTGTTTTCATGAATTCTGTTGTATTTTCTATTCCTTTGGGCTGCGCGAAAAATTCTGCTGGCAGCCGTAAAGATTTCCCGTACACCATTTCTGCAGGGGTTGCCTTTATGTCCTCTTTGTATGTAGCGCGTAAGCCTAACAACACCATTGGTAATTCTGTTGACCAATTGGTGGAGTCCTTACACTTTAAAGCTACTTTTAAAGTGCGATGCATACGCTCAATAATACCATTGGCCTGTGGGTGAAAAGCTGTTGTTCGGCAATGTCTAATCCCAAGTCGCTTGGTGAGCTCGTGAAATAATTGGCATTCGAACTGGCGCCCCTGGTCCGTAGTGATTTTCGAAGGTACGCCAAATCGCGATATCCATGTACTTATTAGAGCGCCCGCCACTGTCTCACTGTGAATATTTTTAATAGGGATTGCCTCTGGCCACCGGGTAAATCGATCAATAATGGTTAAAAGGTATCTATACTCGTTCGATGGGGGCAGCGGTCCAACAATATCTACATTTATGTGGTCGAATCGTGTTTCATTACCAAGGTATCTTTCTAAAGGCGCTTTGTTGTGTCGTTGAATCTTTGATTTTTGGCAATCTTCACAGGTTCTTGCCCACTTTGCAATATCTGACGTCATCGATGGCCACACAAACCTCTCTTTGATGAGCCTGTTAGTTCCGCGTATTCCAGGATGCGACAGCTTGTGTAAGGAATTGAAAATTTTTTTTCGGAATTTTTTTGTTACGAAAGGTTTTGCTTTGCCGTTTTGAATATTACACCAAAGTAATTGTTTTGAATTTGGTATTTGTACGGCGGTCAACTTAAGGTTAAAGCTTTTGTTGTTTAACGTAGTTTTTAATTCTGCATCACCTTGTTGATCAGTCGCCAGTTCATCGAAATCGATCTCTGTTGCGTTAATTTCTTCTATACGTGATAGAAAATCGGGAATGATATTGTCGGTACCTTTTATGTAACGAATGTCTGTTGTGAATTGGCTTATGTAGTGAAGCTGTCTTAAATGTCGTGGGTCAGCCTTTTCCGGTTTTTGCTTAAAAGCAAATGATATAGGCTTGTGGTCGGTATATATAATTAGCTTCCTACCTTCTATCTGGTCTTGAAAATGTTTTACGCCTTTATAAATTGCTAAAAGCTCTCTCGAATAAGCGCTCCACTGTCTTTGTGATTCTGTCAACTTTTTTGAAAAAAATCCGAGGGGTTGCGCGTGACTATCAACAATTTGATTTAACACTCCTCCTATCGAGCTGTTGGATGCGTCGACCGATAGAACCAAGGTAGCATTTTCGCGAGGGTGTGCTAATAGAGTGGCTGATGATAGGTCCGACTTGAATTTATTGAAAGCCCCTCGTGCTTCGTCGGTCCACTTTACGGTGTTTTTATCATTTTTTATGTTACCAGGTATAAGTTTTTGAAGAAGATTTTGTGTTTCAGCAGCCGCCGGAATAAATCTTCTATAAAAATTGACCATGGCTATGAAACGTCTCAAATCTTTAGCGACAGTTGGCTCTTTAAAAGATGCAATGGCTTCAACTTTTTCTGGAAGAGGAAGTATACCGTCAGGTGTAACTAAATGACCGAGATACTTTACCTGAGTCTGACCAAAAACACATTTACTAAGGTTAATGGTCATATTGTAGTCTTGCAAACGTTGAAAAACTTCTTTGAGATGCTGTTCGTGCTCGGCTTCATCTCGTGATGCTATACATATGTCGTCTAAATACGGTACGACGAAGTCTAGTCCCCTTAGTACTGTGTCAATATGCCTTTGAAATGTTTGGCCTGCATTGCAGAGGCCGAACGTCATATACCGAAACTCAAACAACCCGAAAGGCGTTGTGATGGCTGTTTTGGGAACGTCTTCTGGGTTGATCGGTATTTGATGGTATGCTCGCTCCAAATCAATTGTAGAAAAAATCCTCTTATTTGCCAGAACGTGGTGAAATGTTTGAATATTTGGTATGGGGTACCGATCCCTTTCTGTGATGGCGTTTAAAGCTCGATAATCGCCGCAGGGACGCCAGGTGCCATCTTTTTTGGGTACCATGTGGAGCGGCGACGCCCATGCGCTCTTGGACGGTTGACAGATCCCCTTTTTTATTAAATATTCGAATTCACTTTTTGCTATTTTTAATTTCTCTGGCGTTAAACGCCGGGGCTTTGCGTAGACTGCGGGGCCGTTTGTAATTATGTGGTGCAATGTGCTATTGTTTCCGTTTTTGTTTTCTGATGTAGTGAGTAGGCTTTTGTAATTTTGTAACAGAATTTGAAATTTATTTTTGTTATTAATAACTTTAACAGTTGGCACGTGCCATGAAGTTTTTGTTGCTAAAATTTTAAGGTTTGTTGTGCTATCGATAAGTTGGCCGCCGGCTAAATCCACGCTTAGTTTGTAGTGCTTCAAAAAATCGGCGCCGATTATCGCGGTGTTTACTTTAGCGATGAGAAATACCCATACGAATTCGCGTCGAAGGTTGAGATTCAGTTTTAACGTTTTTTTGCCATATACATTTATAGGAGAACCATTTGCTGCAAAGAGGGTTCCTGTTATTGAGTTCTTTTGTATATCTTCTGCGGTGGCCGGGATGATGGAAATATCGGCGCCCGTATCGATTAAAAATCGTTGGCCACTGTGTGTGTTTGTTACAAAAAGGCGTTGTGTTTTTCTGATATCGGACGCACTGACTTTTTCGTGCGCCCGGCTTGCTAGTTTTTTGTTGCACATAGGTTAACATCATACTTACATGGCTGCCTACATTTTTTAGCTTCGCTTCCGAACTTGTGGTGATAGTAACATATGTCGTAGCTTTTTCGTGCTCTAGAGCTACTTCTAGCTGGCGTGGATGAGCGATAGTTAGACCTAAAATTTCTTGCCAGCGGACGTGACCTGTGTACGTCCCTAATTTGCCTAGAAAGCTCATGTATTTGTTGTTGTAGGCGTTCGAATTGACTACTACTAACCTCTGCGACTTCGTTTCCAATTGCATATGTGTTTGTTGTATTAGTTTTTATGGCCTCAACAACCCTATCTGCCATCGTAGCAGCTGTGGTTAAATCTATTTTATCATCAGCAGAAATAATTGCTCTGACTTGTTGTGGCAGATTCCGCAACCACAATTGCATCAAAAGCTCGTTTGTTACTGGTGTTTCGGCTGCTCTGCTTCGCATTTCGGCTAGTAACTGTGATGGTTTTCTATCCCCTAATGACAATTCGCTTAGCAGTTTTGTAATTTTTGTCGGGGTGCTATCCGAGAATTCGGTTACTATTCGTTTCTTTATGGTGTCGTACATAGTACCTTTAATAGGCTTCGCATTTCGGCTAGTAACTGTGATGGTTTTCTATCCCCTAATGACAATTCGCTTAGCAGTTTTGTAATTTTTGTCGGGGTGCTATCCGAGAATTCGGTTACTATTCGTTTCTTTATGGTGTCGTACATAGTACCTTTAATAGGCGGATTTGTGCGCAAGTCGGCCAACTTATACATAACGCGTGTCGGCAATTGACCAATTATGGTAAAATACTTTTTCTTATCAGAGGTTATGCCTGCTGATTCAAAAGCTGCTTCAACTTGCCAAAACCATAAATCTGTGTATTCTTCGGTAAATTCCGGTAGTTTACATTTGGCCATTTCGGCTCCCATAGTGGCCTCCACTACGGCTTTTTCGGCCGCGTCTACCATATTGTTCTTTTGGTTGCTGTCGTCGGGGTCACCAGTTTAGCGGCTTATGCTCACTAATATATTCTATATTAATTGAGTACACAAATTTTGGTCTTTTATGGTTTTTATTTAAAAAACAGCTTATAAGAATAAGATTAACTATAGATAAAAAAGATTATTAGCTTAGGTATCAACAGGGCTTTTGGTACCGTTTGTTCTTTAACTGTCCTTCGCCGAATGATGAAAGTATTATATACACAAAAATATTTATATATAAATATTTTTGTGTATATAATACTTTCATCATTCGGCGAAGGACAGTTAAAGAACAAACGGTACCAAAAGCCCTGTTGATACCTAAGCTAATAATCTTTTTTATCTATAGTTAATCTTATTCTTATAAGCTGTTTTTTAAATAAAAACCATAAAAGACCAAAATTTGTGTACTCAATTAATATAGAATATATTAGTGAGCATAAGCCGCTAAAAATTTTTTTCTTTATTTTTACAGGCGCTCTGGCATATGCTGAATTGGGTACGATGAATACGTCGTCGGGTGCTGAATGGGCATACTTTATGGACGCATTTGGACCAGCACCGGCGTTTTTATTCTCATGGGTATCGACATTAGTCTTAAAGCCATCGCAAATGGCAATAATCTGTCTTTCATTTGCACAGTATGCAGTGGAGGCGTTTGTATCTGAATGTGATCCACCAATGTCGGTAGTTAAAATGGTTGCATTAGTAGCAATAGGTAAGTTATGTACACATGTATGTGTGTGTAGTCTTATATGGTAAATACAATATTTAGTTATAACAAAAAAAAACAACAAAATATAAAATATTTTTTACTAATAAATATCAATATGTTACAACAATTTCCACCAACCACCCGACTGACTGAACCACAATTGATCACAACTAGTGATGATATTGTTTGTTAACTGTTATAGTGTTAATTTGGGTATGGCAGTACAAAATATATTTACTGCAGCCAAATTGGTTGCCGTTGTTATTGTTATATGTGGTGGTGCCTGGAAATTGTTTCAGGGCAATACACAACATCTGTCGAATGCATTTAGTGGACCTACACCCACCATAGGAGCAATAGCCACAGCTTTTTATACAGGACTGTGGGCTTATGATGGCTGGAATAACTTGAACTATGTTACGGAGGAGATTAAGAACCCAAGCAAGAATTTACCACGCTCCATAGTAATTGGCATACCATTGGTTACTTTGTGTTATGCTTTGATTAATATTTCCTATTTAGCGGCCATGTCACCCACCGAAATGATTGAGTCTGAGGCCGTGGCGGTAACGTTTGGAAATCGTATCTTGGGCGCCTTAGCCTGGCTGATGCCGTTGAGTGTAACTATCAGTACGTTTGGAAGTGCAAATGGTACCTTATTTGCAGCAGGAAGGTAAACTTGACCAAATAACAAAAATGTTTTAGTGCTGCTAAAGCATACACACAATAATTTTTATTATAGGTTATGTTTTGCTGCTTCTCGAGAGGGTCATTTGTTGGATATTTTATCTTATGTGCATGTACGACGTCTTACGCCCGCACCTGGTCTAATATTTCATGTAATTATTATATCTCCGCCTTAGATTTGTTAAACTGGTTTTACTTTCTGAAATTATTTCTAGTCGTTAATTGCTGCTGCTATGGTCTTATATGGCACCATAGATTCTTTAATTGACTTCTTCAGTTTTACCGCTTGGATTTTCTATGGTGGCTCTATGTTGGCCCTCATTGTGATGCGTTACACCAAACCCAACTATCCAAGGCCATATAAAGTGCCTCTTATCATTCCCGTTGTGGTTCTGGTGATTTCAATGTATCTAGTGGTGGCTCCCATTATCGATACTCCTCGCATTGAATATTTGTATGCGTTAATATTCATATTTGCTGGTTTGATTTTTTATGTGCCATTTGTCAAATTAGGGATGACACCAAGATTTATGAGTAAGTGATTGTAAAAAAAAATATTGCAATAAGTTCAAGTCGAATTAGGGAATTCGCTCACCACCTGCTATATTGCCAAAATTTTGTTCAATTTACAATTTGAATCGGAAATGCATATACCCTTCACTTCTTCTTGAATATTGACCCAAAAAATGATAAAAAAGATTTTTAATAAAATTTTGTGAACTAAAGTTAGATTTTAAAAAGATACCGACTTTAATGTGGCTATGATTATGGCCATTTTCTTTGAATACTTTAAATAAATAATTAATTTCAAGTTAAAGAAATTCAAATTAACGATACTTAAGACAAAATACCTTCTAAGATCCTTATTTTTAAAACCAATCAAATGGCTGTAGAAACTCAGTTTTTATATATCAAAAAGGAAATTCTAAGAAATTTTTTACAGGAAACGGACAATTTTTAAAATACTTAAAAAAATTTTAAACCATGAGATAGTTCGTTTCGTATAAACAGCACAGCACATAAGAATGCAAAATAAATTTAATTTAATTTAAAATGATTGCAAACATTTTTTTAACCGAAGAAAACTGAAGTAAATATTTAATATCAAAAAGAATTTTTCAAATTTACGGCAAAAATCAAAAATAAGATTTCTATATTCGTAGTTCTATTACACACAGAGTATTTAAAAAACACACATACATGCACACGTTTAAATAAGATCGATTGACTGGTTTATTGTTTGTGTGCACAAACATTACGCACATGTACAGCTTAAAAATTGCCATGGAACCCAAGCAGAAATTAATGAAAAACTACAATTTAGATTGTATTTTTTTTAGTTTTCTCGGCCATTTGTGAATCGATCCTTATGACTTTTTTGCATAGAAAACTACCCACCACATTTTTTATCCGCTTTGTAGTTAAGACAAATTACCCCAAAAACAAAGCAGAAATTAATGAAAATCTAAAATTTCGGTTGTAGTTTTTATTTTTCTCGACCATTAATTAACCGATTACGCTAAAAAGCCATTCAGAAAAATGGTCAAAAATAAAAGATACTCGCAGATTTTGATTAAAAGCACCACCATTTCTGGACCGATCCGGCTGAATTTCAATAGAAATCTGTAGACAGAAACAACTGACTGCTAAAATTTTCTGTACGTTACATATAGACTTTAGATATTTGATTTCAACATCCACAAACGACTGCGCTACTTATAAGGATCCAGTATATATATACTTTATAGGCTGTCCCATGTACACTGTAAAAATTACAATTTTTTGTATTTGAAAAAAATCTTTAAAAAATAGAATTTTAATTGTTGAGACATTAAATAATGGACAAAAAAGTGACCGTAGGCTTATGTCATATAGCCTATGTCATTCGCTGATAATGTGGCTTTAGAGTGGAATATAGAATTTTTAAAATAGGTTTGGTAATTTACGCTCTTATCCAAAACAAAAAAAAAAAAAAAATTGACGCAGACTTTCAAGTAAAATTTGTGAAAAAATTATGTGAAAAATTTCGTTAACGTTGACTTTAAAGTCTACGTTAATTTTTTTTGGATAAGGGGGTTAGAGTTTATCCATTACAAAAAAAAGAAAAATTAGTTTCCTTTTTTAACATCAGTATAGATACACAGATAAAATTTATATTTATAAAATTTCAGGCAATCGAATTTATAATATTTTTATTATTTATTTTTATTTAGACAAAGTAACATTATTTTTCCAATTACTATTGGAAGTTGTGCCCACCTCTACAATGGCAATGTTCGACTAAACTCTAAGTGAAGATATCAAAAACACCGAGGCCATAAATATGCTCAACAACTAAAAGCCAAATGTGACAATTCAAAATATAAGTGGTAATTAAATCAAAGGATTCAATATATACTTCACTATATAGTTTTATTGTTGTAAATCTATAAAATAGTTTTTGACACAAATATTATCTATAAGCCCTAAAAAAATAACGGCATACCAAAACAAAAAAAAATATTACCAAGATATAATCTCTTAGCCAAAAAAAAATTACTTAGATTTTAAAATAAAATTTATGAAAAAATTTTCTGAAAAATTTTTTAAGTCTACGTTAATTTTTTTTTTTTTGGATAAGAGGGATAATAGTATATAAGTTATTAAAATATATTACTATACACTAAAATACTATATATTTTAGGAAAAGTTTATTTAAAAAAAAAATAATTATTTATAATTAAAAGCAACTTGTTATTGGAATATATAAGTAGCTGTTATATAAAAATTATATTTAATAAAATATTTTTCTTGTATTTTGCAAATTTTTAAGATAAAAAACGAATTTTAAAACTTTTTACTTTTTTTGTGATTCAAATCAAATTAGTGAAAAATATAAAATAACGCCGAAACTCCCCTCCAAAAAAAAAAATAGTAATAATACTACAAATTAAAAATTATTTTTTATTGTAATACATATAATTTTCTTTTTAATAAGAATTTGACTGAACACGAGTTAAAAACAAAAAACAAATTCTCTTTTTAATACGATTTTTACGCAATTGAAAGATAATGGGTCTAATTATTCATTCCGTTTGGACGGAAAGCATTTTTTGTGCGCAAGCAAAATTTCCAACTATTGATTCCGCAATATAGATAAATTTCGCCATTTTGCTTACGCCAAAAGATCAAAAATGTAAGAAAAAATAAAAAATTTCGCAAAAATTAAATATGTGTTAGCTTATTTTGTTGTATTTGTTGAAAATAATTTTGTTTTATTTATTGAAAATTAATTTTCTTTTTATTTATTTAAAATTTATTTTGATGTTAAGAAATGCAATTTTTTTTTTATCACAAACAACTGAAAAATTAACAAAATTCATGCACAATAGACTATTTTTAATTCACAATTAAATTAAACAATTCAAAATAATAAGATAATTCCGCTGGAAAAAATAATATCAATTTGTATATCGATCGATTTTTCTTTCCGCAATATTTTCCTTTACGTGCGAAATCAATAATACGAAATAATTTCACAAAATGATGAACAAAATTATTCTGGTGATGGCACTGATATTCCTTTTTTTCAAATTTTAATAATATAATTAAAGAATTAAAATGTGTAAGCATCTAAATAAATGAAGTGAACTCTAAGAAGAATTTTTTGAAACGTATTTATCAAGGCATATTCATTTACAAGGTAACTGCGAGAATACAAAAACAAGTTATTTACCTCTGAGATGTCAGAATTAATATGCGTGTAGTTTTCGAATTATGTGTAGTAGTGAAAAGCAAAATTAACATACCCAACAAACCAAATCACTTCAGAAAAATATTAAAATAATAATTTAAAAAAAAAAAATTTTCATTTGCTTTATCAAAATTTTAAATAAATTTTATTTATTACAGACATATATTTACATTTCATAAATAAATAATAATAATTACAATCAGAATTTGTAATATTCTCATGTTGTATTGTAGTTTGACTGCTACATGGTTTGTTGGGTAAAGGAAAATAATAGCAGGAGGCAGCCCAGACTCTTGAGCACCTTAACAACGCAAATTACAGCGCTCTCCATGACAGAACCATACACGGTAAGGCATTGCCTTTTCGTAATTTTGGAAAATTCGTATTATTGCACTAGTTTTTTTTTCCTCTTTTATATGCATAAAATAAAACATATGCAAATATATACAAATTTTGTTTCTTTTTAATTTATTTTTCTTAGAACATTTTCTATGATTCAATTGTAAAACACGCTACATAACAAACTTGTGGTCAGTAATGACTATATGACAATTGATATAAGAAAAAGTCAAGTAAAAATTTTCAAAATAAAACTAAAATTTCATTCATATAAAAAAATTATATACGCATTCCTTTCGAAAAATACAGTTATTCGTATCATTGCATAGTAAAAATTTTTTTATTCGTACTATCTAACAGCCAATACAACAAATTTGCACTATTGAATATTCGTGGAACTGAAAGTACGTACTACTTTCATAAAAATTTTTTAAAGTGTTACACTATAACAGAAAGCACATATAAATCTCTATGCCTGCACATATGTATAGGGTCCGCCATCGAACGTTTTTTTTTTTCAACTAGTGCTTATTTCGTGAATGGTAACACTTAGCTCATGTCTGATTTGACAGATAATTAGTTTTATCCTTCTGCTGAAAGAATATGGTTGTGTTTTCGCTTCGCTAAGTGGGCCTGCGATCGACTTACAGAAGATGCCGATTTTGCCAAAAAAAATCATCTTTTCAGATGAAGCTCATTTTGATCTTGGCGGGTATGTAAACAAGCAAAATTGTCGCATTTGGGGCACAGAAAACCCGCACGCATACATTGAAAAGCCTACGCACCCAACACGAGTCACTGTTTGATGCGGATTTTGGTCCAGAGGCATAATTGGGCCATTTTTCTTCGAAAATGAGCAAGGAGTGGCCGTTATCGGGCCATGTTGAACGAATTTTTGTTCACAAAAATTGAAGAGGATATTGGCAACATTTGGTTTCAACAGGACGGCGCTACGTGCCACACAGCCCAAGCTACACTCGATGTTTTTATAGCATTTAAAAAAAAAAAGTTATTTGGCGGACCCTATATAATAAAAACATTTGAAAATATTCTGATTTTAGCTACTCTGATTTCGAAATTAATATAATCAATTATTATTAGTAAATATATAGCAAATATAAAAAATAGTAAGCAAAGTTATCTGTATGTACTTAGTATATACATACGTATATATTTAAAGAACAGACCTATTATCATATGCACACTATGTTTAAATCGTTTAGAGTGATATTATTTTAAATACTGTTTATTAGCAAATAAATTATTAATTTTTAAGCTTCAGTTTATATTACAAAACACAATAAACTTAACAAATATTAAACTTTCATGTTTTCGGCTATTTACATTTTATTTTTTACAACTTTTTTAATAATTATAATTAAAAAATATATATTTTGGTTATTGAAATATTTTTTATATATAAATAAAATTGTTTTTTTTAATTGTTGTTAATGGGCCCTATTATGAGTTCTTTTCGATCTTCGACTGGAGTGGAAACTGTTTACTGAACAAATTTTCGTTTAGTATTATGACACCCATATTTAGTTCTACAGCAGTTACAAGATTCGTAAGCAGTCTCGGACTGTAGTTGGGAACTGGGCTGCACAAAAGATCTTTACGGTCGCGTTGCGCTTGTAGCCCATTACGTTAATAATAAATGACACCCATATTATTAAAAAAAAACAAGTTTTTTCCACCAAATATTTATATTTTTCTTAAATTTGATATTTATTTTTCTTCAATATCAAAAAAGAAATTATAATAATAATATAAAAAAGAAATTTCAAATATTGATTAAAATAATTTTCTTTAAATACCTATTGCCCTGTAGATGGATGGGTAGCGTGCTAACCTATCAATCTGGTAGTCGCAGGTTCGATTCAAGCCCTGGGAGCCGATGATCAAAGCTAACACTGCTCGTTAACAAATTTAATCTTAGAAATAATTTATAATATTAAATAATAATAAAATAAAATACCTATTATTATCTAAGAAAAAATATTTTCTTGGATTCTTATTTTTAAAAGCAATAAAATATGTATCTGTTTACTTAATTTTTAAATTAATAAAAAGAAATTCTAAGAAAGATATTCAATATGAATGCAAATTATATTTAATTTAATTTAAAATGCTTGCAAAAATTTAAAACAATATATTTAATTAGATATTTAATATCAAATAAAGAATTTCAAATTAACGGCAAAAATCAAAAAAATTATCTTTCAATCAAGAGGCATTTAAAAGATACGCATATGTTGGGTGCCCTGTAGATTAGTGTAGGTTTCATTCTTGTCTATATTCTAGCAGCAAATGGTCAAAATCACCTCTGCTCTTTAAAAAGTTTAATTCTAGCATTAATTTATAATATCAAATAATAAATAATAAAAATAATAATAATAATAATAATACACACGTTTGTATAAAATCGACTGCTTGGTTTCGTGTTTGTGTGTATACACATTAAGCACATGTAAAGCTTAAAATTTCCTTTAAAAAAACAAAACAGGAATGAATGGAAACCTAAATTACGATTCGCGAGTCGGTATCCGTAGAGAGCGTAGATATGTAACAATTTTTAGAGAAATCGGTTTACAAACATAAATGCAGATTTTTCACTGCTTTATAAAGTGGTTCATGTTTTTGCTAGGATTATTATTACAGCCAAAGCTGTAAATAAAATATTTCAAAGCATAATTTCAGGCTTAAATTAAATACGAGCACTCATTTCTTTGAACAGCAGCTATTGAAAATCGTCGAAAAGTAGGCCTAAAAATGGGAAAGAACGGTCCAAAAGTATATGGCGACCTGTCTTAGGTTAATGACTATATATACCAAATCCTTTTAAAAACAAAAATTTTTATAGCTTTCTTTATGTTCAATTGACATTACTTTACAGATTGTCATTTTCACAGCAGAAGAATACAAGGTAACGACATCCCTGCAATAAATATTAAAAAAAAAAATTTTTATGTGTCAAACACATCTTCAACAAGAGAAAAACTTAATGGCTTTGCACTCCTTATTCTCACTTTCTATTTATTTTGGGTATAACAGTAATGGTGAGCATAGGAAGTAGTAAAATTTTGACAGATACTAAAAAAAGCAGGGGACGAAGAAAATGTATACAACTGTGATGACACTACTACCTTGTATATTTTTGCTAGGGTCTTATTTAAAATAGTGTACCAGAAAAAAAAAAACTTATAAAATAAGAAAATTAACAAAACTGTAATGGAAATTACATTGGCCATTATTAAGCCACATGTTGTGCGGAATTCCGTGGTCTTTAAGGCTTTAAAGGATATAATTGAAACACATTTTAATATACTGGATGCGAAAGAAATCCATCTTACAAAACAGTTATCAGAAAAGTTTTATGAAGAACATCGAGGAAAATTCTTTTACAATCGCTTAATAACCTTTATGGATAGGTAAATGAGCCATTTATTTTTTAATTCATACAAATATAAAAAATATTTCTTTAAAGTGGCCCTAGTTATGCTTTAATTCTACAATCGCAAAATTGCATATCTAAATGGAGAACTCTAATGGGACCTACAAAAGTTTATAGAGCCGTTTATACGAACCCAGAATGCATCAGAGCTCTATACGGTCTTTCAGATACTCGAAATGCCTGTCATGGCTCGGATAGTGTTGAATCTGCTTTAAGGGAAGTATTACTAATATTTCCAGATTTTAATAAAGATTTAGAAACTTCAGCTAACAGCTGACGCTCATAAACAAAGTACAGTGCGGGAAAAAATTGTATAAGCTTTTATTCAAAGAAAATGATAACTTATTATTGTTATTTAGTGATATGTTATATTCTAACAATGACGAAATGTCACTTTTTTGTCACTCTGCAGTTCGCAAGTGTACGTATTTTCTATTTAGTTATATCATTTATTGCTTAAAAATAATATATTCAATTTATGTAATATTTTGTAAATAAAACGTATTCACATTTTTTAAGCATTTTTTTATGATTACTGAATTTTAAGAAAATATAAATCGGCTACCACTACAAACTACCAATTTATACTTTACCGCCGATTTTTTTACGAGCTTTGTTCTCTGCTAACTAGTTAAATGCAGTAAAAGAGCATTTGAATAAACAAACAAAGCTTTAGTAAAATTCATTAGACGTACACTGCTTACTTGCTTAAATTAAAAGAGTAACGAACGATTTATAAAATTTAATTGGCAATTAATTAATCAAATAATTAAAAACTTTACTTAGTATATTAATAACGAACTTGCTGCCTGTTCTGCTATGTATGTATATATGAACTTATTACATGTGTTCGTCGAACTGCAATTAATAAAAATTTTATAAAAAGTTTCTCATAATTTTATTTTTGAAGGTTTTTGTTCGAGGTTCCGTATTGGACACATTTGAGTTATCGAAAAATCATAAACAAAAATTCGACTTTATTATGTAAAAACTACCTATAATTTGCATAATATATAAATACTTTGATTTTTACAACTTCATGGGATATGTGACAGAATTAAAACACAACAATTATATAGGTATCTGATCAAAAACTGTGTGCCTTATATAGAAATTCAAACGATAAACAAAGTGCATTTTATAAGCTGAAGAACATCATGTGTATATTTTGTAACATGAGAAAATAGCAGCCGTCTCATGTAGAGTGACAATGACTAATAATAAAATAAGTGTAAAATATGTACATATGTTATTAACAATTTGAATATTATTGTGAAGCAATAGCTACAAAGTACTTGAATAGTTAGAAAAATGGAAAATTGATGTATACAGAAGCGAGAATAATTCCGAAGTGTACATATGCATTATCGGATTCATAAAAAAAAATTTCAATGTATAATTCACATAACTCCTTGAAACAGATACCTATGGAAGTGAAGTATACGGTTGCCGGTCTAAACTTAAAAGAAGATAAAAACGCAAACATGGTGTGTCAGAACTTAAATGCGAAAGTACCTGCACGATTAGTTTTATATTTTCTATCATGGTCGGGGTTCTTAGTATCATTCATGATGCGCACCGACATGAATTTCGCAATATCAGCAATGACAGCTCCGTATAATGAATCGTTATTAAATATTCAAAAGGAGAATCTAATGTCTTTAAATAGTTCGTTAAATTTAACAATTTATTATGCTGCTAATGTTAATGAAACATGTGAATTTTCAAACACAAAATTGTGCAATCATTATGAGTGGTCATATGCTACACAAACTATAATACTAAGTTCGTTTTATTGGTGCTATGTGCTATCACAAGTGATTGGAGGTATTGCAACACAATATTTTGGCACAAAACATGTGTTCGGATGGTCGCAATTTGCAACAGCCTTATGCAGCTTATGTATGCCAATATGTGCGGACTGGCACTTTGGATTTGTAATTGCTTTACGATCTATACAAGGGCTTGCATCGGGTCTTATGTGGCCAGCTATGTACGCGGTGGTCGGCTACTGGATACCATTTGGTGAGAGATCAAGGTTTATGTCAAGTTTTCAGGGCTTTAGCATTGGCATTGGCGTGACTTATGCATTGTGTGGATTTATAATAGAAAAATTTGGTTGGCCCTATACTTTCTATACCACAGGAACACTCGGCATGATTTGGTGCTTTTGGTGGTATATCTTAGCGTTCAATACACCCCAAACACATCCCAGAATATCTGCTAAAGAACTGGAATATATTGAAGATAACATAAGCAGTGAAGTGAAGGAGTCGCAAAGCAAGAAAGTTCCATGGAAATCAATTTTTACCTCAATGCCAGCCTGGTCCATCGGCATAACAACTTTCGGCAGAATATGGATTCATTACGTTTTTATTATATATGGACCAAAATTTATGCAAAAAATTTTAAAGTTTCAGTACAAAGAAAATGGTTTCCTTTCAGGAATGCCATTTATAAGTTCCTATATTGCTTCAACGATTTTTTGTTCTATTGCTGATAAATTGGTGATAAAAAATTATATGTCACTTACAAATGTGCGCAAACTTTTTACTGCGTTATCACAAATTATACCTGGATTGCTTATTTTTGCCATTGGCTACATAGAAAATATTGTTGTTCTCATAGTTGTTTGGTTTATAGCTGTTACGTTTATTACGGCATCCTATGCAGGAGCGATGGCGAATATCGTCGACATTGCGCCAAACTTTTCCGGTCAAGTTTTGGCTTTTTGTCAAACTATACATATGTCGGCATCTTTCCTATCACCACTAATATCCGGCATTATCTTACAAGAGGACACATATATTAAGCAGTGGCGAATTGTATTTGGACTTTCGTCATTAATAACTATCGTAACATACTTTGTTTATCAAATATATGGCACAGCTGTGGTACAAAAATGGAATAATCCAGCTTCTTTGACTAAAAGCAATAAAGATGGTAATAATTCATCAGAGGAGACGAATCGTATGCTTTAAAAAATGACGAAATCATTCCAAAATCGTATTAGTACTTATACATAAAGAAACAAAAAATGTTTTTTGTTTTTATAGCTATTGAAGGACTGTTTATAAATTACTTAACACTTTTCGAAACTCCATCAACTCCCCTCATAAACCATCTTCATATAAAAGTTGTATTGGCCTCACCTTTTCACAGCAAATCTTTCAAGTTTTTTCCCAACCATGACATGTTCTGTAATTTATGAACAGCCACTAATGTTACTTTTTTTATATGTTTATAAATCTATTTAAGTTTTGAGTGAAAGGTAGCGGGACTAATGACATATTGCACAAAAAACTGCGTTTTTAACGTTTACTTATTATTGTTTTTCATGTACTTACATACAAAAAATTATTTTTATAAAATTATTCTATTTAAGTTTAACATTCTTAAAGCACACTTTAAGACATATTAAGTAGAATTTGTCCCAAAACAATAAAATCTTTTTTTAATCTTGAAATTATTCAATCTCAGAAAATGTTACTTAAATTCACTTGTGGACATACAATTAAGTCAAAAATTTTATTTTTGTAAAAAATAAAAAGTTTAAGAAACATGGAAATAAAAAAACTAATATTTATTCATTTTATATGCTTAATAAGTAATTAACGACAAACAAGTAAATAGTTATTTATTATAAAAAATGTTTGAGTACGGGTGGAGACATAATTAAGTTATTTGAACGAAGTTATTGAAACTTTAATTTAATTGCTTTATTTTTTCTCAAACTATTTTAAACCTTTAATATCTTGCGGTGTACCCTTTTTGACGGATTACTTCAGTACATCTTTGTAGGTAGCACTGAGTTAATTAAATTGCAATACTGGAATGAATCTTAAATCTTTTTAATTTTTACAAAAATAAAAAATTTTCCATAAGTGTACATATGTACAGTTTCTGATAGAAACAATAAATTTAGTCGTTTTGGTTATGCAGCCAACTTCTTAATACGTCTTGACATATTAGGTACTACTCTATCGTTTAATTTTTGTTATTCGAACTAAAACATTGATTAAGTAAGCAAATAAAAAATTATTAAAAACAAGAATTGGTACACTCTGGTTTATGCTTCTTAATGGTAGATACTATGTACTTAAGGGTCTTTGTTTACATAAATGGCACTTAAAAATTGTTCCGAAACAGTATAAAACGTGTAAGTATCACTGAAAAATATCACACATCAATAAACCGATAATATATAAGCTTTTTTTAAATATGTAGTGAACAAATTTCCCTGCCATCTAAGGATTATTTATAATGCATTTTTTTTAATTGTAACAAAAAAGAAGTAATAAATTGAATAAATTTGTATGCATTTAGGAAAAAGCCAATGTGTAATTTTTGTAATAAAATGCCTTGTTATAAGCACAAGATTACCCAAATACTACTTGTACGTATGTTACTTAAATTGTTATTTTCATTTTAATTTAATAATTACTAGAATACTAATTAGTTTGAAATAATTGAACGCAGGTGTTTAAAACATCAGAGCATCACCTTATAATTTTATTTGTTCTTAATTAAAATCATACATTCAATCACGTTTAATGTAAATTAATTTTATGTATGTTGTATGTATTATATATAAGACATAAGTAAAAAATAACAATAAGTAAAATATATCTTAATTTTATTTTAATATGCACCAATGTTCTGAAAGTAATATGTAATATAAAACTGCAATATATTTTGAAGAATTTCATTATTACGTTTGTTTAGTTTGTATCTCTTGAGTTAGTTAACTAAAGTTGTTAACAATTTTCATCTTTCCACTTTTCTTTTGCTTCGAGTTTCGCTTCAGGTACCAATGAGCTCTTAACGCCACCCAATATATTCGTAGTAGCTTGAGTGGCCAGTACAGCGGGACATACCACAAGTTGAGGCACTTGGCGCATTACAGCACCTACCGCTCCTGTCAAGCCTTTCTGGTCATGTTCAGTGGCCGCCGTTTCTATTAGGTTGTTGGCTGAATCATTAATGCCTTCTTTAAAAATTTGATAAGCATTGGCTACACCTTCACGAATATCTCTGGGACGATTATGGCGCTTTTTGCGACCTCGTTTACTCTTCTTTGACTCACGTATTGATGGTCCTGAAGATACCATATCGAAAGCCGTTTCTGCTGTAAATTGTAAAAGTTGTATTAATCTAGCTGTTATTTCTAGAGCTGCCAGTATAGTTCTGGCACTGAAACTTTGTGCGCCCAACTGCAAGCCCCTAATGAGCCGACCGTCTTTTTGATAGTGCTCTATGGGTAGCCAAAAAAGATCATAGATGCCTTGGAATAGCTGTACAAAAGCATACGTTGGACCTACTCCGCTCAATATTTTGGGTAGTTGGTTACGTTTTATATCTCTCAGCCACTCTTTGCATAAATAGTTACAAACTTTTTCAAAGCCCAAAATACCACGTCTGTAGGCTATTTTGCGTAAAATTATTTCAGAACATTGAAGTTGACCCAAGCCCATTAGAAGGCCAGCTACGGGACCCCTAGAAAGCTCTACTCTCCTACCATGGTAATCGAAACGTATAGATACGTCTGTTGAAAATATAACTTCACGGAAATATATGGGGGTTGTATTGCTTTCAGGCGAAGCGGTCATCACACTATTGTCAGATCTACTGCCAGCATTCTCTTGTTCATCTATTAAAAGTGAGATATTTTCATTAACAATACGACGAGCCCTTAAATCGTGCACAGCTTCAAGAATTTCTTGCTCATCTTCGTTGATTATCATAATGGGAATTTCGGTTTTAGTTGCAAGTTTAGTCTTATTCCCTTCATCTTGTGCGGATTCAGAATTATTATTACAAGATCTACAGAAGTTGGTGAAAAAGTCGGTTAAAAATTCCAGAGTATCTTGATCTATGTGAACACGTAAAGGAGAGAGTGATATACGTAAAGAACACTCTTGGTTATTGTTTTGCGAAGGATTCGGTCGTACGTGGATAGCTTTGATCACGACCATGTGTTGGGATCTCCGGTTATTAAAACTTTTTGTATTTGCATTATAAAGAAATTTGTTAATTTCTGAACTTTGTAAGCGATCTCTTATTTCGATTTCGTTAATTACTAGAACTTGTCTGGATGCATTTGTTGTATGTCGAGGATATATTTCGTAAGAAAATCTAACCTTGGTAAATTGCATTTCAACCAAAACTTCATGATTCCGATTGCTGCCTCCAACCGACTTCCAGGTGATTTTTTCTTTAGGTTTCTTATCTTGTTGTAGACGATTTGATTCATTTGCATAGAATACACCTTGGCGGTAAGTCTCAGACATGGCAGTTTTATTTTCAGTTGTTTTTGCAGTTGCTGCAGACTCTGCTGCGTTTGTTGCAGTTGTAGAAGCAGCAGGAAAGTCATAGCCACCATACAAATGCCATGTAACGGTCATTTCACATAAAGTATAGCGATGTTCGGGTATAGGAAAATTAGTAGGTGTCCTGAGTGGATCATTGATGGAAGACGAGGGTAAACAAAAGTGATTATCAACTATGATCAGAGGATCTGCTGATACTTTAATGGAACCGCTACCAAAATTAGTGTTAACAAAAACGTTTTCTTCATCAGCTATTATACAATAATCTTCCTCGTTCGATGAGCCATTATGCATGTCCTCAAAGGGAGCAACATTTTCCTTTATATCTCCGAATTCTGCCTTTATCATGGGTAGGGTTTCAGTATCATCATTTCTACCAGAAATTTTTGATGCAGATTTTCCTTGTTCTTTTTCAAATTTCGAGTCTTTTTTTGTCAAGTTTTTATTATTTTCGTCGGGAAAATAAAATAATTTTAGATCGTCTTTACTGTCTGTTGTTTCTTCGTCTATAGTACTTAACGAATGCGTATCATCATGAGACTCCTGTACTGCTTCCGCCATTAGTATATTGACACGTTCCTGATGTTTTTTTAGTTTTTCTTTCGATAACTGCTGATCGGATTGTGTTAAAAAGAAATCTGACTCTGAACTTATGGATGATTGCAACGACTGTTCTTTATTGTAAAATTGATCATTTGAATTATTCGATTTGCTACCCAAGTAGCCAATAAGTTGCGCAAAAGCACTGCCGGAATCATAACAGGTTCGAAAATGTGCATCATGAATGGAACACCTTAAATCAAACAGAGGACTCTTACCAGATTCGTCATCACTTAGGCGCAACGATATGTCAAGTAAGCCTACATCTAAGACTGGTACTAAATTTTTAGCATCTATAAATGATATTGTTGAGCAAGAATAGTTTTTGTGTTCTTCTTCTTCATAAGGCGCCAGTGATAATATACCTTCTTCTAAGACAAAACGTAAATTACAGCAAGACATAGAAGGTATGATGTTACTGCACACCGAAAAATAAAACAATTCTAAAACTGCCCGATAATTGAAATTATCTGGCCGAAAATCTATGGCACAATTCGAGAGATGTAATTGCATTTCGGACAAAATGCTAAAAGGTTTATAGCCTTCTATTGGATAATCTATCACATCTAGGAAATCTATCAACTGATTAAGCCAGTATAGCGAGGAGCTTGAAGGATTATAACGTAAGGTAGTATAACGAATGCCTGCAGTTATCTTAACCCTTTTAATTCTTTGTGTGGGGTTCTTCTTTACTTCTATGACCACTGAAAACATATCGTTATCATCATTTTCACTATTGGGTACAACAATACCTTTTGTTAGGCCATTAGGTATTTTATAAATTGTAGATTGCATGTATTCCTCCACTTGCGATTGATGATCAAATCTAAGTGGCGTATTCATGGGCACTATACCGCAGTGATAAAGTTCCGCATTTTTTATTTGTGCGCATATGTATGATAGATTTACATCATTTCTGAAACCAGCTACAAGGAAAATTTTTGCATTCTCTAAATTCAATAAAAATTTTCCACACACTTGTGGCAAGATGTGTTTTTCATTATCTCGTACAGGCACAAAGCAAGAACCAGAAACTTTACCCAATATAATTTCTACTGAGCAGTTGTGAGATGTTTTACCACCCAAATTTTCCGATGGTTGCTTAATATCGTCGTCACTTTCATTACCATCATCATCTTCAATTGTCACTTTTTCAGATTTAATGAATTTTTGATTATCATCTTTCAAAAAAAATTGTTGATCGTTCTCTTCAAAAGTTTGTGATTGTTTTTCAACTGGCTCACAAAAGGAATCATTTTGTGATATAGCTGAAATGTAAATGGAATCCATTAGACCCACTTTCATAAGACTTTGACCCATTTGTTGCTGAATATTCACTGCTGCGGATTTTGTAATATATGGGCATGAAGGTTCCCACATGAATAAGTCGGTATTAAGTCTGTTATATATCACTTCATACAATTGCTTTGATTCCAAAAAGAAATTCACTACCGGAAATTGTAGTTTTACTTGAATTATAGAATTTCCTAAAGTAGTTTCACAAAAGTCATCAAGCTCATGTTTTTCACCTGGTAGAAAAATATTCTCAATTGAATCGTTTTCCATTTTGTTTGGAGTATATGCTGATGTACAACTCTGCCGCCAATAGCGCTTTGAACTGAAAGGAAGTTTTGGTTCAGATCTATTTTCAACATAATCACACTTTCTCTCTGCGAAGTCTATTAAAATTTGAGGATATTCTTCTAAACGGAGGTTTTGCTCTTCAGCGCAATTAATGGAGAGAAAATGATTTTGTATAGTATCCGTCTCCACATAAAATATTTCGATTTGTGAAGCATAAAATTTTAAGCAGCTTTTAGAAAATATCACCTTTAATTCGGAAAAGCGTAGTAAAAGATACTCTGAACGTATATTTTGTTTCCACCAAGGCACACGATTCGGGTCATGTAAAGGCCTTACATCCACAATAGGAAAACGTAATTTTGCATCGGCTAGAGAGCAACTAACTGAAAATTCAGTTTTGCTTTCTGATAAATTTCCTCCAACTAATGTTTGCGATTTAGAACTGTGATTTCGATAAGGTGACGGTGCAAAAAATGAACCCAAGCGGTCAATTATGGATATGTCAAACTCTGTAATATTCTCTTCTAATACTATTTCTATACTTGTGCTAGTCTTATTTTTCATTTTTATGTTGTTGTTAGAGCTGAAATTCATAATAAATTCTGGTCTTATTTGGTAACCATTAAAGCAATTTTTGTGCCTGTTGAATTTAATCAAATGTGTAACTTGCTTCTCTAAAACTTCACACAATTCGACTTTTGTGGCTGAAACAGTTGTGGAAATTTGAAGTATTTTTTTGTTGCGACTTTGTTTGCCCTCTGCCACTATTGGATTTAACTTTAAAAATAAATGATTTTTACTACAATATAAATTTTCACTATCTAGTTCTCGTTCCACTATGGTTGCCGCTGCATATTCAAAGAAACCTTGAGAGACTTGAAGAACATCTTTTACGCTGTGTTCATTCCAGATATGTTGGTGCATATTTAAATCATTTTCTACTAAAATATCCTCATGTAAAATGACGCCGAGGAACGCTGAAATCTTAATCTCAAACTTGGAAATTTCTGCACATGAGTCTACATTGGTTGGTTTACGTTGGTACCTAGAAAAACTGGTTAAAGTACTGGAACTCAATGATGAGGAGGCTATACTATCACAATAGTTTTCGCAATTACGATAAAAATTGCCTGATGTTTGGTTGTATACATTAGGCATCTCACAATTCCACATACTTAAATTGCCATGCGATAAATTACTATTGAACTTTTGCTGATGTTCCTGTTGGTGTTGTATGTCAAAGTATTGTGAACCAACTGAATTTGTTTGGTTTGCAGCTCTGTATATTTCTTCTTCACCAAAGACATCCAAAAAGTATGTTAATAATTGCAACTGTCGAGGAGATAAAATACCACAAACCGCTCCCAATTCCACATCAAAACAAATTTTTGGTCCTGTAATTTCTTCAGACTGTTTAACCTTTATTTGTACATTTTGTTGACCCTTTAATTCTAAAATTGGTATATCTTCTTGGTGCACTTGTGATTCGTTCTCTGCAACCCAATTTTCTTGTGTAAATATCGAAACTCCTGAAAATTGAACATTGTGTTTAGCATAAGTTGGTAAGCGATTTAATTGCTCAGTTTGAGTTGGACTTTCTGCACTTGAAATTTGCGGCGTTTTCTCATTTCCTGTTTCATTTTTATAAAAAACTTCATTCAAATGTATTTTTAAAGCAACTCCTGTAAGTTTATCGTGGCAGGGGTATTCGAGTTTTAGGGTGATATTAGAAAATTTTGCATGTATTCGATTTAATACATTATCTATGGTTTCTGCAAATTTCTCTAGGCCAACTATTGGACTGGTCTGCCCACCAGACTTTGTATACCTACAATCATTTTCTTCGTCCTCTTCTTGTTTCATACATTCTTCAGCCAATTGTAGTGAACTGCTTACCGAGGACCACATGGATTCAATCATTGACTCGTGACTTTCGTGAAATCTTTTAACAGGCCTCAAACACAATACTACATCTGATGCTTCAATGGAACTACCGTTGGTCATTAACGCATTCCAAGGCACCGACACTGTCAACATACCTACTTGTCCATCTGTAAATTCAAAGGGCCAGCCTTGAGCATCTAGTAATTCATTAAGTGCTTCAACTCGCAACGCAACATTTGTTATTGTCGCTTTTCCATTGTATAGTTCAACATTAAATTGTTGAAGATTTAATTTTTCGTCTAGAAATTGTCCTAAATAGCGTTGCAACAAATATCGACATGTTTTATTTTTTAAACCGTCCCACACATTAAACCACGACATTTTAACTACTATATTAATGTTTTCTATTTAAACTTAAAAGAACAAAAGAATTAAGATCGTTTGAGATATCTTTTATATCAGTTTCGTCTACTTTATTGTTATAATGCGTATATTCTTCAACAAAGAAAGCGTAGTTGTTCCAAAATAATATTTGCAGTGTTGTTGTTGTAACAAGCAGTGCTACCAGCGTTGCCACTTAGTGATTTTAGCACTGTTTTTAGTGCTTTTTAAAATTTTCTACGCTAATAAAGGTCGAGTTAGTGCTTTTTTATGTATTATTGTTTATATTTTCTAAATATGTCAATTTTCTTTGTCTGTTTGCTTTTTCTTGTGTATGACCAGAACCACATGCAGCAATTCTAGTTGGGCAAATCTTGATTTTGTCTGAGAGGGAGGAAAGAAGAATGGAAAGGGGTACAAACTTGATCGTACTCCGCAATTTCCTTTTGTTATACCTCCGTATCTTTTATAAAGATGTAAAAAAAGAACACAGGTAGCTTGAAAGCTGAATGAATGATTCAATAAGAATGCTAAAATTTCCGAAATAAAAAATGTATGTGTGGACGAAACGACAATTTTAAAAGAGAATTGAGAAAGAATTGCCCAACTAAAGTTACCATGTGTGGTCCTGTTCATATTTTTCTTTCTTTGTTTGCGTTGATTTTGACATAACTATAGCCCAACGTAATTGTTTTAATCATGGTGTAAATAAACCAGGTGAATATTTCACTTACACCACAGATTTTCATGTAAATTCATATTTTATTTTTTATTTTTATTTGAGCTGAAGGCCTAAAATGCCATTGCTCCCTCCTTTTTTTCCTCTTACTTTATAATTATAATTTAAGAGAATTAATAAATACAAAATACATATTTAATTTATATTATGTAAAATACTTTTTTAATGGATATCATACACGTTACATACCTATATAAAATTGTGCCACAAGAAAAATCATCAAATTTATGGGAAAATTTGAAAAATCTGACAGCTATGAAAATTTTAGCTCTGTGTAAAATTTCCAAAACAAAATAGTGTGGCAGTACTACAAGAAAAAAATTCAACACTAAGAAAATTTTTTTTCTAAAAAATAGTTCGATTTTTGGCTTGATTTTTTACGGCCATTTAATTTCCTTTCAATTTGTTAAAAGTTTTAAAGCAAACTTTTCTTTTTTGGTGCACAAATTTTTTATATATTAATATATTGCTTATTTCAATTTTATTTTTTTAAATAGAGATAACTTTTTCGATTCAAATACTTAACACTCGGCAATTTTTTCTTTTGAGACCCAAACGTTTTTATTTGCTAGCGAGTACCTGTTTATAATTTAGTGTAAATACTCATAAAAAGCGCCTTATCACATGTGCAATCTGGCAACAATTAAAGACAGATGAGCGTTTATTGATTATTTTTCAGAGAACATCAACATAAAATATTATTATTATCATATTTTGTGAAGTTTCTGGTTAATACATTTATTAATTTTAAATAGTATTCTTAAAGTCTGTAAAGCAAATGGTGAGTAGTCTTAAGAAAAGTTGTTCTCTTAAATAAGAATTTTATTTACTGTTTAATTAATTAAGGCTTCCACTAGTACATCTGGGGTATTGGAGGAGCGACGTATTTGGGTAGGAAATTTAGATCCCAGACTGAACGAGTAAGTTGATTAAGCAATTTTTTTAATATATGTCACAAACTAATTTATAAAAAATTACTTATTTCCTTTTCAAAACTATGGGTTTCAACTTTTGAAAATTGTGCAAAAATGCGGCGCCATTGAAAAATTTGATATGCTATTCCATAAAGGTGGCCCTCTACAGGGTCAATCAAGAGGGTATGCTTTTGTGACATTTGTTAAGGTAAAGAAAGTTGTAAATAATACATTTGTTGAATTTTGAGTAAGTAAACCATATCTATTTATATTGTAATGCAATTGTATCTACGAGTATTAATTATAACCAAAACTTTAGTACCTCCTCTTTGTATTTGTTAGAATATAAATGCATGTACTTTCTTAAGTCTCTTTTTGAATTAAAATTATTTTTATTTTTAAATGCCACTTAATTTGATCATATATGACTATATCTGGGCGATGTTAAACGTTCAGATTAATTAACTATCTATTGAAAATTTTTTATGTTGATTAATTTTTAATTAATATAATTACTCTAAAAATTTCCCAGTTTAAATAACAAGTATTAATATTTATAGGCTGACGGAGCCTTAACAGCTTTGGAAAAATTAAATGGTCACATGGTATTAAATCGTCCTATAGCAGTCAGATTAGCTAAAAATGTTAATTACGTAAGTATATTTTTATGTTTGCTTCTTGGGTATTATCTATTAAAATATTTGAACTACCTATCAGGACGAATTAGAACGCCCAAAGCCAAAAATAGAAATACCAGCGTTGGGTACCGGAAAAAAAGAAGGAAAAATAAGCAAAGAAGAAGCAATAAAAGCCATTGAGCAAAAGCTTAAACTTTTAGAAACACATACAGAAGATTTAGAATTTAATCAGTCATTAGCTTGCGAAGTACCTTTAATACAAAAGTATCAGTTCAATAAAGATCGTGATGCAAACACTGGATCGTCAACATTACAAAGAAGGACGTATCATAAGTTGAATTCTGGACCTTATAGTCGCAATCAGCGGCCCAAAAGAAGATAAAATATGTTTTTAAATTTTCGTTTTATTTTGCTCATTACAAATAATAGCAATTTTTTAGTTTAATTATACATAAAATGTTTTATTTTATTATTATTAGTAATTCATCGCCTGTATTTAAAAAAAATAAACTTAGATTTCTAAGCATAATAATGCACATTTATACATTTTTATTTTGGCGCAAATATATATTTGCCACGCATACGATTTGGCAGCGGTACAGTGCCAGGACATGGAACTTGCCCCGGAATTTCACAAATACAGTGACGATCACATCCATAACCAAAGTTAGCGGGGTTATCTTTACTCTCTGCTAATCTAGCTTCGGCATCCAATTGTTTCCTAAAATGAAAGACATATATTCATGCATGATAGATGTATTGGTCTGTAGATGGGGTAAAGTTGCATTTCTACAAAATTCAATTGGTGCAAGAATTATGGAATACAACACCCACAATGATATATTAATTAACATTTTTTAAAATCTGCTGGTGTTAATCTTTATAAGTTATCATCCCTTGAATGATATGACACTTACTTTGGTTTGCCGACAACGTCCATCAAATGATCCATAATTTCATGTCTGTTTTTGCTATCTATATCAATTAACATATCTTGACCATTCTCAAAGTAACATCTAACAAATGGAGAAGGCGTCATATTTTTAAAGGTAATAACTTGAACCAGAGGATTTTTATATTGCACTTGAGGAATATTCCAAAATACAAAATCTCTATAAATAAAATAATAAATATATATCATTTTGTGAATAAATGTTACGTATTCACCTGGCCCCTTCATGATGTTTACCATAGGTGTTGTAATTGACACTAAATATTTTTATTTTCTCCTTAAGCATTAATTTGCCGGAGCTTAAATATTCGATGGTGCGACGCACAGGTGCTGGACCTTTCATGAACGGCATTCTGCTGGTATTTTTTAAGGAGTTTTATTAAAAAATAAAAGAAACTCTACAGCCTCTTCAAGAAATGTGGACAATAAAAATTCTTTTTTGACATCAACAGCTGGCATTAGCTGAAAAATGATTTTATAAAAAAGAAGAAAGCTATTGCTTGCAATTTTACGCGATAGAGGTCGTAAGCATGGCACTGGTATAAGTGTAAAGCCGGGGGTTTTTGGACAAATTCTCAGAAATAAGAACCTTTCGTATGTGTCAAATAAAAAGGAAAAATTCAATGCAGATCAGGTCATACAATCACACACAGTCTATGTATTTTGATCACAAGAAGAATTGCGCGAACAGGATGTAAACAAATTTTGACAGCTTTGCAGACAAAACGATGGAGAGCAAAAGATGCACAGCTGCTTTACCTTGTTAATTCTGTCACCGAGCAATATTCTGTGATGTTTAACACAGATATGCTTGATGATTCCACCTTATATATTTACGCCACAGTCGTAAAAATATATTTATAGACCAGGACCACACACAGCAATTTTAGTTGGTCAATTCTTGATTTTGTCGAAGAGGAAGGAAAGAAGAATGGAAAAGGGTACAAACTTGCACGTACTCCACAATTCCGTTTTGTTCTCTCTTTCTATATTTTAAAGCTGTAAAAAAAGTAGACAGGTAACTTTAATACTGAATGAATAAGAATGCTTATTTCCGAAACAAAATTGCTGTGTGTAGACACTAAATGACTGCACAAGCATACTTGAGAGCCATACATCACTACAAACATGTGTAATATTTTATAATAAAAAGTGCTTGTAAGTCTTTTCAAGTATGCTTGTGCAGCCCTTTAGTGGACACAGCGGTAATTTTAAAGAATTAATAATGAATTGCCCAACTAGGAATGTATTATGAATCAGCTAATTTAACGTTTTTTCCAAAAATTTTAATTTTATATAGTAGGATACTTTTCGCTTCTTTTATATTATTACAATGACAGCACAACAATCCGTAGTAACCTATGTAAGTCCATTTAGCCGATGGTGACGTAAGTCCTATTATAAGTAATTTTTTTTATCATTAAACTAGAATAATTTTTAGAGGGTTAGCTATTTCAAATTGTGGTACATTTTTGAAAAACGCTATATTTTCTTTCAATTTAATTCTAAGAACATTTGAAGATTTTCTTTATTAACTATCATATACTTATACACATATAGACATATGTATCTATGCAGTTATACTTAAATGCCTTATTTTATAACGATCTAGTTAAAAGCATTAATTCGTAAGGATTTTTGTTACTTAGAAATTTCAATTGATTCTCAAAGTCTTCGGGAGTTTTTTGTATCCAGTTGCGATCTAAATAGTATTGTATGCAACTATGAAACTCTTTTTCATTATAGTTTTCAATGTGAATTGGTATAAAAGGATCCAAGTGCTCAAAACCCTGGCGACCCAAAAGATAATAAGGCATATAAGACTCCATATAGCCTTCTGTCATGGCAATTTTATCCACAATTAATATACAAACACCATTGGTCCAATTGTAGTTGGTGATATCAAGGAAGGGTTCTCTAATAGTTACAAAATTCGCTTCAATTCTTCGTTTATTTTCTACGAAAATGCGAGTTATAGGGTGAAAAAAGGCATTGTAACCATCAATAGCTACCATAACTTTACATTTGCTATTATTGCAATGCTGTTTAAGTTCAGCCAGAAGAGCAGCTATAGTTTCTGTTGCAAACTTAATGCGTGCTATTCCATGTTCTACCAATTCCAATAAAGTACTGCCAGCTGGTGTTGATTCACGTTTTGACCAAACATAATCTTGTGCAGTTCTTAAATCCAAAGACTGTAACAATTTAGAATTTTGATTTTTGAAGTGTACCAGCCAAGCAGCGGCATCAAATGGTACATCTATAAAGCCTTCTTCAGCAGCATTTGAAATTTCCTTCGGTCTTTTCATCCAGTTAGCAGCCCAGGGAACATGTACAAGTAAGAAACCATTTTGGTACCCATAATGTATTATATGAGCCATAGTTAAGGATTTTCCTACACCATTTTCACCGTGGATAACGTAACGTACTACGGGTTTTGTAAAATCAGTTTTTTTAATGTTATTTATAATTTCAATCGCCGGCTCTCTAATCATAAGGCACGTTTCCGTAAAAGTTTTCACTTGTAATTCAAACTTTTTGGGTAGCCCACCTCCAGTAAAAAGTATTTTTTTTTCCTCAGGTGGTACTGTATAGAATTTGCCAAGATGAATTTCTGAATGAGCAGCAGTATTAACTTCATTAGTGCGGTAATCAGTTGGCACTACTGCAGCTCTAATAGCATTTGCTGCTTGATTAACATTGACCGCTGCTTCTGTATTCATACAACGTTGGGATAACCTTGATAGTTTGTGTAAAGAATGACGAATTAACATTTTTAGCTAAAATTTTAAGTTAAATGAAATTTTAATTGATATTTCATAAAAAATGTATTACTTTTTGATAACTTTTGCTTACTATTCTGTATTGCTCGTGCGGTAGCAAAAAGAAGAAAAAGGAATAACAGCTGACACAAATTTTGGTTTGTGTAAGAGTGTGTTAACACTTGGAAAATGTATGTGGTTAAGGCGAATTCATAGATATAACAGCGAATCCATGGCAGAATTAACAGGGTGAAGCTGTACATTTTTTGCTCTCCATTGTCAAAATTTGTTACATTCTGCGCTCGCCATTGTTCTTGTGCTCAAAATACATGGACTGCATGTGATTGCATTGAATTTCCCCCTTTTTATTTGACACATACAATAAAGTTGTTTTTGTAATTCAGTGTTTGTTGTACGAAATGCCTTACCGTGTTAATTCTGCCATGAGCCATGTGTGTGTTTTAAATGGCTTGTGTGGAATAGAACTACGAATACAGAAATCTTATTCGAAGATACTTTTTGAATTTTGCCGTTAATTTAAATTTTTTTATTTTATAATTAAAAATTATCGTTAATTGTTTTTTTTAAGATAAGCTAACAGAAACAGAGGACAAAACTCACTTTTGCTGGGGTATATGTAGAAAAACTGCGAAATTTTACAGAAACAGCAAACTAATATATATTTATTTAGCTCATATTCTACACAATATATAATTAAAACGTATTAAAAACATCGGAAATTTAATAAAAAACAAGAAAACAGTAATAAAAGTTATTTTCTGTTTTTTTTCTTTAAATTTTTGGCCAGACCTGGAGGTAATTGTAGGGTTAAGCTAAACTTATTTTGAATTTATTTATTAATTTAACATAAATTAGAAAATCCGGCATGTTGAGCAAAACCTAAGCCAGTACCTCTATTAAACTCATAACCAGCACCGGCACCATATGGAGCTGGAATACCAATACCATAACCTCCACCATAAGCTGAGTTATAGCTACCACCTAGAGAGCCTGTATAGGGAGGGGTAATTAGAGGAGTAGCAGGAGTAATAATTGGTGTGGTAACAGCAGCTACCACGGGAGTAACTACAGCCGAAGTTGATAAAGTAGGTTGATAGGCCACAGTGCCAGCAGCATAACCACCACTATAACCACCATCATGGCCATATCCAATGTAGCTGCCACTGCTGGGTACCACAGTCACTTTTATAACTTTAGCTGTACTGCCATAAGCAGGTCCGTAGCCATCACCATATCCAGCTCCATAGCTATATCCATTACCATAACCTCCACCGTATCCGTAGCCACCACCATAACCAGCATTTAGGCTTCTGCCATAAGCTGGTACTCCGTTATTGCTGCCTCCAAATAAAAACCCCAATTTATCGAAAGTAGCTTGAACTGGAGCCAAAGCCATAACTATAGCAAAAACACAAACGAATAATCTCATTTTATTTTTATTTTTTAATTTTGTGTATGTTTTGCTGCTGGAGTATTTTAGTAAACTAATATCCATTTTGGGTCATATTGCAGATTATATACTGAAGTTGTAGTCTTCAAAAACAATGCTTCCCTTGTTTTGTTACTTAAACTTATATATTTTTTGTGCCTAGATAAATGTTTTAGAAATAAAAAAAAAAAAAACAATATAAATTCGGCAGTGGCGAGTCTAGTATACCCTTCACTCTAATGGCCACATTCTTAAGCTACGGTCACATTACATAAATATTTGACGAAATAAGTGTAACCACAACTTTTTGCTAAATATTTTTATACGTGCATGTTCTGTATTCCACACGGATTTGAAAAAATGTGGAATTAAATATTTTTCTTCTTATAAAATGAAAACTTTTATGTGTTTTTAATTCTACCAATAATTTCGCACTCAAAATAAAGTAAAAACAAAATTTTTAAAATCTTAAAATGGACCACAGAGTAGTTATGAGGACTACAAAACAGCACTGATAGTCTCGTATGACTTGTAATACATAAAATTAATTCAAATAATATAGTATTGTAAGTAAATTGTATCTAAGCCAATATTTCTTCAAAATATATAAAAATGCATGTAGATGACATAGTGGTTATGCTTATTTCGACAAATATTAAAAAAAAATATAAAGAAGACTTCCAATGAATTACAATATTTTTTTGGAGTATTACAAACCGAATCTACAAGCTAATATATGTCAGCCTTCTTACATTCAGTGAAGGGTATAAAAAAACACTGGGCGTTGTTCTTTTAATACCGCTTTGTTTGAGATTTAAATGTGAATTTCCTAAATGAGCAAATGTTCTCATCGGTCAATATTAACTTTAAAATTATAATCTAATTCCAATGTTTGTTTATTTGATATTAGGGCGGTGCTGTGTAAAATTTGTAGTAGAAATATAAAATTTTGAAAATATATGGTACTTATGTGCTGAAAATAAAGTTTTTTTAAAGCATCAAACATATAAACTAAAGTAAAATATTAAAAAGACATTTTCATAATAAGGAAATTGAGCTTATTGCCATGATAAGTTTGAATATATGATTAAAACCAGGAGACTACAGTAGTTATTCAATTCTCATCCAATTTCGGTTGAAGATTGCCAATAGCATGCGTCATTGCAAGTGACTAAAGCTGCGGTCACATTAAACAAATATTTGTCGAAATAATCATGGCCCTTATGTCATCTACATGAAAAAATATTAGCTTAGATTAGTTTAATTTTTTTATATACTCGTACTAGCATTATTATATTGTTTTAATTAATTTTATTTAATACAAGTCAGGTTAGACTATAAAAATATTTTACAAAAAGTGGTGGTTACGCTTATTTTGACAAATATTTGTATTGTTTTCATATAATCGTTAAAGTAAAATACATAAAAATAAATACGAGTAATAAAAGTTGTTCAGCACAATCAGCAATTTGTAGAGGTCGTACCTCTTGTTGGTTTTAATAGACTTTAGAAATGCTTTTAAATTTTTATTTAATTCAGCAACATTCCATTGTTGAACGCGAATTACATCTCAGTTAACACTGAAGTAAAGATTTTTTGCAGATATGTAAAACCAGCGTAATATAATAAGTTCTAGCAACATACTAAAGGGCTGCAGAAGCACACTTCTGTATGCTTGTGCAGCTTTTTAGTACATACTAGAAGCGTAGCTTCTATGGTTTAAAAGCGATTAAAAAGTTAAACAGGTGACTGCAATGAGATTAGGCAAATGAAAAGTTTGCTTGGTTGGTACACGGCTAATCCCCTAAAACCCTATATCATGCATAACTATTTTTCCTACAATTTTCAAATGATTGTTTGAATAAATTTGTTTCTGTGATAATTAATCTGCAGATCACTCATATGTACGTACTAGAGCACTGCACAAGCAGTCTCACAAGCACTTTTTATAATAAAATATTACACATGCTTGTAGTGATGTGTGGCTTTCAAGTATGCTTGTGCAGCCCTTTAGTATATACATCAATTTCAGGTGTAAAGTGTTTTGTTTACATATACTATATACATACATACATACATATGTATGTGTGTATTTTTTATTGATTTATAACTTGTATAGCTTTGGAATTTCCAATAATTTTATTAAACAGAAAGAAGTTCAGATAATTGTTTGCGTTTGACTGTACATACCCATAAGGGCTTCTATTTTGAAAGGCATGGTACGAGTACTAAAACATTTTTTGTTGTGTATGCGTATCTATTACAAATATCCGTATGTGTGTATATGTGTATCTTTAAGTGAAAATTAACACTTCAATATTAATATATTCAATGTTAATTCTTTATTTTAAATATTTTTTTTAAAGTAATACATACATCAAGGTTTATGATTTAGGGACCGTAGTTTTTTACCAAAAAATTGTTGATAAAAAATACAAAAAAAAAAAAAAATTGAAGTGATTTTCTTTAAAATAAATTTTATGTGTTTTTTTTATAATAGAAACTAAAAAATCGGATGGTAGTGAAAATTTATATAGAAAACATTTTTAATACCGTTTGTAATTTTTAAACCATGCATGTGGCAACGCTATGAAGTATATACTTCAGGCTGTTCGGATCCTTATAAACAGAGGAGTCGACTTAGCGATGTCTTTAACTTAACTTTCTGAAGTTCTCTACAACATACAGAAAATTTTATTATACCAATTTGTCAGTTGTTGATGTTTTCAGGTTGTTATTAAAATTCAGCCCGATGGATCCATGAATCCAGTGTTGCTGTTACTGCTGGGTACCATAGTCACTTTATTAACTTTGACATTATTGTCATAAGCAGGTCCGTAGCCATTACAGTTTCCAGCTCCAAAGGTATATCCATTACTATGACACCCACCGTATCCGTAGCCACCAATATAACCGACATTTAGGTTTCTGCCATATGATGGTACTCTGTTATTGCTGCCTTCAAATTTATTGAAAGATTGTTACTAAAATTAAGCCCGATCGATTCATAAATTGCGGAGTGTTTTTTGTCTAAAGTGAAAGTCTTACAGTAGCTGGCGCGCCACTCGTTCTAACGACCTGCTGGCTAGCATACCGATTTGTTGTAGCAGCTCGCTGTCATAAAGTTTATTCTTAAAACATTTTTAGAATATTTTAACCTCGAGAATATATACTCTGAAATTTTATGATGCCAAGTTGGATTTTTGATCTGTGTATATATTTGTATATAAATATATGGAAGATATGGTTTCAACAGGACGGTGACACTTGCCATATGCATATTTTGCGCGACAAATTCAATGGCAGTGTCATCTCACGTGGTGCCGATGTCAATTGGCCGCCAAGATTATGTGATTTGACACCGTTGGACTTCTTTCTTTGGGGTTATTTGAAAGAAAAGGTGTACGGCGATAAGCCAGCAACAATTCAAAAGCTAAATAATGAGGTAATTCGGCACATCAGCATCATCGGATGGAGGTGTGCAGTTGAGGTAGTGGCGGTCATTTGGCTGATATTTGGTTTCATACATAATTGAAATGACAATAATTTCCTAAATAATTTGTGTTTTATTCCAAATCAGCATCGGCCCTTAAAATTTAACCACGCTTTATTATACATAAAAAGAAGACAACCCTGATATCATTTGTAGTGCCAATTTGCCGGGCTAAATCAACCAGAAACGCACACAAAAAAATTAATTCAAATCGGTCCAGCCGCTGAGAAGGAATTCAGTTACCTACAAAAGAATTATATATATAAAAAAGAAGAAGAATGTATGTTTTTGAAATTTTTTTTAATGTTTTTAATTATGAATTTTTCTATTAAATAAAAAACTTTCTGCAATATTTTTTGTAACTTCTTAATACTATTTTTGACTTGTTAGCATTCCTTGACAGCTCATATGCAGATCACTGGAAAGTCCTGAGCTGGAAAGAGCTTAGAATGTATATTGTTAATAAACTCTGTGCTAAAGATCTGGCATCT
Source organism: Thelaira solivaga (assembly GCA_947397855.1). Classification (NCBI taxonomy): domain Eukaryota; kingdom Metazoa; phylum Arthropoda; class Insecta; order Diptera; family Tachinidae; genus Thelaira; species Thelaira solivaga. Next base: position 56,645,061 of record OX377612.1, read on the forward strand.
TTTTGATATGAATAAGGCTGCTAATGTCTTAATCAAAACAAACAGTTAACAAATGGTTTTGAAATATTTTAATTGAGAAAGACACACGAAGGCGTGTCGAAATATTGGAAATTAATTTAATAATAATTAAAATATATAAAAAGGCCTACAAGCCTAAAAATTATTTATTTAATAATAATTATAATTTTTATTTACATTAAAAAAATTTTTTTTTATTATAAAATTATTTTCCTTGAGCAAAAACACACAAAAGTATCAATACAATTTAATAATAAATAAAATATAAAAAAGGCCTAATAGGTTAAAAAATATTTATTTATTTTATTTCAGATAAAAAGGTCACAAAATCAAAATTAAAATATTTTAATCAATATTTATAATTCTTTTTATATCAAAATTAATTATTAATTTCTAATTTACATCCAGAAGAAGCTACACAAATTGAAAGAAAATATTGCTATAAAATTAAACAATAATATTTAATAGGAAACTAGTCGGTTAAAATTTTAATTAAAATTAAATTCCAAAAAGTAAATAACAAATGAAATTTTTTAAAATAGTTTTTGAAGTGATTGATACCACTGTTCTTTATATGATTAAAAATACTAGAGAAGCTTTTATACCTTAACTACACATGTGCAAGTAAAAAAGAAAAAAAAATGGTTTGGCATCTAATTAACTTATTTAAGAAGATAATAAGCTGGAAAATCAATTTATACCATTTATCATACAATTGCTTAACGATGCACTTTTGTGTGATTTGCGTAATTTTGGTGACCTTGAATTTCTATGAAGCATAAATATTTAACAAGTTAAATATTTTATACCCTTTACTGTTGTAGCCAAATAATTTTTTTTTTAATTTGCAGATTATTGTTAAATATTATAACAAAAAAGTATTTATTTATGTATATACAGGGTGGGCCAAAGCTAATAGAAAAATTAATTACATTCAGCATGGTGGTGCTAAAATAAAATTAAATATATATAATAATAAGCAAAGAAATTATAAATTTTGTACACTCATACGTGACTGTTGGCGCACCCTATACATATACATATGTATATAAAAGCATTTCCTATGATATTGCAAATATTGATTAAAACAATATTCTTAAATTTTTTTTCAATTCTCAAATAATTAATTAATTTTAGTTTTGCTAACTAAATAAGTTTTCATTTTATAAAAGAAACACCACGATTATTTATTTTCACATTAAGAAAGTCAAATTGACATAAAAAATGGGCTCACAGAAGCAAATAAAAAAGAGTTAATTTTAAATTAAATTTTGTTAAACTCTTTAATTTAAAATAATTTGAAGTGTTGAAAATTTTAAAATATTAAAAAAATAAATTCTGAGAAATATAGTCAACTTTATTTTATAATAAAGTTAAAGTTAAAGATGTTTTGGAAATTTCCTGATTTTTACCATTAAATTAAATTTCTTTATTTAATATTTTTTAAGCCAAACATAATACTAAATAAATATTTAGTTTTAAATAAAGAAATTTAAATTAATGGCAAAAATCTAAAAATTTCCAAAACTTCCTTTCTGGCACTGCTCTTTCAAAGCGATTCTCTATTCGCAATTCTATTACACAAAGTATTTAAAAGTCACACATATGCATATATATACATATTTATATATAATAACGACTGCCTACTTTCGTATGAGCGTAGACACACATTACGCACATATACAGGTTAAAAGTTTCCACAAAAAAACCAAACAGAATTAAGAATACAAAATTTAGTTTTTATTTTTCTTATCCATTTAAGAGTGTTTTACACTGTAATACTAAGTAAAACAACATGTCAAAAATTGAAATTAAATTAAAAAGTAGAATAGTTAAAAAAATATATTTCAAAAAATGCGGATAGAAATTTGACAGTTGAATGGCTCTCGCCATTTTTAGAAAGTTGTCTAAAAGTTTATACTTTTCTTTGTATCAAGGTTACGAAGAAATAACAAAAACAGCTGAAAAAATTCAATGAAAATCTTAAAGCTTGTATTATAGTGTAAAACCCTCACTACCGCATTGTTCACACAAAATGAAGCCACTTTATAAAAATATTTTAGAAAAACTTAGTGGCATCACTTGAATTTAAAAAAAAATTATTTTCTAAAAATGTTCGCTATTATTTTCTAAAAAAAAGTTTAGTCAGTACTAGCTTATACAGAAAAAAAATTAAGAACCAATTCTAAATTTTAATTAAAAAATTTATTAAATCAATTAAATTTTTAATTGAGCCAATTAAATATTTAATTAAACAGAAAAATCTATAAAATTAATTAAATATTTAACTGATTCTTTTAAAAATTTAATTGATTTAACAAATTTTTTAATTAAAATTTTTAATTGGTTTCTAATTTTTTTCTGTGTTATTTGTAAGCTTGGTTAGCCATGGAAAGTAAAAATAAAAAAAAATATTGAAAAAAACTGCAGATTCCAAACAGAATTGTAAGTAAAATTTTGAAAAAATATAACTAAACCTTAAGGACAGATTGTAAGCAACAAGAATAGAAAAAAGTTGCTAAAAGAAACCCAAAGCTTACAAAATATATAATTCGCTGAAGGCAATAAAATCTGGGTGCCTCCAACAATGGTCGGGTAAAAAATACAACTCTAGTGTAAGTAACGCAAGAAGAAAAATGGATGCTGGCTACAGAAACTGTCGTATTTAAATCATAGTGAACAGCAGACTAATGCTGCAATAAAACGTCAACGTATCCTTTACGATAAAGTGCCTTATGAACGATGAAACCTATGTAAAAATGGACTTAAAGCAGCTGCCAGGTTAAATCTTTTATGTTCCAGTTAAACGTGGAGATGCCGATTCAAAATCAAAATACACAAAACTGGAAAAATTTGGTAAAAAGATCATGATTTGCCAAGCAATTTGTAGTTGTGGTCTAAAAAGCACGCCGTTTATTGTCTTTTGAACAATGACATCAGAAATGTATGTCAAAGAATGCCTGCAGAAACGATTGCTGTCTTTAATTAAACGCCACCACTCTCCAGTAAAATGTTGATATAGTGACAAAATACATGAACCCTTCAATTGCTCGCAGGTTCGGCCAATTGAATCATAGCAGGCATAAATGCCGAAATTCATAAGAGGAAATGAATTGTAATATTTTTAAATATTTTCGGGAAAAGCAATAAATAACTATAGATTAATAGCTCTATTTTGTGTGAACAATGCTTTAGTATTGTACTAAATAAATAATTATTTCGATTTTCCAAGAGCATATCATGGGAAAGAATACTTTTTGAACACTAATAAACATAATTTGAAATTGTTTTTTAACTTTTTGATTGAAAATAATTTAAAATTTTTTTCTTAATAATTCGAAATATAATAAAATAAAACTAAAGCTGTTATAATTTAAAATTTTTTGACACATATAATATCATATCGTATGTGCAGCAACTGCTCAGAAGTCTACATTTCAAATTTTATAAAAAAAAATCTCAAGCGAAAATTTATTCATAGAATTTGAAATACTGATGATTTTTGCAGTCATTCAATCAGGGTTTTTTTGCTTGTTACATAGTGGAATTGACTTTGTTTTATTTCATTACTTTTTAAATACAGTCAAAGAAAGCCTTAATTTTGGTTGAGTTTTTCAATAAAAACGTTTTTCGTTCGTAAACTTTTTATTTTATTAAATAATGATTGGCAGTCTGAAATTAAGAAAATAAGCAAGAGTTTGTTTTATATACATATTCCAATTTCATTACAATTTAAAGATGATTAGCAGCCTATTCTTGTCCAGATGCCACCATTTTTCCAAGAACCAGTGCTTGCAGCTCCATTCAAACCATTTCCTGAGCTGGCAGTACTCCAGGAGTCCGAATTCCAAGCACCTGTATTGGCAACGGCTGGAGTAACATAAGCCGTTACTGGTGGTGGTGGTGGTCCATAATTTTGTGCGGGTATATGTTGTGCATCACCGTCAACGATTACCTTAAAAGCACTCACAGTTTGTTGGGGTTGTGGTAAAGGTCGAGCAGGTGGTAGATATTGCTGTTGTTGGTCAATGGTTTGTAGTACACCGTATTGAATAGGCTTTTGTATATTAGCTTGTTGGTAAGTCGGTTGCAAGCGCTGTATGTATTGGGGTTGAGGCTCACCTTGCACATATAAAGGTGCAGGTGGTGGTTGAATCACCTGAGATATGGCAGGAATTTGTGCAGGTCTATAATATTGTGTTGACTGAACCGGTTCAGAATAAATTGTTTGCTGTACAGCAGGTGCAACAGGAACATTAACTGATGCTGGAGCTGAAATTTGAGTAGACTGAACGGGTTGCGGAATATAAGTAGAGGCTGGTATGGGTGTCCAATTAGCAGCAGATGCTGCTGATGAGCTTCTAGCATATGTATCATAATAAGCTTGTGGCTGTTCACGATGTATAATAACTTTTACAACTCTAACGGATTCACTATTGTCATCATTATAACCACCAGCATATCCACTAGAATGTGCCCCACCATATGCACTAGAATAACCGCCACCATAGTTGCGTTGACCCCAACCATAATTAGAAATTTGACCAGTGTACACAGGACGATTATAATTAAAACCATTAGAGGAGACGCCATTGCCATAACCAGCGCCACCATTGCCAAACCCTCCTAATATGCCGCTACCACCAAAATTAGTTCTTACAGCTCCCAGCAGCGCCAATTTGGCACCCAACAAGGCTTGGGCAGGCGCTGCTATCGCAAGTAAGCCAATTAATAAACAGCCAAATAATTTCATTTTAAAATTTCTTGCAGTTCCTTTAAAAAAATCTTAAATAATACACAATCAATCGGCACCGTCAATCGTAGATAACTGATACTAGTTGCCAAGCCTACACAGAAATTTATAGTCTAACAAAATTTGTGTTTAATAGCAAAATCCAGACCACTTTATTTGATCTTAAAATTCTCAGCAAAAACTGAAAAAAAAATTGTATAAATAATGTGACTTTAAAAGAGAGCAGCAGTATTCAGTTCTAAATGTAGTAAAAGAGTTGAGCACAGATCACACATTTATTTTTTAACCTTTTTTTAAGTCTTGAAATATTAATTTTTTGTTGTTAAATCCATCTTAAATAAACATACTCTCTTCAAATACAAAAAGAAATCATTTTATATTTATTTAATCAATAAATTCACACAATACCCGTACAACAGAAATGTTTTTGGTATTCCCATAAATTCGTTTAAGCACGTACAAATTAAGAGTTTGCTCATCTAACTAACCATCAATATCAGCTAAAATCTAACAAGGCTGCTACAAAGCTCATATACAAATAAATTTCAAGTCACCAAATGTTTTGCATTTCATTTTACAATACATAATTTTATTATGATTTGTAAATTATAACTAAAATCTTCGTAAACTATATGTCAACAAAAAATAACTCAAAGAGTGCGAGTACAGTGGGATGAAAGAGACTTATTGGTAATATTACAAGTTACTGACAGTTAAAGTTAAGATTTTATAAGTAAAATATTAAGCTTTTGGTGGGACATTAAATTTAAAATATCGATAAAACAAATCTTGGAGAGTGTGTCGTTAATTATGCAAAAACCGCAGTGCTGTTGCTCTGAGGTATTTTAGCAACCATAAACTATTTCGGGATAGGAAACACATCATTTACATTTGTAATCTACCACATAAATACTCAGAAATTTGTTTGGGCTATTAAAAAAATTTTGTTAATAGTCCACTTTTGTTCTCAAGGATTTTGGCAATTTTTGTTTTGCATCATAAAATAAAAACTACGAAATTTCCTGTAAATGTTAAAACACTTCCAGAAAGCGTAGAACTTACAAATTTTATTCCACTTTGGTTTTAGCAATTTCCTGTTGCAAAATCGGGAAGGGTATCTCGCCAAAATAAGGAATGATAAAAACCTCTCAGAGCAAGAGTATTGGGGTATGAGGAAATTTCAAAAAATTTTTAAAAATAATCCAAAGTAACTTCTGAGTATTTGCGCAATAGATTAGAAATCTAGACAGCCTTCCCTTTAAAATGATATATGTTCCATCCCACAATCTTTAATGTTCATTTGTTTTTGTAAACCTTTATAAAAATTTTTTAAGCCAAAATATTTAATTAAAGAAAAAAATCTAAAAAATTCTCTTTCATAAAGAAATGCTATTACACTCAAGGTATTAAAAACCACACGCATATTGCTTACATGAATGATTAAAAATTTCCATAAAGAAAAAAAAAAGCAAGCAAAAGCAAAACATGAATGAAAATGTGAAATATCGGTTTTATTTTTGATATTTCTCTGCCATTTCGACTTAAGTGATGAAGCTCAGCAATATTAGCTACACAATTTTACTGCATTCCACTATTTTCTTCTCCAAACAAAATTAATTATATTTTTTGTTTCGGGCATTTTAAAATTTCAAGAATTCAAAATTAACGATTAATGCTTTTACATTGATAAAGAGATCATGATCATATTTAAAGAAAACTAAAAATCATTTAAAATATTTAACTGACTAAAAGATTAACTGAATTTAGTTACTTCTTATGGTCTGCTATAGGTTCATATAATATGAGTAGACAATCCCAATGTGTTAGTTTTATATTCTCATATAAAATAAAAATAAATACAGCAAAAACCAGAGTGTGTGTTAAAAGTATTTATAAGTATGTATAAGAAAAATATCTTTCTAAAAGTCACAATTTGTAATAAAAATTCCTATTAAATCAAAAATTATCAGATGATTAAAAGAAGTTGGTTTTAAAAAACTGCTTGTAAATCTATTTAGACAAGATGCAATCACAGTTTAAAATGAGCTATAAATTAAGCGAAAAGTCACCGAACTGACACTGAGTAAAGTGAAAAAATGTAGGGCTAAAAGCACATAAAATTAAAAATCACGTTTATTAAATGGTTAATCATTTTTGTAAAAAGCTGGTCATAGACGACAGTGTTTTTTAAACTGTATATGTCAAGTTGTAAAAAAAACATAAGGAAAACTTCTGACAAAATTTCTAAAGATCTACGCCGTATAATAATTTGATTGTAAAATAAAAAATTTTATAAGAAAAATATATTAATGTGCTGTTTTTATAACACAAAATTTGTATGGAAGACACTCAATATTTTGAGTACTTTTCATATAAAATATCCAGACAAGTTGATTGTTTGTGTTTTAAAAACAGCACAAAAATGTTTTTTTTTTAAATAATATTTTTTATTTCTAATTTTAGTAGTTTTTGTGCATTTTGTATTAAAGAAAAAATATCCAAGCGACACCAAGAAAACAAGTGAGTGATTTCGGCATTTGTATTCGTACAAAGAGAAAGAATAATATTAGTGAGCCAACAATATCATATAGAAATGCTAACGTGATTGTTCGATTTTCTTTTCATAAGAATTTTCTTGTAAAAATTCTTTAGGGAGCCGAAAAATCAGCTGTTTGTTGTCTGAAGTAGAAGCCGATATTTGTACTAGTACATGTCGTTTGTGACCAAAAATTATAAACTTTCTGTAGAGTAACAAATTTTGACAGACATTTAGACAACATGTGTATTTTAAAAATGAAAAAGACAAGTAAAAACATGTCGTCTATTTATTAAAAATTTATATGATAACGTTGAATTTCAGGTCTACATTAATTAAAAGAGGGTTAATGTTTTACAATAATTTAAATTATACATTCAATCTCACATTATTTAGGATGGGTACAAAAAAAGATCAAAATCTAAGCTAAAATAAAATGACAAAACAATTACGTTTGTAAAAAACCGCATGTTATTTTTAGCCTTTTTTGTAGTGCTTTAAATATGTGACTTAATTAGGCGGGGGCTTCACCTTATAATACAGAGTATTAACATTTTCATTAGATCAAGTGAGACCGAAATCAGATGCAAATCAAATAGACTGTCAAAAAATCTAAAGGAACATATTTTCTGTTTTCATACCATTACACTTGAAATAAAATACAAAACGCGGCAAATAATTTCACAGCTGATTTCTAGTTTTTTCTTTAGTTGCATGTACAAAAGCAACCCTGAAAAAATGAGCAGTGTGATAGCTTTTGAAATGCAGTACAAAAGCAACCCTGATAAAATGAGCAGTGTGATAGCTTTTGAAAAATTCTAAAAATGACAAAAACCATAATATTGCCAAAAATACTTAAGTATTTCACCACACTCACCACACTTGCTTAACATTTTGTTTTCACGCTATTGGATTTTTATTTAAGGTACTGACTCACTATCCTACACGATCGTACGATTATGTCAAAATAATGTGTGACAGAATTCTGTCCTACTTGAAGAAATCGCTTTAAAATGGCGAACTTTATGCCACACTATTATACAAAAAAAGATGCAAAACCATATGCTTACTCAGCTTAATACTTTTAAAAGTATTCATTTTCTTCTTTGCCGCAAAATATTTTGGTATTGTTGCAATTTTTCTGCCTTGAACATAGAAAATGTAACTCTGATCGCACAGATAAGATTTATTTTATGAAAATTTTGATAGCATTAAAAAATCGGAGAGACCTGTCAAAAAGTCTGCTTGTTCAATATGCACTATCATACTTTTTTAGCACACATGCGTTTTTAGACAGATCGTACGACTAAGTAGGATAGTGAGTCAGTACCTTTAATACACAAATTTTTGACATGTATTAATACTAAATACAATAGTCTGAAACCCAATTTAATAACGAAGTTATATGGAGAAATATTCGGTTTTATTAATTTTTACTTCAAATATTAGGGTTGAAGACTGACAATTTATTCATGGTACTTAAAAAAATAGATAATAATTATAGGGTGACAGCCGTATCGTATATCGGCATAAAAATTACAAACTGAATCACAAGCTTATATACACAATTCTTACTTAAAATGAAGGCTGTAAAAACCTAGACATTTTTAAACCAAATTTTTTTTTTTTTAAACAGACTTTTAAACTGAATTACATACATACATATACTCGTATATGTAATGAAGTAAATGCAACCTTCTAATCACTTAAACACAATTTGCAATTAAATTACAACTTAAATATGACAGTGTCCTCAAAAGTCACTCAAGCTTAAGAAACTATATCCGTTTGACAATTTAAAGCAAGAGACATTTTATTACAGCAAAAGTTTATAAAAGTAAAATTTGTAATAGAACTTTTAACACTTTGCCACCAAACAAAGAATTGTTACAATGACTAGAACATTGATGAAACCAACAAAGATATTTACATTATTGATCTTGTGCCTTTTAACTAAATTAATTTATGGCAAAACGCTTCATATTAAACAAGATGAAAGAGTTAAACGTGGCTACGGTCATTATGGAGGCAATGGTACATTGAATTGAGAAAAAAGTAAACTTGAGTTTAAAATAGAAATTGTTTTTTAGATTATGGTTCCTCTGTACAAGTAAGCTCGGGAGTGCTGCAATATAGTGGTGGCGATGAACAGCTCAACGTACATGGCTTAGATTCTGGTAGTCCGTCTGCTATTGGTGTACAGCATACAGAATCTTTAGCTGGTAGTGCAGATCCTTGGGCAGCTACGGGTCTTTCACCAGGCTATGATATGTGGCTGGAACCCTTTCATGGAAACTCTGATTCATCTACCTCTGAAATTTCAAAACACCCGGGTAGTGATCATATAGTGAACCAAGTTTTCTCCGATAATTTAGCACACTCAGTGAATTTTGCATTACCCAACTCTCAGCTGCATACACAAATTATCAGTAGCAGCAGTATCGGTAACAGTGCTGCTGATATTGGTAGCAGCACTAGTTTTCATGATCACGCTGCTGTTGCAATAAATGACAATGTTGACTTTAACAATGATGCTGATATAAATATAAAACATTTTGCTAAATCGTATGGTAAATAAAGTTCACAATCAATTACTATTAAATATTCATGTACTTACGTAACTATTTTTTATTATTAAGATTGTAAAATTGATTAAATTAAATTATATTAGGAAAAACTTGTATTTCATAATGGCGCATCTTATATACCCTTCATTTTTGAAAAAAATATTCTTATTTCAAAATAGTAAAAAAATCCTTTTTAAATATTAAAAAAAAATCTTAAAAACCTTTACCATGAAATAATTTTATTAAAATAACACAATGCTAAAAGATAATTTAAATTCAGTGGTACCGATTCCTTCATTACTGTTGAAAAATATTTATATTTTTAATTTTAAACATTACACGCATTACTGACATGTGCACACAAAAAACAACTTCGTTTGTGAGAACTAAATTTATCCATTTTTTAATTGTATTTAATAATCAGAATGGTATAACTTAGACCAAAATTTAGTCCTACTAAGCAATTTTGAATTGCAAGATCAATTTTCTATTATCACGATTAAAAAATTCGACGGTCACAAATGATTATTTAATTAAAAACAAGAAACAAATTCTTACAACCGAAATTGTTTTCTCAGTGTGTTTTTGCTTACCTTAATATGCAGTCTTATGAGTAAAACGAAATAGGAGTTCACATTTCAGACCTTCCATAAAGCCTTTTTTTGACCTTGTAAAAAATGCCTTCAGGTACTAGCTCTTTCTTTAATTCAATACACATTCCTATTTGAATTCTTTTATATACCGCGACCAGATACAAGTGTACTATTTTGGTCCCCTCTACCATCATAATTAATGGTCAGAACTTTGGTATTTTGTATAAAAAAAATGATTTTGTTACAAGAAATCCTTTATGAAAACTTTTTATTTATCTTTTATATAAATAAAATCTATTTTCTGTTTGTTTGCTTATTCGCTATACAAATATTTGTTTTCCATTTAGTCCATTTAGGTCGCCACATAAACCTATAGCTGTTTTTATCCTATTTTTTACGGTGCTTCACTCTTTGATTGAGAATTTTTAGAGTAAGGACAGCGTATATATAAAAATTCTAAATTATAATTAGTAAAAAAACAAACAATTTTAATAAATTTATTGAAAAGGTGAATGACGACCTTTCTAGCAATATAAAGGCTGTAATTCTTTAACTTAATACATGGTTCTGTGTTTTATTAATTGTCATAGCATATGCAACACGTACTGGGAATTGTTAGCTTTCAAAATCAAAGTCATATTAATTGAAATCAAAAGTATTCTTGGTACAAAAACATTGTCCACCGTTCTTCATTTAATTAATATGGCTGTTTCGAAAATATTTCATGAAAACTTTTTTAACTATAGTCCAATAAAATTGAAAAGTTTTAGGGAATCAATATTTCTTAGAAGTACAACTGGTATGTCAACATTTGAAGTTAGTTCATATAAATTCTTTCTGGTTGTATTTAATGAATTTAAAAATCGATTGTATAAGCAACAGCTTGATCTTTGAAGCCTCCAACCTTTGCCTGCAGTATACAAACTGTATATGTCAAATTTCAAGGAAATCCGTTGGTTAAGAAGATTTTAATCATTAAAAACTGAATTTTCTATTATTTTTCGTAAAAAAGTAGACATAAAAACGGGCATAGTCGGTTCTTTGCTTAAAGTATAGAAAACGTATCTACTAAATTTTAATTATTAAAAGAGCCATCTAAATTATTTTATTAAAAAGTGAGCGTAAAAGTAGATGTGGCTGCTTCTTCTGAAAAATCCATTTTAAAACAAAAATTTGTATAGCGAACAAGCAAACAAGCAGAAAATTAATTTTATTTTTATAGATTTTTGGATACAAAAGACAATTCTTTGATATAAAAAAAAAAAGAATTCTAAAAACTAATAAAATAAATTAAAACCGCAATTTTAAGCACATTGGACTTATACAAATGAAACGCTTAATTGTGCTATTACGGAGTATTCAATTAAAACGTTAGAACATGTGATTTATAACTGCTTAGCTTTATGACAGGTTCCTGGAAGACTTTTTGTTGACTCACTAAGAGCAAAGTGAACTCTGACTGAATAAAATAATTGGTTACATTCGAGGCCTGTGTCTGAAGTGCTGACTTATAAAAAAAATTCTTTTTGCTAATAATAACTATACTCTTTTATATTAAAGACCACTAGTAGAAGTCTTATACTTTTAAAATGAGTAAAAATGCGTATGCTCAAATGAAAATGAAAACTGAAAAAATGAATCCACATATAATTGAAATTATTTTTCAATGACAACAAAATTGAAGTTGTGAATTTTTATTAAAAATGGTATGTGCATTACTAATTAGCGCATTAGCTGAAAAACGTTGAAATGAAATGAGCAAATCCATCGAATTTAATAATTTTAATGATTTGAAAAGTTTAAACCACAAGCTTTTAGTTAAACTCTTTTAAAATTAATATTATATTTCGGTTACTACGAAACTGTACAGTTTTTTTTTATAAAAATCGAATTAAAATTATAAAAAAATTTATATATTTAAAAATGCATTCCAAAAATAATTTTAAAACTTAAAAATAATTATTTATTAATAATATTTTCATTATTACTTCATTTATTAATTTTTAAGCGCCTTACTTTTTAAACATTAACAGGAAAAATGTATAAAAAATATTTTATTTAATAAAACTAAAGTATATTCAACTCAATCAATATGACTTTCATTGTAAATAAGTTTGTAATTTCTATGCCGTATACGTGTCACCCTATAAAGTACATATATTCTAGATGATTATAAATAGAGGAGCCGATTGAGTCATGCGCTTCTCTTTGCTTGCCTGTCGGTGTCCGTTTAATCACTTATTTATTACTAATTATTATTATTTTAATTAATATTTAAAATTTCTTTGGAAATACTTTTTATACTTTTTTTTTAATATTTAAAAGAATGCGCAAAGGGTTTTTAAGATTCGACACTGCCAAATTAAATTAATTTTGTTTTTGCTTACTAAAAAAATAACTATTAAATATTTATATAAATTTTATCATACGTTACGTCATTTCTAAATTAGAATAAACATAAAATGAATGTAAAAGGTCTCATAATCATATGAAAAAACTCATTCGTATTTACTCTTTAGTAAATAATAAAAAGCAAAGAGTGTGTGTAGTCTGAACGATTTGGCAATAAAACTAAAGAGTTAAGAAACAAACTTTTATGCATGAAAGCAGCTATTCCGTTGAAAAAGTAAATAAAAAGAATTATATAAACAAACATATACACGTGTAACGGTGGGGCCGAATTAAAGAAATTTAAACTACTGAACGGATTTAGACCGTTCAAAAAATCTAGGGTTTTTAAAACCTTTAAGGCCTGTAACTTTTCCAAATCTTAACCAATTTAAGAAACTTTTTTGTTTGTGATAACCTTTGGTTCAGAAATATGTATGCTTGCACTACCACTTTATATTTTAGTAATTTGATTTACAAAAAATTTTTCCCAGTCTTTTCTTATTGTTGCCACACAGTTTTTTTGAAATGTTTTAGATTAAATTTTTTAAATCAATTTTAGCAGCTGTACCAAATGTGAAATAAAACAATTAATTTTTTTTAAGCCTAATTTAATGAAAATTTGGAAGTACACCCTACATCCAGCATTGTCCGAAAGTGACAAAATTAAAAAAAAACTCAAGCTTTCAAGAATAAGAAAAAAATTTCGTATTTTCCAGGTAATTTTATTTTAAAATATGCAAGATTTTCTTGATATCCTGCTTTTAAATTAGTTCTAGCGAAAGGTTTTAAAAGGCGGGGTCACCTCCTTAGACGGCATTTTAAGCCAATCTGCGGTGGCACAGAGTGCTTTAAAAAAACAATGGTCTTAAAATGTAAGTGCTTTACTTTGAATTGCAATTCGTTTCATTTAAATCCGTACAGTAGTTTATTGGCGTTTTTTTAATTTGGTCCCCCTGTGCGTGATGACCACTTAATTTTTTTTTTAATTTTAAACGAAGCGAAATAAATGCACAAGAAATAAATAAAATATCTTGCTATAAAGATAATTAAAAAAATAAATAAATAAATTTTAATAGAACTTTTTTAATAGAAAAATTTCAATAGAAAATTTTGGGCAGAAAAATAGGAAATTTTAGATAAAGAAATTTCGATATAAAAATTTTTATAGAAAAATTTCCAAAGAAAATTTTTTGCTATAGAAAAATTTCAATAGCAAATTTTTTTATAGAAAAATTTCCAAAGAAAATTTTTTGCTATAGAAAAATTTCAATATATAATTTTTTTATATAAAAATTTTGAAAAAAAATTTTTTTGTTATAGAAAAATTTCAGTAGAAAATTTTTTATAGAAAAATTTCAAGAGAAAACTTTTTTATAGAAAAATTTTAGTAAAAAAATTTCGGCAGAAAAATAGAAAATTTTCAGCAAAAAAATAAAAAATTTTTTTATAGAAAAATTTCAATAGAAAATTTTTTTTGTAGAAAAATTACAATAGAAAATTTTAAAAGAAAAACGTTTTTATAAACAAATTTCAATAGAAAATTTTTTGTTATAGAAAAATTTCAGTAGAAAATTTTTTTTGTAGAAAAATTTTAGTAGAATATTTTCGACAGAAAAATAGAAAATTTCCAATAACGAAATTTTTATAGAAAAATTTCAATAGAAAATTTTTTTATATAAAAATTGCAAAAGAAAAATTTTTTATAGAAATATTTCAATGGAGAATTATTATATAAAAATTTCAATAGAAAATTTTTTTACAGAAACATTTCAACAGAAAATTTTTTATAGAAAAATTTTAGTAGAAATCTTTTTTATAGAAAAATTTTAGTAGAAAATTTAAAAAAAAAAATATTTCAATAGTAAAATTTTTTTTTTATAAAGAAATTCAATAGAAAATATTTTGTAGCAGAATTTCATTGAAAAATTTAAATAGAAAATTTTCCATAAAAAAATTTCAATAGAAAAATTTTTATTGGAAAATTTCATTGAAAAATTTTAATAAAAAAAATTTCAATAGAAAAATTTTTATAATTTCAATGGAAAATGTTTATTAAAAAAATTTTCGTTCAAAATATTTCAGTAGAAAATACTAAATATAAACTTCTTGTAGAGAAATTTATACGCAGCATTGTCAATTAAAATTTTTCTGCTCGAAAATTTCTTTAAAAAATTTTTTTAGAAAATTTATTTTTCTTATTAATTAAAAGAATGTGTATTTAGTTCTATTTTTGATTTTTTCTTGTTTAATTAACAATTATTTTAAACAAAGATATTTAAAAAATTTTATTTTAATGCTATTTAATATCAACAAATATAAAAATTTTAAAACGAAAACTAAAATTGAAACAAAACAAAAGTATGTATTGCACAGTTAACTGGATTTAGTTGAATGTTGCACTTTTCCTTAAACGTGCCATGACAACGGCTTCCACCACAAATACGCATGCACACTTTTTCCGTAACACTTTCTTTGGTCTAATAATTAATTGCTTATACTTTTGTTACTTTTTTTTAATTATAATTATTTACTATTATTTAATACCATCATTTTGAAGAACGTAATCACAGCTTAAACCAAGATGAAAAGCACATACAGGCATTTCATGAGAGTGTCTTAAATAGAAAATGAGGAAAACAAAATGAAAACATCACACGTTTTTAAACTTGAATGTATATACACATTGAATATTGTTAAATCTCAAGTGATTTATGGTTTGGGATCTTTGAATTCATATGTTGTGCTGTAGCTTAAAGCACCTTTGCCATGGTTAATTCCCGGAACTGGTTTAGTATCGAAATCATGTAGGTCAGTGTGTATGTCGTGTAACGAACCAATAGATTCGTGTTCATACTGAGGAAAGTGGTGGTTTTCATAGCCACCGTATTCAATATGTTCACTGGCAGCAGCCGTCTCCTCATATTCACCTCCTTTATAGTCGTGACCATAGTCTGAGGGAAAGTGAGAGTCCTTTAAATGATCACCCAAAGCACCCAAAGACTCATAGTTAGAGGATTCACTTTGTGCTAAACCCTCACTAAAGTCGTGGCTTTCACTGTTTTCATTCAAATGTCCACCATAATGCCCTCCAATAACACCAGCTTGTATAGAGCCAGCTAGCAATGTTAGGCTTAAAGCCAAAGTAAAAGAAGACATTTGTATAGATCCTTTTCTAGATGATTTTACAGTGACTTTCTATATCCTTTCAATGGCTGACCGAAATGATGCGTTAAGTCCCAAAAGTTTCTTTAGAGCTTAAAGGAATACCGTTTTGTTTAAAAGTTGTAAGTAGACTAATTTGTTGGTGGCAAATTTGAGGCATTTTATATATAAACGTTGATAAATATTTTGAAAAAAAAAATCATAAACGTAAAAATCATAACAAAAAGCACAACAATAATAGAAAAAAAAAAAAATTAAACTGCAAATTTGTTTTGTTTTGTTTTTTTTTTTTGTTTATGGATAAAGAAGTTAATGATGATACTCAAAAGTATGTATGACTTAACGTACAAGTGTAAGCATAGCTTTATAGCAAAAAGAGGCCAGAGATAAAAAGTAAGAGAGAGAGAGTAAGACTGTGTGCATCCAGAAAGGGGAATTAATATATAAAGAAACAATGTGTTTATGCCACATTTAAGTGGCATAATGAACAAACATGCAATATAATCTTTATGTTCGTCATACTTTTTACTAAGGAGATTCACAGTATTCACAAAAAAGAAAAAGAAATCATAATAAAGGAAGAAGAAAAGAAATTATTGAAATATTTTGTGTTAAGTTCACTGAACCAAAAGTGGTAGGTAAATAACGCAAAATGGTGTGTCACGAGTAGTCTTGTCAAAAATTTAAATCAAATGAAAAAGTATAATAGTGTGAAAATAATACTTCAAAAAATATGGCTAAAAATTTGACAGCCTTAAGGCGCTCACAATTTTTAGAAAATTATCTAAACGTTTATACTTTTCATTATATCAGAGCTCTAATTTTGCGTACGAATAAAGAAATAACAAAAAACAGCTGATGAAGTCCAATGAAAATACTAGCACTTGTATTGCAGTGATAAGTCCCCGTATGCTTTTTCTACAGTCCTATAAAATACAATAAGATTTGCTCTTTCAAAATCTAATGAAAATCTTAAAACTTGCATTACAGTGTAAAACCCGCATAAGCAATTCTTGATTTTGTAGGAGAGAGAGGAAAGAAGAATGGAAAGGGATACAAACTTGCTCGTACTCGGCAATTCCCTTTTGTTCTTTCTTCCTATCTTTTATACAGATGTAAAAAAAGAAGACAGGTAGCTTGAAGGCTATCAAATTGCCAAAATTGCCGAATCAAAAAAATTTTAAAAGAGAATTGAGAAAGAAATACCCAACTTAACTTGCCGTGTGTGCTCTTAGTCTAAACAATACCATTTTTGCATTCAAAGTTCTATTACACATAAGTCTATTGACAAGCACACATACATATTATACATATACATAAGACCAACTAATTGTTTTGTTATGTTCACGTAGTTTCTTAGTGAATGGCCTTAATATTTTTTAAGCCTAAAAATGACCACCATTCGCATTATGTTCAAGTATTATACCCCACAATCAAATCAATGAAATTCGTATTTATATTTAATATACGTAAATAATCGTCTTATTGACCAACAGAAGACCAATTAGTAAAATTACTTATTATTTCTATACCCACAAGTAAACAAGTAGAAGATTAATAATTTTTATAGTTGTTTAATTTTATTATTTTACAAAATATTATTACAGAATTAAAATAAAAAAATAAAATAAATTCGGTTGTGCAGTAACTTATATGCCCTACACTGCTGTAGTTAAATATTCTATTTTAAAATTTGCCCATTCTTGTTAAATATTAGAAAAAATAAAAAAAGATTTCCAATGAAATTTAAAATATTTTATTAAATCGATAGATATGCAAATTGCTATTATTCTAAAAATTTCAATTGTATTTTTGATTTGTCTTGCTCATTTACAAATTGCTTATATTGATTTTTCACACAGTCTGTCATCTATATAAATAATATTCATTTTCTGTTTGTTTATTCGATATACAAATTTTGTTTTCCAACGGATTTGTCTAAAATTTGGTACATATTTATAGTCTCCATAATGCAAGAAAGATCATCATATACTTTTGAAAGGGCCACGCCTATTTTTACCCACTTTTCAATGATTTTCACTATATATTGCTTAAGAAAATTTCTGCCCATACTTAATTTAAGCCTCAAATTATACTTTGAAATATTTTATTTAGCAATTTGGTTGGCTCCTCTGATAATAATGTTAGCAAAAACATCAGCCACTTATTAAAGTAGTGAATGACTGTATATATTTAGTTGGATGGGTTTTTAAAAAATTAAATATCTATTTGTAGGTAAACAGAGTTTTTTAACAATTCTTACATACGCTCTTTAAGTATACTGATTCACGTAATGAGCGAGACCTTCAATTACATCTAGTTTCTAATAAAATTGTATACAAAAATTTTTTTTCGTACGTTTAGTATTTAAGGTAAACAATCAGCTCAAAACAAAAAATGGTTAAAAAATAGAGGTAGTAGCTGTTTTTTAGCTCACCTCCTTAATTTCTCGACTGATCGTGCTGAATTTCAATAGCAATTGACAGTTTGGTGTGCTAAACATTTCTGTACATTGCTTTCAATAACTGCACAGACGGTCACTAAAATGACTCTGCTATCTGTAAGACTTCAGAATATATATCTTTTATAGGGTCACACATGTACGCTCTAGAAAATACAAGCGGAATCACAAACTTACATATATATATATATATATATATATATATATATATATATATATATAATTCTTACTTACAGTGTAGGGTATAAAAAACAATCAAAATAATACTTGTATCACAAGAAAAAGCTGAAAATTACATATCAATAAACCTAGTCATGCTATAAAAGCAAGAAATCAAAAAAAAAAAAAAAAAATTTTGTACAACTTGTTGGGGAAACAAATGAAATAAAAAGCACTTGGTCTTACTGACCAAGTTTTTATAATTATTTTTATTTTTTATTTTTTTTTTTTATATAAAAATAAAAGCAATAGAAATAAAAAGTATTTTCACGTAAAACAAAAACTTCCTACTTTAACAAAAATGTTTAATAAACAGAATGAGTGAGTGAGTGAGTTTTTATAAACTAATTCAACTAACTCAATTACTTGCCAAGTCACTCATTATTAAACGATAGTGTTTACAATTGATTGAATCGGTAAGATTATAAAATTTGGTGTTTCGCATTTATTACAAATATTTTCCATTGCTTAAAGCAAGTTTGTTATAAATTGTATGTTGATTACGGAATAGAAGTCAGAGGCTGATACAAACACACATACAAAATTTAAACAGATGCAGAGGCATTTCGCTTTGAAATTATTTTGTTTAAATAAGAAATTTTTTTGAAAAACTTTTTTATATTGTTTAATTTAAATAAACTGTTTGAAAAATTTAAATATTTTTTGTGGACTTATGAAGTTTTATTATGTATAAATAAATAAAAGTATATATTCGAATAATTTGTGACACTATTTAAATTGTTTTTAATGCATTTAATAGATATAAATTTAAGTTTAATGATGATAGTTTCTGTAAGCAAATTGTAAAACAATGTTTTCTCTAAAGATCTTTTTTTGACAAAATGTCGCATTAATTTCTACAGTTTTTTTTTTTTTTTTTTTTGTAAAGGAGGCATTATACGAGTATATTAACATCAAGATCTTTGTAGCGCTAACTAAGTGCTAAACATGTTAACTTGTTTTTAAAGCAATTTCGGGTGAGTAAAAGTCAAAAAATATGCTAAATTTTCGTTCTGCCATCCCTCATTTCTGTGTTAGTAGTCAATTGAACATAAAATAGGCAAAAATATATGTAAGCGCACACACATTACGCACATATATGCTTGGTTTTCTTAATAGGAGTGTGTGCACACATGTACAGCTTAAAATTTTCTATAAAAAGACAAAACAGAAATTAAAATAAACCTAAAAATTGGTTGTATTTTTAATAAAACTGTATATTTTGTTAAAGAAAAAACGCAAAAAACTCTCTCAGAAATATATTTAGTAAGAAAGAAATAAATTCAGTCACGGGATGAATTTCAGTAGCAACCTAATACCAACGACAACTGACAGATTGCTTAAAGACAATATGGTCATCGCAAACATAGTTTGTTATCCGTAAAAATATTATTGCTAATTGGAAGCATCTAAACATTATTATGAACACGATAAACAAGTTTCTAGTTATTTTTAACCATTACATGGATCATCCGTGTCATTATCATATTATTTTTAATAAAATTTTAACTGAAACCATAAATCTGTTTATAGTAAACATAATAATTAAAAAACTGTGGTTGAAAGCAAATTGCTTTCTATTTTGTCTGTTCCGCAACCATATAAATAAATTGAGTATAAAACCAAAACTTAATCGTTCAAATGCAACTGAGCTTTGTGGCTGAAATGGTTGAGTGGCCAGTTAATGCTTCTTAATTGAATATTCGAATCCTGGTAGAGTCAAATAAAATTATTAAACAACACAAAATAAATATAAATTAAGAGAAACAAAAAAGTCAATAGAATACAATAAAAAAAATTATTAAAAAAAATTTGTATAAAAAATTAAAGGATGTAAAAAAAAAAATTAATAAAAATTAAAAAAAAAATTTTTTTTTTACTCAGACGGGGGTCAACCTGCAACAAGTATTTTTAATTTATTTTTTTTTTAAATGGTGAGATGCAATCATAAATCTAGAAATACAAAAATTTAGTTGTGATAATCAAATTTTTTAGTTGTAACAACCAGAATTCAATAGTACAATTCAAAATTTACTTCTCTTAAAAAAATATCAGCTGTAAGATCGATTTCTGTATTGCAACTGAATTTTTGATTGGCAACAAATTTAGTTCTCAAAATCGAAGTTGTTTTCTCAGTGTACTATGTTTCCAAGAGAATATGGTTGTCTCAACCAGATTTTTTCTTTGTGTGTAGGAACTTCACAAAGATGACTTCAACAGACAGACAGATGGACATCATTAAAGAGACTTCGCTAATTTATATAGATCAAGAAGATGGTGGTGTAGAAATTGCAAACGGAATCATAAACCCTTTTTACTTACAGTGGTGGGCATAAAATAATAACAGAATGTGTAATGAACAACGTTGCCAGAAGCTAGAAAAAAAATAAACTATATTTCCCTAAAACAAAAAGCTCTAGAAAAGGCTAAATCACGCCGAAAAAAAAAGCTGGAAAAAAATTAAAAATCTACAGATTAAAATTAATAAAATATGTCAATTTACATATTAAAGTTTTATCGAAAATGTTATTTTAGCTAATTTGGTTTCGGTCTCAGCTTGTTTATGTATGATTTGTTTTCATTTTTGCAAAAAGGGCTATTTAGAAAAAAAGCTAGAGGCTAAATCATAAATTTTGAGGCTAAGTGCTAGAAAAAAAGGCTAAGATAGCCACTCTGGTAATAAATATAAGGTCTACTCAAAGAAAATTAAGGGAAATAATTATTAAAAATCATTTAATACTTTTAAGGTTCTGCTTCTCTTAAAACAACATGTCTGCGAGTTTATATAGACAGTCAAACGCTAAATTTTAAGCCATTAACTCTCTTATTACATTCCAAAATCTATGATTGACCACTGGGCGTAAATAAATTATTTTTTTCCAAGATTTTTTCTGTTGAATTTCGCCGTCATAATGTCTGATGTAACAAAGTAGTTGCTAAAAGAAACTTTATTTTTGTCGACAGTATTAAAATGTGGATGAGATATTTTTTCTGCTTAATAATTATTATTTTTTTTTTTTAATTTTAATTTAATTTTCTTTCAACTTTCAACAATTATTAGAGTTAGTTTCAATTACCAGGGACTTTCTCTAGTAATTAAAGTATTGACAATTTATAAATTTTGTATTAGTTTTTGAAATTCTCTGTAAAGAAAAACGAGAGTAGTGATAAATACGTTTTAACCAAATAGAGCCAGATAGGAAAATATGTATTGGTAGTGGTGCTGTTGTTACGAAAAGGCAATATTAGTGAATAAAAAAAAGTTATATCAGCTACTTTCCAGATTCACATAAAATATGTAAAAATCATAGCTTGGAAGCAGCAACTGTAACAAGTTAGAAGTATGACTTTCAAATGGTTTAAGCGATACTCTTCATCATTTGTAATGTGACTGTCACTGTCAGTTTGGTATTTAAGATACAAAAATAGTTGAAAAATAGAGGTAGTCAGCAGTGCAATTCAGTAACTTTTATTACCAACATTCGTATCGACAAAACAAGTATAACGATATTTTATAGAATTCGGTATTCAGTATCTTTCCGGTAGGATAGAAATCGTTATTTACGATGTTAGCTTCATTGCAAGCTATAGGTCTTATTCATTTATTTTAGAGTACAACTACTAAAAGTTTTTCTTATAAAATTATTTCGATTCTAGCAAAAAGTCAAGCTAAGTGATTTTTCCTTACTACCCCAGTTATATCAAATACTCTTAAACGATGTGTATGTGTAAAATGGCTCCAAAAAGTTCGCATTTTACTTTTAAAATAATTTATAAATATTTTTAATTAATTTGGCTTTAATACATAAGCCTATTAGATACGCTTCTATGATGGCTAGACATAACAAGTGGTTTTATTAAAATATTCACAGTTAAAAATTGCAACAACTAAAACAAAATGTTACAGACTAGCGGGGTGTATTGATATTGGTGGTGTGATATAAAGTCTTGCTTTGCGTAAATGCGTATATTGTTGTTGTAAAAATAAATTACTTGTTAAAAACTGAAACTGAAAACTTAAAAACTGAATTAAAAAAAAAAAAAAAAAAAAAAAAAAACTAAGAGTCATTCAATCCGATCTTATGACACTCTAAAGAGGCCTTCACATTATAAAACAAGAGTTAAGACTTTCTTTGGAAAGAACAAAATCAAATAGCATTTGATACGATTGTTTAAAAATCTTATCAGGGTCTTACACTATAATACAAGTGTTAAGATTTTCATTGGATTTTATCAGCTGTTTTTTGTTATTTATTTGTTTGTATGCAAAAATGCAGCTCTGATACAATGAAAAGTATAAACGCTTAGAAAATTTTCTAAAAAATGAATTATATGTATTGTTTTCTCACTTTTTTTATTTAATTTCAATTTACTCAGTATTAAAGTGTAAAGCCCCCTTAATTAGGAAAGCCTTTCAATAGTTTTATTTATAAGGCCAAGATTTTTTACTTTTTATTAAACATTTTGGTTAATTTAAATCTATTATTAATTAAGTGATTCTCTCTTATGATTTTAAGCAGTAAATAAATAAAAAAATCTATATAAATAAAATTAAAGACCGGCCAAGCCCACTTTTACACACACTTTTAAGTCTACGTTTCAATAGAACAATTTGAAAGGGTTTTTTTATAAACAAAAAATTTATTTTTCGGCTGATTTCTGTCAAATTTGGTACAAATTTGGTACAAATTTGTTACATACGCTCTCAGCACTTTAAAAAAAGGTTGCCATATAATTTTGGACCGGGGAGGTAGAATTTAAAATAATCTTTTTATAATTAAAATTTTTAGCAGATTTCTTTGAAATTTAGTTCATACAGACCTTATGTATATTTCAAAAAAGGTTGCCTTATAAAGTGTGTCTCAGTTAGAGTGCACATTTTTATTTATAAATAAAACCTGTTCATTTTTGCCAGAGCTGTGATTTTTTTTTTTTTTTGAATTGTAAAGAAGACATGTTCCAATGAAATATGAAAAAAAAATATCCATCAACTGACTTCCACCTCTCTGATGACAAATCATTAGTCCTCTTAAAAATTTTCAATGAATTTTAAGCAGAAATGTGGCTGTATCTCACCGATCACCTTTTGGATCTCGGAATTGTGTTTAGGAATTACTTGTGGAAAAAATCGCACGGGGTTAAGTCTCATACCCTTGGTGGCCAGTTGACATCAGAATTTCTTGAGATACGTTTTTTTGAAAATCATTGCTTCAATTAATCGATTTTTTCTTGGGCTTTGAAGCAGGTACCGACGTCTTACTGAAACCATTATCGTCTAGATAAATGTCGTCCAACTGAAGCCACAAAAAGTTCTGTAACGAATGCCGTTCACAGTCACCTTAATGTCGGTTTCATTTTTAACAAAAATTAAGCCCCTATCACGGCGTCTGACTAAAATTCGCACCAAACAGTTGTCCGTTGTGGCTGTATTTGTTTCTCATTAACTAAAAATTCGATAATTTTGTGTATTCACGAAGATACTCAATCGGAGAAGATGTTTTTGTCTTTGATTTCACTTTGCTTTATTATCCATTGAACAAGTTGGCGGCGCCTTTCATGTTCTGGTGGCTTGAGCTCCTCAGTAAGCATAAAGGTGCAGATCTTTTGTCAAAAATTGCAGCATAGGGCTTAGTAACAATGATGAATTGATGTTTTCGGGTCTACTCTCGTTTACAGCTGCAATGTTTTCAGGAGACCAACTGGTAGATGGGCACACACGTGTCTTACTGTTCATAATCGGCAAAGTTTCTTAAAATTTTTATGACCACTCGTTGAATGCATGCGGTCTTAGCATACGAGTATATATTTGTTACCTTCTCCGGAGTTGGAAGCTTTTACAATATTTTTGTGTACGCATTAAAATTTCAAAAATATAGAAACATCATCCAGAAAAAAAGGCATATATTTTTACATCGTTCACATACACTTTTCAACAAATATATTTAAATTGTTTATTTTTTTACTAATTAGAAACCAGATATTTATGAGACTGCTTTGAATTTTTATTTAAATGCTCTCCTTCCTATTAAAAATCTCACTCATAAACTAAAGGATCGGTCGATACCGGGTATGAATACCCAGTAAAATGATAATATGTTTTAATTTTTTTTTAAATTGTAACCAATATTAGCTCAAGTGTCTAGTACCTATTTGAATGCTTGGTTTACAGTAGAGTATAATTAAATTCATTGAGAAATTGTTGTAGGCACAATCGAATATGCATGTGTAAACATGCACAAAAGCATTTATTGCTATTGTTGCTGTTGTTGGCTTGTTTGTTGTAAGAAAAAACATTTCCTAACAATTTTGTTAAAGTGAAATATTTAAATAACAATAAAAATTTGTTGTTTTTCTTCTTTATTTGTTGTTATTAATTTTTTGAGTGTGTATGTGAAATTCCATGTAGTGCAACAGTTGTTTACACCTTCAGGGAAAACACAAATAAAAATGCATTTGCTGCTATTTATATTTAAATTGTGTTAAACAGTCTAAATATGTTTGAGGCTTATTAATTAAAATTGTTTAAATTTATGGCAAAATATCGGCACACACGAAACAAGACAATTGGTCTTAAACATACATGTGAATGTGTGTGTCTTTTAAATAGCTTGTTGTGGGATAGTTCGACAAATACAGAAATCTTATTGAAAGATAATTTTTGATTTTTGCCGTTAACTTGAAATTCTTTATCTGAAATTAAATATTTATTTCAACATTTTGTTTCGCTTTTTTTTTTATTTAATTTATTTATTAGTTAGTTTTGTTTGACCTTTTTCTTTTAAATAATATGACTATTTTGTTAAGCTCCAGTTGTGCAGCTTCTTCAAGATATAATTATAAGCTGAAGAATCTACACAAATTGGAGCGAAATATCGATCAAATTTTTGAAAAATAAAACCTCAAGCTTAATAAAATAATCATATTAATTAATTTAATTTATTTTCATTCTTAAAATTTCTCTTTTTATATTTAAAAATTGAGTACCTACAGACATTTTATTTCTCTAGCTTTCACCATTTTTTGAGTGTGTTTTTGAATATTTTGTCTAATACGCAGTTTCACAGAAATAACACTCATAATGTCTGTGCAAAAAAAAAAAAAAAAAAAAAATCAATACAATCAGTCCAGAATTGGCCCAGAAAAATCAAGAATACAACCGAAATTTTGGTTTTTATTCAGTCCTATTTTGTTTTTTTTTAAGGAAATTTTTCAGTTGTACATGTGCGTAATGTTTGTGCACACAAACATGAAACCAGTCAATCGGTCTTATGCAAACGTGTGTATGCCTTGAGTGCAATACGAGTAGCATTACGAATACAGAAATTAAAACCACACGCAAAGACAAAATATGGTTGAGGCAACCATATTCTGGTAGAAACATAGTATGGTTAGATTTATGATTGCTTCTAACCATATATATTTTTAAATCAAAGATATTAAAAATAGCTTTCAACTGCAGATGCTGCGGTTCAACCCCCGGTCAAGGCAAGAAATTTTTTTAGTGCATACATATTTTAATATGATTTTTAAAAAAAATTTTAATTAAAATTTTTTGTATAAATAAAGTTTTTTTATTCCATTGATTTTTCTTTTCTATCAATTTGTATTTATTTACATTATTATTATTTATATATTACATAATACATCGAGTTTAAATTTATTTTTCAAATTTTAGTTGACTCTACCAGGGCTCGAACTTGCGAACACTTAGTTAAGAAGCATTACTCGCCACTCAACCACTTCAGCTACAAAGCTCAGTTGAGTTTGAACGATTAAGTTTTTCTTTTATACTCACTTTATTTACATGGTTGTGAAAGAGACAAAATAGAAAACAATTTACATTCAACCATATTTTTATCATTATTATGTTTGCTATGAACATATTTATGATTTCAAGTAAAATTTTATTAAACATAATATGATAATTATATGGTTGATCTAAGACACTAAACATAATATGGTTAAAAATAACTAGAAACATGTTTATCGTGATCAGAATAATGTTTAGATGCTTCAAATTAATAATAATATTTTTGTGAAGAACACACTATGTTTGAGGTGACCATATTCATCCATCTTATTAAGGTTGTGATCGTATTATAAAAATTAATTTTTAAATTGATTTTTCACTGCAATAATATAAATAAATAAATATTTTTATTTAATATGACCTAAAGTTCAATAAACTACGCTTTCAATTTAATTTTTTTTTTGTACTTAAGAGAAGAGTGTGGAAAGGGAATGAAGATTAAAATTTCGCTTATACGGTGAAAGCTTTATGAGACTCGGCTTTTTTTTATTTACTTTTACTTTTTTTTTTATTTTGTTATACGATATGGTGAAGTACTTTATCTTTTGTTTAAACAATTTTTTTTAGATTAAACTTAAGTTTTTGTTTAGGTAAACTAATTTGAAACAAATGTTTTTCGTTTTCGCCAAAACAAATATTTTAAGAAGATTTACAACTTAAATCAGGTTGATGACTGATAAAGAGTAATAAAGGTTATCAGGCATATGTGAAGATACTAAACGATTAACTATTTATCTCATGTTTATATTATAAGCAGAAGTTTGTGAAAAATTTAGCTGGACGTGTTGATATATGTATGTATGTATGTACTCACATGCTAATAAATAATAATGTTATGCTAGACTCTCAAATCAAACAGTCCAATTGTTTTATTTAAATTCTAAGCGCAAATAACGACTTTAATCATTCCCAACATTTCAATCGCAATGTGACTGCATAGCGAATTCCATAAAATATCGATATACCTGCTTTTGCAATGCGATTCATCGTAATAAAATTTAGTGAATGGCACTACTGAAGTGGAGCCGTAAGGATAGCGAATTTTGTGAATTTAAAATCGTTTTTAAAAAGATGCCGACTATGATTATGGGCCAATGACTTTAAGTTTACATATTCAGTACAAACATTCAAATTTCCTTTTTAAAAAATAGTGACTACATTTTACAAAGTGCTGAATTTAATTCTAGTAAAACAGTGATCACAGTTTTTATCAGTTGACTGACAAACGAGAATAAGTATTTTGTGTTTAACATGGCTGAAGCTTTTCATTGTAGAGGAGGTATTTTTTGAAACTTTTCTTAAAAAAACGTTTATTTTCGAGTTAATAGTTTTTTCTTGTATATCATATTAAAGTCTTCAACTCTTCTGATGCCTAGAAACTGTATACACTTGGTCGGACTTCAATATGCAAGAAATTGGTGTCCTTTTGTAGCACGAGACTCGAAGCAACTGTTAACAAAAGTTCGGATTGAAAATTGTTTGACCATGGCTTAGGTCTTTATGTTGAGGATTACGCTGGCCTTCATTTTAATGAACAAAAAGGTTTAAATGTAAGACGTATTACTGGTTTATATACTGCTAATCTCCCTTTTAATGAAAGTGAAACTTTATTTAGTTTGTAAAGAAGTGATGCTAATTTCTTTGACACCATACACCCAGCCAATGGTGGCTTACGTTATAAAAACAGCTGGTGCAGCTACATTGTAATAATGAGTGCAAGGTATACTTTATGAGAGAAATTAAGCAATGGATACTCTAATAGCCTTAAATTCTTAATTGTTTTTGTGGTTTCTTATAAGATAAAAAATCTTATGTAGTCAGAATCCCAGCAATCAAAATAAAATAAAATGAATATTGAAAGCAGGGGTCGTCACTTTCTATATCGAGTTATTTTTACGTGGTATCATCGCATTTCGTTATCATACTAAAATAAACAAAATTTAGTGAGTAAACATCACTTGATAGCAGAGTAGCAATCACAAACAAAACAAATTACTTTTTTAATGAGCACCGTCAACAAAAAGCTTTGAAAAATATAAGTTTTATTTATTTTCAGGTTAAAACAGATGACCCAAATACATATACAATTGTTGCCTAAATACATGTTACACTTTTTTATTTACTTGTGCATAAATCTATTACAATTTTGAAACAATTCGATAGATATCGTATGCGGTGATTTGTCATACGATACGATAGTTTTCTCGGATTAGGCGATTAGACGCCAGTATTTAAATTTATAGTTTCTGTTGTAAAATATATTATCTAGACATAATTGCATTAAACTAAATTCATGTGGCTTATTTTGCTGACAAATAATCACAAAAACCACACTGACTTAACATTAAATCACTGTTGTAAATGGCATTTTTTCCATATGGAGCATTTGCATTAGCGTTTAACTTAAAGGTACCCCTTCCACTGAAAGGTGTTTTAAGTCCCATTATCACTTTAGATCCATCACATAAATTATTTGCCATATTGCAATGTGTTGCCAAAAAATCATTCTCATGACCATAATAAACAGATTCAGCATAATATTTCCAAGCTCTTGAATGTGAACAGCCAAGTATAGTACAACCGGGTTTAATAGGGGCCAAACCCTGTACATAGAAATCAATATCGCCCAATGGCTTAATTTCTCCCAAAGCACCTGGATTGGTATGTATGACATCTACAAATATGGCATCATCCTGCTGTAGTCCCCTCAAAGATCTTCCACCAAAACAGGGATTTGCTGGATCTAAGCCGGTAATGCGTTGAATTTTCTTACCGGTGGACTGCTCGAAATAGCGCGCTGCAAAACCTGCTATATGAGCACCTAAACTAAAGCCAACCAAGTGGATATTTTGTGGCGATAGTTTTTCATTTAATTGAATAAGTCCATGGGCCACAATATGGCCTACGGCTGCTGTATTAAAAGCAGACCAAGTGTATAAAGTGTCTATAAAGTAAGAAGCATTTAAGGCCTGTAATTGATACACAATTTAAAAGCTTTTAATCTTTAAATTTAAAATCGCAAAACTACCAAAAAATTGTAGCCTCCCCGACAATTGTATGCCTTCGCCACGTGCATTATACTGTCAGATTCTATGGTGGAAGTCCAACCGCTTATAAATAGCACAGATGGCAATTTAGTATTAAATTCAGGGCTCTTTAAAATTTGCTTGGCATTTTCTATAGGAAAACTAATGCTGTTACAGGAAGTGCGTAGCTGAAAATACATTTGATCAATAGCAGGTGTCACTTTGGGCTCAATATAACCCGAAGTAACATACAGCGAGCCTATAAAGATTAGTAATGGGTTATTTAAGCACGATAATGTATATTTATTTACTTACACAACTCATGTATTGTACGAAATAAGGCCACTTCTGGTAAACCAAACAATAATTGCTTTGGTCCTTGCAATATATCTTTACTCAAGGGTATATTTCGTGCCATTTGTTTGCCAATGCCAGTTACAGCTGATGCCGCTGAATCTATAATATGTAATTGATTGAATATGAAATGGCCTTGAGGAAAACCATTTAAGCCCTGCAGGCAAATTGTAAGTGCAATTATTAAGAAAAATTTCATTTTAAAAATCCAGTAGCCAGTAGAAGTTTGATGTTTGTTTGATTAGTTTTAATTAGAAACTAAATTGTGAAGATATTCTAAATTTTACTTAAAGTAATTTAAATATTTAATTAAAACCGGGAAGGGAAAGTTTGCTTCTATAAGGTGTGCCAAAAGGTAATTTTTTGCGTATTTAGCAAGAGTAAAATTAGAAATTTAAGTAATTCGCTACAAGAGTGAAGGGTATATAAGATTTCGTACCACCGAATCTTATCTTGTTTGTTGAATAAAACTGATGTTAATACTTATATTTCAAAATCAAGTTTGACTTCAAAACATGTTCGTGTTTTGTAATTTTAAATTAAAACACGAATACAAAAAACAAATTTAATTAAAAGCGTAGGATTAAATATCAATCAAGCTTCTTTAGAGAGCGCAATAAAGCCAAATCAGGGTATTCGGTATCATATAAAATCGATCACACTTCTAAGTTTTTTGTTTTTTTTTTTATAATGCAACGATTTTTTTTTTAAAGTGATTTAGAATATAAAATATCCTTTTTTTTTCAGTTGGTTAAATAGAAAGTGAATTAATTAAAAATGAAGTTAATTAAAAACTTTATATTTGTTTTCAAATGACCCTTTTTGTGATTGAACAATATTTCAACTGTCCAAAGAATTTGTCTTTTTTTAATTTTCTTGACATACATTTTTGACAAACCTGTATCAAGTTTATTAAACAAAAAATTTTAAAAAGTTTTTATTATGAATATGACTTTACAATTATTAAAATAATTAGCAGAATACTATAATTTAAGATTTATCATGTTCTCAAAATAACAAAGTCACTGTTTAAATTCATTGTTTTAACACTTACGGGAAATTTCGTAGTTTTTATTTTAATGATGCAAAACGGAAATTGCCAACATCCTTCAGAGCAACAGTACTGGAGTATATGGAAACTTAAAAAGTTTTTTAAAAATAGTCCAAAGTAACTTCTAGACGACCTCCGCTAAACTACTACTAAAAACAAAGGGTGGGTAATTTTTAAGGGCCGATTTTGATATTGAATAAAACAAAAGTTATTTAGGAAATTATTGTTATTTCTTTTTATTATGATAAAATGGTATGGTTCAATTATGTATAGAATAAAACATCGGCCAAGTGGCAGCCGCGACCTGGGCGGCACACCAAATTTTCGATGACGCTGAGGCATAATTGAGGTTCTATGCCGTAAATGTGTCCAATTATCTCATCCTTTAACTCTTGAATTGTTGCTGGCTTATCAACGTACACCTTTTCTTTCAAATAATCTCAAAGAAAGAAGTCCAACGGTGTCAAATTACATGATCTTGGCGGCCAATTGACATCGCCACTACGTGAGATAACACGGCCATTGAATTTGTCGCTCAAAAGAGCCATTGTTTCGTTAGCTGTGTGGCAAGTGGCACCGCACCCTCCTGTTGAAACCACATGTCGTCCACATCCTTATCTTCCAATTCGGGCCATAAAAAGTTCATTATCATCTCACGATAGCGAACACCATTCACAGTAACTGCCCGGCCGGCCTCATTTTGGAAAAACTATGGCCTGATGATGCCGTCAGCCCATAAACCGCACCAAACAGTCACTCTTTGTGGGTGCATTGGTTTTTTGACAATCACTCTTGGATTATCATTCGCCCACATGCGGCAATTCTGTTTATTGACGAATCCACTGAGGTGTGAAAATGTGCCTCATCACTGAAGATGATTTTCTTCGATATGCATTTTGATTTGAACGCCCATTTTCATAATAAGCCTGAATAACTTTAACACGTTGCTCAATTGTGTTAAAATTGAGTTAGTCTGTATTTGAGAAATGTCAAATGAAATGCAGAAAAAAACTTGACGTTTCACATTCCACATCGGCCCTTAAAATTTAACCATCCTTTATATATAAAAGTTTTTAGTGACGTAAGACGTATTTGATTAATATACCATTAAAACTGAAAACTTCAGGGGTTACATTGAAACATATTTAACGCGGCATATTTATCTTTACTCACTTAATTTTTTTGTATGTTTTTGATATTTTAGAAGGCTGTGAAAAGTGAAAAATATTAATATTTCGCTAACACAGTGAAAGGTATATAAGACTCGCCACAGCTGAATTTAACTTGTTTACAAGTATTTTATTATTTTTCAAATACGTTTTTTTTGTGTTATAAATAGCTCCGAACCCGTACTTTTTGGCTAAAATTCAGGCTAATTAGATTAAAGACAAATAACTTTCAATTAGAGACTGTTAAATGTTAAAAGTACGGGAACAGCAAAAACTAAATTTTTATACCCAAAAAAAAAAATTTCAAATTATTTTGATAATTTAATATAAAACAGCATAAAAGGCGGCAACAAAATTTCAATTTTTATTATTTCAAATTGAAAATATTACATTTTTTAATAAAAATTAAAAAAGTAATTTTTTTTTCAACAGCTGATTCTTTTACACACTTACCAAATCAGCCCAAAGAAATTTTGCGGGCTGTTTCGGGCAAGAAGAAGAAGAATATTAGTCTCTCAAATTCTCTCTCACTTGCCCAAATTTTGTGTACGGAAACAGTTTTAGGTAAATTTGGGCATTCGCGGGCTCCCAGAGTAGAGTACGGGAACGCAGCTAATATTTGAATTGTACATACGAGCACTGATGTACCTTAATGTATTCAAATAATTGCTATTCCATCTTTCAAACTGATTTAATAAAACAAAATAATTAAAATTGTTGTCAGTTGCATGGGTGTTTTCTTCCAATAACACGCTGTCTGAATATTAAAATTAATTTATTAAAAGCTGTTAATGCATTTAACACAGCCAGTTGAGTAATCTTGCAAAATCTATCATAATTTGTGAACTTGCAACTGAAAATTTTGCTCTTTGTAAAGTGGTTTAGTTCGCAGGTTCGAAAATTGTTAGTGTGCTAGGGGAAAAGTATAATTGTGTTGAGTTTTTCTCATTTGCACTTGCCTGTGTAAACGCTAGGTTAGTTTGTTCTATTTAAAATTAAATCAATCAATCAATTTTGCAAAAGTTTGTTTAAGTCTAAAAAAATTACACAACAAAATCAGGCGGTGCGGCGGAAGTGGGAAATTATTTGTTGAATTGCCCATACTCGTATAACATATTTTTTTGATAGTTTATGGTCTTTGGCTTAGTTTTAGTATTATTTTTATTTTAAAACTGCGGAAATTAAAAGTAAAATTTCTAGCAACATGAGTAAATACAACAGTAAATACAGAGTTTGCAGCTGAAAAATCAAAAAATAATAAATAAATAATCTTAATTAGAAATTCAAGAAATGCTTCGGTATGACGTTGAAATTGTCATTCATATAAGTGTACTTGTATGTGTGCTTTTGTATATAAACAATTATTTTATTGTTTATTTTTAAGTAAGATTATGGGAACATTTTTATTAACTTATAAAAATTTAAATATTTTATTTGCTATAACTACATACATACATCTATACATACAAGTATGTGTAAGTATGTAGATGATTAATTTTATTTCAATTCCCATATAAAAAACGTATAGTGTACACATGTATGTATGTACATATTTTGAACGACAAGTTGTTCCATATGAAAGTTGATATTTCTATAAAATGTTATCATTTTTAAAATTCTCATTTCAGTTTTAGAATAATAGTCAAGGTGATAATACAATTAAGAGAAATTTAAAAAAAATAATAATTTTTAAATATTCGCAATGCTATTTAAACGCCTATTAGTTGGAGTGCTTTTAGTGGCATTTTTTAGTGCCACAACATGCGTCGATTTTAGTCTTCCGGATGTTATAAAATCTACTATAGATGTATCATCGGGTGTTGTCAAAAGTGTGACAAATAATTTGCCCTCTCCGGAGGATCTCTTTGATGTCAGCAAACAATTAATAGCCGGCTATCCACTAGAGTTTGTTTCAACTACAATTAATAAAATTTGTAAGTGCTAATTAAGGCATAAAGATAAAAATAATTTGCACAGTTAATACACACTAAAACATGTATAATATGCTTGTAAAATATTGCAAGAATGCTTGTGCAGCCCTTTAGTACACTTCAGACCAATAATATTAGTTGATTATTTTAAATGCGGTTAGTACAGTTAGAAATATAAAACGGGAATTATTTAAGTTGAACGGGAATTATTTAAATGCGGTTACTATTTACAATTAGAAATATAAAACGGGAATTATTTAAGTTGATCAACAGTTCACAGCTTTAATTAAATTAAATTTTTGTTAGTGTTGCCATCGCCACATTTCATTACTTGAGTTAAATATTTTACATTAACAATACATAGCTTTCCAAAGTTAGTGACACAGATGAGCAAAGTTCTAGTCCACCAATTCTTCTGCATTTCGAAAAAAAAAAAATAAATAAAACATCAATTGTCAAAAAATTGCATAAACAAATATTTTATGCCTTCAATAATACGAAATATTACGGTATTATATTGAGAGGTTGACGATATGTACCTAAAATGCAAAACAATGTATCATCAAAAAATTTTAATTTAATTTTTTTATTGAATACAATTCACTATTTCAATGGGAATTTTTTTTATAGAAAAATTTCAATAGAACATTTTTTTATATAAAAATTTAAATTTCTAAGCTTCTAATATCAAATATAAACAAGTTATAACAAAAAAACCAAAAATTTTTGCTTTAATACTTCAAATAGTTTTTTGCTTCTCCTGTAAACTTATTGAAACAATGAAAATCTTGCATTTTAA
Organism: Thelaira solivaga; assembly: GCA_947397855.1. NCBI lineage: Eukaryota > Metazoa > Arthropoda > Insecta > Diptera > Tachinidae > Thelaira > Thelaira solivaga. The sequence goes on from OX377612.1 coordinate 56,679,901, forward strand.
ATGACGATATATAGAACAGAGCATATTAGCGGAAGAATAAATATACAAAAAAATACTTTACAAAAAAAGTTTCAAAAATATTGAAATTTAGTTCTATAAAACAATAAAAAAAAATGATAAACAACTCAGAGGTTTTTTATATCTATATCTCTTTTAGGCTCATTAGCCATATCATCACAAACAGTATCACCGAAATTCTCTCCTGATATAAATCAGATGCAATTTCAGCTGAGAACAACTTGCAAAAAACATAGTTTTCCGCTTTTACAGGCTAATAACATGTGGACAAGTCCACATTTCGATCCTCACAAAAAGGTAGTAATACTAGCTACAGGCTGGTCCACCAAAGTGAATGAATCGGATACAATTGATGTATTTGCCCAGGCCTATAATTGTAGAGGTGATGTTAATTTTGTGGTAAGATTGTAAATAATAAAATACGAAATGGAAGACGCAGCTCTTTTAAATTTTATTTATTATTTTTTTAGGCTATTGATGTTGCCAGTTTTGTGAATACCTTGTATACTTGGTCCGCTTTTAATACCGAGGAGTTGGGCTTGCACATTGCCAGAGGTCTTGTGAAACTATCACATATTGTTCCTGTTGAAAATATTCATTTAATTGGTCACAGTTTGGGTTCTCATATAATGGGTTCTGCTGGACGTAATTTCCAATTATTGATTAACAAAACTATACCTCGTATTACCGGCTTAGATCCTGCCAAACCCTGTTTCAATGAAGGTGAATCTTTATCAGGCTTACTGCGTGGAGATGCTGACTTCATTGATGTTATTCACAGCAATCCTGGTGTTTTGGGTAAACGTGATCCATTGGGTGATGTAGACTTTTATCCAGGTGGCTTGGATCCTTTACCTAATGGTTGTGTTGCTATAACTTGTGCTCATGAACGTGCTTGGCAATATTATGTGGAGACAGTGTATCCTGGTAATGAGTTTAATTTTCTTGCAGCCCGCTGTAACTCTCTAAAGAGTTTACGTGACGGAAAATGTATTAATCGCGATGTTCCCATGGGTTATGCTGTACCCACTAACGTAAAGGGTAATTATTTCTTGGAAGTTAAGGATTCACCACCATATGGCAAGAATGGAAATAAGCAACGCTCATTGCGTCTTGAGGAATGTGGAAAATGTTTAAAAAATACAAACTGAAATTATTTTGTGGATATAAATTTTTTTGAAAACTTTATGCTTTCATTTTAATTTAATTGATTTTCTGTTAATAAATTATTGTTTTTAGAAATTATTAAAATTTTTAAAAGTTCTAGTGGTTGTGGAACATTCGAGGAGATTTAGTTCTCTTGTACATTTAGGATATAGAAAGGTAGACAAAGAGAAAGATTGTTTGGTTTTCACTTTCAATAACGCAATGCTTACTGTATAGCCAATTATTAATTACTGGCTGTGTGTACCTCTCTCAGCCTCTGTTAAAAAAAAATTTTGCCTAAAATATGAAATACCCAAGAATAATAGAAAACAAGTCACTAACTTTGTATTCTTTATAGTTTTTGAAATCTTATCTTAGTTTTTGGAAGTTTAATAATAAAAAAAACTTTGTGCCGAAGTGGGCACAGTCCGCCCAATTGGAAAATTTAATTTTAATTATTAAAAAAACCCATTAAATTTGTTCTATTTACCTTATTTATAGTATAGAAGTTATATGTACCGAATTTCAGAGAAACAAAATTGTTTAGTGATTCAACAAATAAGCAGAGCCATAATACTACTACCAGAAACAGGGATGGAAAATTAAAAATATGTAAGGGTAGAGCTCTGATGTGCTCGCTTTGAGATGCCTGTATAAGAAGAGTAATATCCTACTTTACAATAGTGATAGAAAAGGTAAGTAGAAGAAGGTAAGTTTTACCAATTATTTTTAAATGAAATTTAATAAAGATTAAACATTTTAATGACAATGCAAAATTTCGTATATTTTTAAATCTTCTTTCCTTCTATTAAAAAATAAAATATAAAAAATTTTCTGTTGGTTTGTTTGTTTTTGTATTTTACAAGTTAGAATCCAAATATTTTGCTTCACTCCTGAAATCTTTCGTTTGACCAATTTTTCAATTTACACATCAAAGTTTTGTCGAGCATATTTGGTTAATATTTTGCTCCTAAAAAGGTTATTTAAAACTATTTTGAAAAATAAAAAAAGGCTAGGAAAAAAGCTAGAGGCTGAATCATAAATTTTAAGGCTAAATGTGAGGGAAAAAGGCTAAATCTAGCCTTTAAAACACTGCTCTCAATACTCCAATGAAGGTCACTATATACTTTAGAGTGGCCACGCCCACCACTTTTCAGAACTTTTCAATAGCCACTGCTCAAAAAGATATGTGCCTGAAATTATGCTTTGAAAAATTTTATCTATCACTTTGGTTGGCGCCTGTGATAATAATGCCAGCAATCTGTTTTTTTACATAATTTGTCTGACTAGTAAGAAAACTCTTAATTACTCGCCCACTGTGCAACAGCAGATGTTGAACTTATTTTTATTTTTAAAGCTAAAGCTGATTTAAAATAAATAACTGTACAAGTGTTTTTTTATTGTTTTGTTTTGGTTAAATCCATAAGATTTTAATAGAAAGCAAATATTTAAAAAATTAAAATTGTTTTGTTCATATTGTAGAGCTAAATAACATTCTTCATATTTTCTCTGATTTTATTCTGCTTAATATTTTGAAACCCAAATTTTCGAAAATTAATTACAAAAGAGATTCTTTTTTTTTAATTTTCATGGCTACAATCCAACAACTTTGTCTTTAATCAACACAATGATTTTTTTTAAATGACACTTTGTTAGCTTTAAGCTTGGAATTTATTTATTTTATGGGCAATTTTCAATTCATTCATGTTGTTCTCAATGTCTCATCTTGCTTAGTCATCAACGGGTTTAAATAATGTTTAATATTTGCACACAATAGTATAAAACAATAAAAAAAAAACTTGCAATTGCAACAGAAGCAACAATTGTTTCCGCTATTTAAGTAAGACTTTGTTTAAAATTTTTAAACCTTTTTGAAAATCAAAAGCCCAGTAAAAATCGTTATAAATTCGAGGGGCTTTAATAAATGTTTTACATGTTGTTTGTTTAATTTTGAAGTCTAACAAGCCAAACGGAAAATCCTGAATCCAGAAATCAAAGTACTTTTTGTTATTGAAAAATTATAATCCCATCTCAAGCTTAAAAAAACAAAACTTTTTATTGGGAACAGAACAGACTCAAATCAGGTGTCGGATCACATGCACGAAAAAGTATTGAGGGGACAGCAGGGGTGTTTGGTCAAAGCCTCAGAAGAAATATGGGCCAAGGAAATTCAGTTCTTCAAGTAAAAGTACAAGCTAAAGAGCTCTTCTTAAGAAAAGAACTTGAAAAAGATATATTTACTCTGACAGTTGCTTTTGCGATAACATCGAAACTGGTCTGGGATTGCCTAATACTGCTGAAGAAACCAGCATCTAATAACAGAGTTCATCTAATAAAGGTCATAGTGGCTATGTAGCCAATTTGAAGGCAGTTAAATTCGCAAAAAAAGATGCAATTAGTAGTTTGATTGGCCTAGAACCATGCTGTGGACATGCTTTTAAGCTCAGATTTAGGGATTGGCTGGAAAGAGAATCCTCAAAAAATATTGCTTGGAAGCAAAAGATATCAAGTTAGCGAAAACATTTATGCCATTCTCGTCTCGTAAGAAAACAAATGACTTACTAGGACTAACCTGGTCAAGAATTCGCATTGTCATGGGATTCATGACTGTACATTGCATGAGTATTGAAACATTTGGCAAATATGAGCATTAGCCTAAACTGTCTCTGCAGTTTATGAAATGAAGTCAAAGAGACAGCAGAGCGCATATTGTGTTACAGTAATGGTCTAAGTTGGTCCCATTTTAATTAATTACAACCGTCTGACATGGTGGACAAATAACAAAGTGATAGCTATTAATTCAAGCTCAAATGGTCTTTAGCAAAGTGAAAAATCATCAAGTTAACAAAACGGTACTTTTTATATAGTTTAATGGTACTTTTTATAAGGGTAAAAAGAATGTAGCACATATTTCAAAAACTTAATATAGTAATTCACTAGCGAAGTAGCGGGTTACATGCTGGTTGGTTAGTTGGCTGATTTGTGTAACGGCCTTTTAGCCTTCAAGTAAAACCACAAGATTCCGTTTTGAGCCACCTACTCGCCAAGACAACGGAGTTACGAGTGACTTAGGCAAACCCTGTGGCATTAAAATATCTGAGAAGATTCTCTAGCCTTATCCACGATATCTTAGGTAGTGCACCGAGAAATTTATGTCTCTAAGCCAGAAGAGCCGGCCACTCGCAGAGGAAATGAAAGACTGTCTCTTTGTTTTCAGATGCACGGTAGGTGGGACAGTTTTCGTTGCCGGTGTGTATGCCGATCGGTTAGTAACCGTTTAGCCACCAGTCTGGAAATATCCTTTCAATTACTGCCAACCAGCTGAGCAGAACGGTTGCCATCATAGCGGAACCATAATTGAAACGTAAATTTATATTTTTCTAGAGAATTCTATAACGCTTCTGATGCGAGCAAGATAGAATCCTCTATGGTTAATTCGTCTGCTTAATCGTTGTCGATAAAGCCACTGTGTACAGAAATCTATACCTGACATCCCAGATTGGATAATATCGGCGACCTAAGCAAAGGATGTGACATGCTAGTTATGAATAAAAATTTCTTTTATTATGAACAAAATTTCTCACTTTTTTCACAGAAAATTAGTTCTATAATTTTTGGAAGTTTTTCCTAAATATAAATTTTTTCCAGGGAAAAACTGCTCACTCAATATTAGAAATTGGGCTGAATGTCCCTTAAATTAATAATAAAAAAGAAATTAATTGTCAATCAAGTATTCTATTGTATTCAAAGTACTTTGCTTTAATCCCCTGAGCCAAAACATCTTTTTATAGCTGGCACATACGAGTATTCCCCACTTGTCGCCCAACCATAGACAGATTTAGAAACGTTGATTTCAAATTGTGATCATTTAGTTGCATCATTTAGAGCATTGTGCTGCTACAATCAAATATATAATTTTATTTATTTATAAAATTTAATTTTTATTATTTCATTAAAATTAAAAGTAGAATTATTTTATTATTTAGCAAAAAATCTATAATTAATTTAAAGTTTCTAAAATGTTAATTCATTTCCTTGTGATATGCCTTTAAAAATAAAGTGGTCAAAGTTTGTTAGCATGTAGTTACCATGAATATTTAGATATTTTTACGGCCTTTTACATTTCAAGTCATGATATAAAATTGTTTAAAAAAAATGGTAGATTTTTATATATTCTGAAACAAAACTAAAAACCTTGAAAGTAAATATTTGCTAGCACATAATATATTGAAGATGTTAATGTCCTTAATATTTAGTTAACTTCCTCTTTCAAACCAGCTCATATTAAACAGATTTAAGTGAAGTACGAGTATGTGAATTTTTATTGTTTCTCAAGTTAGAGATGTTAGTGTTATTGAAAAAAAGAAACTTAAATTTTAGCCAAAATTTTGTAAGCTACCCGTAGGTATGTGGATGTTCTTTTGACTTGAATAACATTGAAACTGAAAAAAATAACAAGTTATATTACAAAGCAACACTGGCTTACAAAGAAAATGTAGTCGCATATAAACAGTGAAATCTTTTATTGAAAACAAACAATTCGCTAAGATGTTTTTAGAAATAAGAAAATAAAATTTAACCTGCAGTCTAATCGCCACTTCCAATACACTATTACCAAATTGTAATAGATTTATACGCAAATGCTTGCCAAAGGCAAGTAATTAAATAAAAAAATGTAGCGTGAATTTACGCAATAATTTTGTAAAAAGAATTTTTGATTCTTCTGACATCTTTTTCTTCAAATTCAAAATAAGAAAATTTGTTTTTGGAAAATTTTTAGTTATAAGATTAGTTAATGGTTCACAAAGTCACAGAAAAATAATAAAAACATTTTTTATCTCAAAATTGTCCTTTATTTGTAAGGATAAGGGCTTGTTGCCAAATGGCTACATAGTGTTTCCAAACTATTTATTTCAATTTAAATGAAAGTTTTTAAGACAATTGTTGTTTTTGTTCAAACATAACTTGCCTATTGTTCGGCTAAGACCCTAACATCTCGGACAATTGCATTGAATTTTCTTTATATGCAGAAATTTAAGCGTTCTAGACAAAGTGAGAGCTACCGTTAAAAAATGCTCAAAAAAAATGTCTGGCTTTGACAAAAAATACGTGCAAATTAACTAAATCTTATAGACGGTATGTATTCACATGACAACGCAATGAAAGACTCTGTTGCCAAATGGAAATTAATTGTTTTAATTTTTTGTTGATCGCGTTTATTAAAAAAGTATTTTGCTTTTTAGATTTTTTCTTTGGTTTTTTTTTACTTATTGATTTTTAATCTATAACAATTTAAACTATAATAAGCACTAGTTAACAATAAAATAACAAAGTCCCAAAATCGAGCTCTCTAATATTTATAATTAAATTTATTAGAATTATATTTTATTTTACTTAAAATAAAGAAAACAGCTTTCTAGATTAAATCGTGCTGAGCAGCATAAAAAACAATCAATGTTTAATCGTGTCGTGATTTAATCAAATGTTATGCATGATTGTGCATTTGTGCACATTTTACATAAAAATTTTTAATCATGCACAATCTCATCCTTAGAAGAGATAATCTTTATTTCAAATATATTATAATTTAAAAGATATTTAACAAAGCATGAAGTTTCAATTATATCCTTACAAGGGAGCATCTCATCTAAAGGGTGGTTAAATTTTAAGGGCTGATGTTGATTTTGAATAAAACACAAATTATTTAGGACATTATTATCATTTATTTTTATTATGATAACATGGTAAGGTTCAATTATGCATAGAACAAAATATCGGCCAAATAGACGCCGAGATGTCGGCGGCACACCTCCATCAGATAGTTCCGCCCGGCACCAAACAGTCACTCTTTGTGGGTGCATTGGTTTTTCGACAATCACACTTGGATTATCATTCGCCCAATTGCGGCAATTCTGCTTATTGACGAATCCACTAAGTGCACGATATGCATTTTGATTTGAACGCCCATTTTCATAATAAGAATGAATGAAATTGAGAAATGTCAAATGTAATGCAGAAAAAACTTGACGTTTAAATGTAGTTCACATTCAACATCGGCGCTTAAAATTTAACCACCCTTTACGAAGCAAAGAACAGCAGAAATTGCAAAAATTTCATTTTTACTTGATTAAACATTTTTTATTTTTAATCAAAAGAAAAAAAAAAAAACAAAATATTTTTCTTAGTATAAAGTTTTATTACAAAAGAAAAACATTAGAGGACCAAATTGAGCCCCCTTCTGTTTATTTTATAGGGCGCTTTGTGCAACATAGCCTAGTACAAAGTTTAGTATGGATTTTTTTTCTACTCTGGAACTCTTATTCTTTCTTTTTAACTTCCTAATTTATTTTCCTGTGCCTTTCTGCAACATGTCTTTGGCTACTACAGATACACCAAAAAAATATGGTTAAGGCAACCATATTCTGTTGGAAACATAGATAGTATGGTTAGATTACATATATATTTTGAAATCAAACATATTAAAAATACCTTTCAACTGCAGATATTGCGGTTCAACCCCGATCAGGGCAAAAATTTTTTATTTTTTTATTCCATTCATAATAATGCTGAGATGTTTCAAACTAATAATAATATTTTTGTGAAGAGCAAACTATGTTTACGGTGACCATATTCAAACCCTTTTTTTTTTTTTTTGCTTGTAACATACGAACTTCTTTTTTACAAAACCCTGTTCTGTTTAATTTAACTACCTACCTGGGAACTATGTGATTAGTTTCTTAAAAAAAGCTTATCAGTTGCACTTATCAAATATTATTTTGTTCAAATTATATGCCATTTTATTATTAAATTGTTGTAGGCCAGTGTATATTAAAAAGCTGCACGATCATTGCACTTTCAAAATGTTTTGTGCAGCTCTCTAGTACACACAAAATATAGAATCAGTTAACATGATGACTTAACAAATCATTGCCTCGTTCATTAAGTTAATTACGTTTAGATGGTAAAGGCGGCTGTAGCTAATTTTAACACATACTCGTACTCCCATAAAAATGCCTAGAAACAATTTTAAGTTTTACACGTTGGTTTATATTTATATAAAACTAAAAAAAAAAAAATTTAAGTAGTTGACCCTGGTCATTTAAAGTATAATAGTTGTTTTATTAAGAATATAAAATTTAAAATTTAAGCCAGAAGAAGTTCTGGTTTAGCAGAGGTTTTGCAAAAGTCATCTTTTGTCCGCTTTCCTACAAAATAAATTAAAAAACACCATTTCAATATTGCAATGTGCGTTGTTATTTCTACGTTTTTTTCATAAAGTTGTTATAATCAAACTGATCTACCAGTTGATCGACATTTCATGTAGTTTTAAGCCCATATGACAATTAATTTTTTTTTTTTTTTAATTTAGTATTACACACAATTTTTTCTAGAGGGCAAATGCATAAATACCACAAGATGCGTGCATTTTAGTTACAGTTTTACAACAGCAGTCGGACTGAACTTAGCAGGAAATTTGTACAGTATTTGAAGGAGCAAATTCTAGTGGAAACCATGAAAGTTGTTATTATATTACTTGCCATAATTGCTGTTGTGTCAGTTACAGGCTGGTCTTATGGTGGTGGCCATGGCTATGGAGGCGGTTATGGCTATGGTGGCGGTCACGGCTATGGAGGCGGTTATGGTGGTGATCATGCTAAAATTATAAAAATCATTCGTATAGGCGGTGGACATGGAAGTGGCTGGTCCTCTGGTTATAATAGTGGCTGGGGCTCTTCTGGTTATGGTAGTGGTTGGGGTTCTAACAGAGGCTGGAGCTCTGGTGGTTATGGTGGCAGCAATGGCTGGTGGTAATCAATAAAATAATATTGTTAAAAGTTTTTTTAAGTGCATGGTAATCTGTGTTAACTAATTTAAATTATTTCTTGTAAACTGGAAAATTGTTGTAAAAAATAATAAATATTTTTATTATTTGTATTAAATTCAAGTGTTGCTTTTATAAAAATCAATGCATACAAAAGATTACAAGGAAAACAGCTTTAAAATAGTTTTTTGTTGTTGTTGATCGTTAATTAAAAATATTTTCAAGCATTAAAATTGTATGAAAAAAATTATTTTAAAGATTATTATTTTTTCTTAAAATTATTGTGATTGATTTAGCATACACTGAAAAAATATTTGCTACAAAGCTAGTACTGACACGCCAATTTAGTCCTTGATACATTAACGTACTAAAACTCATATAAAATCATATAAAACAATTTAATGGAAAAAAATCCTAGTAAAACAAAATTGCATAACTGAGGTAATAGTGTAAGTGACCGTATTATCACACAAAGTCTATAAGAAATTGTTTTTCATACCGACATATTTAATGAAGTCATAATGGATATGATCACATACATATTTTTTATGGAAAATTTCCAAAAACGAAAAACAAAATTAAAATAACAAATCGAATTAAAGCTAATTAGGTTCTCTATCCAATGCATCCGAAATCAAGTCGATATTTGGAAAAGTAAGCAAGTTATGAGCAAAAAACTAAGCATTTCTACTACTGTCTCTTTTTAGTAGAATTGGTTATCTTTTTGGTCATAACTTGCTAAGTTTTCTATATATCAACTTGAATTCTTTTGCGTTGTATAGCTAAGCATATTGGCTTTAACTAAATAATTTTTTCTTGTGGATAGTGCAAGAAAATTTTTTTATCATTTTTTCAAAAAAAGTTTTATGGAGGTTTTTTTTACATTAACAACCCAACGTTTTTCATATTTTTTTGTGTAAAAGTTAGGCCACTTAAAACACATTTTGTTGGCAAATTTTTAAACTAGAATTAAATTTTATCAGATTTTTATGTTAATAAATTTTGTGATACTTCAGGTGTATTAAAATTTAATAGGAGATAATCTGAGGAAACAACTTCGGTTGTGAGAACTAAATTTGTTGGCAATCAAAAATTCAGTTGCGATAATGAAATCTTTTAGTTGCGGCAATAGAAAATCGGTCATACCGCTGGAAATATTTTGGAGAGAACTAAATTTTGGACAGCATTATTGAATACTGGTTGCTACAACTAAAAAATTTTCATTATCACAACTAAATTTTTGATTGGAAACAAATTTATTTCTCACAACCAAAGTGATTTTCTGTGTGTAAAGACATAATAGTTTTTAAAAATTTTGTTTAAGGCAACGTGAAGCAGATTCTAATTCTAATTCTAAGGGCACGTGAACCAACAATTGTTAAAATAAGGTTCTTTTTTTTTGTCTATACAACTAAAGCTGCACTTAGTATTTATTACAAATATTTGGAAGATCCTGATTTGAAACTTGAAAAGATATGAAAAAGATGTTGAAAGCCTCTGGATCAAAGCTAATTATTAAACGTACTAGCAGACCTCTACTCTTAATAATCTGCTCCCAATAATTATCTTTATCGTTTCTTAAAACTTTCTTAACTCCGCTTCTATACTTGTAATAAGTACGCCTTTCATTCATATTCACATTTTTTTTGTGTATATTAAATGATATTATGCTCAACTTTCTTGGCAATTTGACTTTAGTCAAAATTTTTATTTTATTTCGAAGAGTCAACATCATGTAAAGCTTACAGAAGGTCATAAAATATGTCAACCTGATAGTTTATTTTATTAGTTTCAAGTAAATCATTCCATTTCCCGGTGGGTATTATATTATAAGACTCCTTTAAATCCAAAGCCACATAGTCTGTATTCTCTATCGTCCGACATTTGAGTTTTATGGGAATGTCAAGGCGAAAGTATAAGAAAATGTGATGTGTTGTTATTTTTAAATCGCTCTATCAAAGAAGTAGTTGAATGTTTCGGGTTAAAATGTGTTGTCATAAAATTGTCTTTTTAGTCATTTATAACAATAACAAACCATTCCAACTTTCGACCGAGTTTGCTTACTCCATTTCAAATCAAATAAGATTATGTGATTTGGTTTTAAAATAAGATTTTTTTTTTATTCAGCCTTAAATTTATCTTAAAACTGAGAGTATAATTAATTTAATTCAAGCTTAATATGGTTTTTAGTATTTTATTGTCTAAACTTTCCATGAAACTAAATGAAATAATAATTGATAGAAAAATAGCATTTGAAGTGTTTTAGAAAACTTAAAACTCTGCCTTTAAAAAAATAAAATTTCAACTTCAATTTATATGTTCCTATAATATTTTTCCCCCCTACAATTGAGCAAGCAACATTCTTATTCTGCAGCTTAAATTGAAAAATGTTGGTTGCTTTCTCTTTTTAGAAAGAATTTTGCTTCTCCTGTAAAAGTGTAAGTTAAAGCTTTTTTTAAACAAACACTTTATTTAAAAAATTTTAATTCCTGCACATAAATAATATTAACCTTGAAAAAAACTGATTCGTTAATAGATAGTGGAGTGTGTGGGCAACTGAAGTGCATAAGAAATCTTGTAACAAAATAATGATGCACTAAAATTTACAAGAAAATAACAAGTTTGTACAACATGCAAATAATTTATTGTTGTTTTTATAAAAAAAATTTTATATTAAAACAAACAAAGCTTAAAATTTAATTATTTTATAAAATGTTTGAAGTGCAAAGAGGGTCAATTGAAAATTTTCTAAAAAAATAAAAAAATCATTTAATTTTTAAAATAAAAAAGAAAAACAATTTTTTAAAGAAAATATTGGGTACAGCTTACAAATTTAATTATATTTGTTATGAACTAAAATATTATTATTTACTAGACGTTTTTGCCTGGCCCCGTTCTGTATTACGTAAGGCAGTATCCTTTATAGAAATCCGTTTACAAATAGAATTTTAATTGTTATTATTATTATTTATTTATTATTATTTAGGGTATTATTATTTTATTATTATTATTGAAATTATATTACATATAATAATACATATAACATTTCCTCTTAATATAAGTTATAAGTAGTACTATCTTGGTAATATAACATACGGCTATGACAAAAGTCGTCAGCCGGATCTGATCGATATTGTGAGGTTGTCAAGTTAATTTAACTGAAGCGTGTTAACGGCCACCCGTAAATTAATTGTTATTATTATAATTAATATTTAATATTAGAAATTAATTCTAAGAATAAATTTGTTAACGAGCACTGCTAACTGTGACCATTGCTTGTCAGAGTCTAAGCAGGAATTGAACCTGAGACTTGTTAAAAAACTTATTAAAAACCCACTCAAATAAATAAAACTTTACACTATTTTATCGATTAGCTGATGTATTTGCTAGCGTTATTTGCAGAGGTGCCAGCTAAAGTGATAAATAAAATATTTAAAAGCATAATTTCAGGCTTAAATTAAATACACACACATAGTGCTTAGTGAAAAGTGGGCGCAAAAAGGGGCGTAGCAGATGCACTTGAGGTTAACATATATATGTTGAAAAATAAAAATTTGTACAGCAAACAAACAAACAGAAAATGTATTTAATTAATATAGATCAGGCTTTATGTTCAATGCAAGTTGTTAATTTTCCAATGAAATTATTTACATTTTAAAATTATACAAAACAGTCTTCATCTTAATAAAAACATTTTTATTTTACATTATTTAATCGAACTCATTAAAGTTGACTTTGAATTCAATTTGATTTTTGAAAACTTCCCTTTCGATTAAGCAAATTATTGTAATTTTATTATTATTGATTGAATTTTTTTTTAAATACCTACATTCGTGAAACTAATAATTAATTTTAAACAGATCATAAAATTATTTTAATGGATAAATCATGATTTAGCTACAATGATGAAGACAACTGCAGTTTATTGCATTTCAAAATAATTGTAAAAAAGAAGACTTTAGATTTAGTAAATTTATTTCTATTAATACATGATTCTAAAAGGGTTTATTCTATAACACAGGGGAACAAATGCTTACTTTAAAAACCTTTCCATCGGATTTGATATCGAGTAAAATGAATTTTTCGATATTGAGTAAAATGTATTATAATTTGAGATAATAGCCCTCCATAGCGAGTCTTTGTGCGAGTAATTATCAGTCTACAGCAAACTAGCTATGGCAAACAACACAAATTACCTTTTTAGTGAACAAAAACTTAAAAAATTTTTAAGTTTTATTAAGTTTTAGGTTAAAACAATTAATTATTGAATTTTTAAAAAAATTTTCTTATATTAAATTTGAAGAAAAAGATGTCAGAAGAAGCAATTGCTCATTTATATTATAAAAAATTATTTTTGCAAAATTGTTGCCTAAAATCACGCTATAGTTTTTAATAATGAAATTTTGATATCTGTAGTGCGATTCACTAACTTTTATTACGATCATTCGTATTGAAAAAACGATATTTTATCGAATTCAGTATTCAGTAACTTTCTGACAAAAATATTCTGAACGATAGAAATCGTCATTTGCGTGTTGTTAACTTGGTTTCAAAATTTCGAATATTTTTGCTGGAAAATTACAGAATATCAAATTCGATAAAATATCGTTATACTTGCTTTTTTGATACGAATGCATCGCAATACTGGTCTTAAAAAAAATAAAAAATAATTTTTTTTTTTAGGAGACGATACGATTTACAATTATTTTACGATATGTGGTCTGACCAGGTGACTTGGTCCCTCTTACTAATTCTAACCTGAACATCAAACTACTAAATATTTACATTCTCATTTGGGTAGATTCCTAAAAACCTTGTGGATTACAGTGAAGAGCAGGGCAAAGATATTCGTATTGTGGAAGTACGTTACCCACTAAGGTCGGACATATATTTTATTGCGGATTGCTGCTAGAAACTGTGACGAAATCTGAAATTTATATCTCATATAAGAAAATCTTATAAAATAAAATATTTTTCCTCAACAACAGTAATTCTATGAAATATTTATAATTTGTAGCCGGGCCGTAAATTAAACAATAGGGCTGCTGGAAAAAAATCAGTATTATTTTCGTAATCAGCACACTTAAATTAATCAAAAACTCATACAAACACTTTGGAAAAATTTGTCAGTGCTGACCAGTGTAATTATTAAAAGAAAAATTTTAAATTTAATTTTTAAATCTGCTTGGCGGAAAGCATCACAGGGCATTTATAAACAACACAGCCTTTAAAAGGCATGATTTTTTGTTCGCTATGAGCCACATAGAAGCTATAGCCTTAGTTCCCATATAAAGCTGATTTTATGCATTTAATAACCAACGGAAATTTTTTTTGAATTTCATTCATACTTATAACAGGATTTGAACCTGGGAATCAGTAATTAAAAAGAATTAACTAAGCCCATAATCACTTAAGCCTCTAAACTCTGTTAATTGAATGAATGATTGAATTTTTGTTTTAACTCTTGTATTACTCGTATATTTAGTGTAAAACCCGCATAAATGATTTGTTCTGTAGCAACATCAGCTTTCCATAGGAAAGCAAACAGCACCGAGAATATCATTTTCTTTCAAATTCTAAAACACCCTTTAACTTTTTTAATAAATCAAAGTCTTTCATCGCTATAAATTTTTGCCAACAATCTTGTTGTATGAAGGGGCTCACATATTCTCAGTTTCTTTCTTAAATGCTGTGCAACATAGCGAAGACTATTGCTTTGTCGTGAGCTTCGTTAAGTTCTTTTTTAATTATATGTGAAATCGTTTTGTAATTTTTGTAAATTTTATAGCAGTAGAGATAAAAAGTGTTGGCAGCAGATGTTTAGTCAAGTGCAATTGGTAGCAAACACACAAACACAAACAAATTAATTTAATTTACTGAAACAAATTAAAAATAAAAAGAATACACTAACGAAAATTTATTATACTTAAAGTAAACTTGAAACACACTTGACTAATTGCTGTAAAAGGGAAAAGTTGGAAAACATCATGCATTACCAAGCACAGAATTCTAAGTTTGCAACATCAAAGTAAAAACACTGCAACTTATAAAAATGTAAGTATATAAAAGCAGAATGGATTTTGGTGGAATATCAGTTGAATTTGATAAATCGTTTTAAAAACAAATTGATTTAAAATACGGATTCAAAAATAATTAATTGTGAAATTAACATTTTGAAAATGCGTGTTGTCATTGTGGTGTTGCTGGGAGCTTGTTTAACGGCCGTGGCTGTTGAAGGGGGATTCTTGAGTGGTGGGGGAGGAGGAGGAGGAGGAGGAGGAGGAGGAGGTTATGGAGGTGGAAGTAAAAAGGGAGGCAGTGGTGGGGGCTATGGTGGTGGAGGCGGTAAAATTGTAAGCTCTGGCGGTAGTAATCCTTGGGCAAGTAGTAAAGGAAGTGGCGCCGGCGGCGGTGGTGGCTATGGTGGTGGAAGTGGAGGTAAATCTTGGGCTATTAGTAAAGGTGGTAGCAGTTATAGTGGTGGTGGTGGAAATCCTTGGGCTAGCAAACAAGGAGGCTCTGCGGGTGGTGGAGGTCATGGTGGTGGTGGTGGCGGTGGAGGTAAATCTTGGGCTATTAGTAAAGGTGGTAGCAGTTACAGTGGGGGTGGTGGAAATCCTTGGGCTAGTACACAAGGAGGCTATGCGGGTGGTGGAGGTCATGGTGGTAGCAGTTATGGCGGCAAAGGTGGCAGTGGCTGGTAATTTCTTTAAAAAAATATACAATTTTAAAGCTCAAAAAATCATGATACTCGTTAATTATATTTTATCAATAATAACTGAAACATACGTATGTACTAGAGATTTTATATATTAATAAAATGTGTTCACGTTTTAAGCAACTGCGATCACTATTAGTGTTTTATTTGCACAAATTTTAAATATTTCAGATACGAAAGATACTTTTTTTAAAACTTTTTTTGTATATGAGATTTTTGAAGAGTCTTCTATTAATATAAATTTGAACTGACGTATGTAACTAGTTGTTTTTGCTGGCCTCGCTTAGCCGGGGGTGCTTTATTACTTGAATCGGTATCCTTAGAGAGCGTATGCACCAATTTTTAGTGAGATCTGCTTATAAATAAAATTTTTAATGTTAAAAAACCCAGCTATTCACTACTTTATAAAGTGGCTCATGTTTTAGAAAACATTATTATCAGAGGCGCCAACAAAAGTGGTAAAGAAAATATTTTAAAGCATAATTTTAGGCTTAAATTAAGCACGAGCATACATCTTTTTCAACAGAGGCTAGTGAAAATCATTGAAAAGTGGGCGTATTGCAAAAGCTTATAGCGACCTTCCAAATTTTTGACAAAATTTAATAACTTTTTTCTTTACTATTATTTTTTTTTAATAACATTAACTTTGTCAGAAATTTTAATTATGAAAAATTATATCAGGGACTAGACTAGACTAATTTGCATCGATGCAAAATAGCGATCATAAACAGATGTTTTGCCTAACTACACGCAAAGTTTGAGGCTCTATTACCTTGATCTACCACTATGGTTGGTTGTTCGGGTGTAACACTGCTAAAAAAATAAAATTTTAAAGATAATAATAAACTTTTAAACGCATTCCTGAATTTTGGCCCACTCTGTATAAATACTGATAAATAATTATCAAAATTTAATTTTTATTCGTTCTTGATTCCAATTTATGTTGGTGTGCAAAATGCATTATTTTCCATGACTTAGTTCAATAAGTAAAGAGTGATTTTTTTGCTATTATCTTTTTGGCAACACTAGTTTTGACAGCTCACGCACGTTTTGTATCTTGTGTCACTGTCAAACATCTTCAGTTTGGTCTATAATTTAAACATGAATCGTCTTACAAACGAACAACGCTTGCAAATTATTGAATTTTATTACCAAAATGCGTGCTCTGTTAAGAAAGTTCATCGCGCGCTTCTTCCATTTTATGGTCAGTTTAATCGACCTACTGAGGCTTCTATTCGGGCTATTGTAACAAAATTTCGCACCAAATTTACATTGTTGGACATTAAACCACCAACACGCTTACGTAGAGTGCGAACTGAAGAAAATATCGCAGCCGTATCGGCCAGTGTTGGTGATGACCGTGAATTATCGATTCGGCGCCGTTCGCAGCAATTGGGCCTCTGTTACTCCACTACGTGGAAAATTTTGCGAAAGGATTTGGGTGTGAAGCCTTATAAGATACAACTGGTGCAAGAATTGAAGCCAAACGACCTACCACAACGCCAAATTTTTGGTGAATGGGCTCTTGAAAAGTTAGATGAAGATCCACTTTTTTATCGAAGAATTGTGTTCAGCGACGAGGCTCATTTCTGGTTGAATGGATACGTGAACAAGCAAAACTGCCGTATTTGGAGTGAAGAGCAGCCAGAAGCATTGCAAGAGCTACCAATGCATCCACAAAAAACAACCGTTTGGTGCGGATTATGGGCTGGCGGCATCATTGGGCCGTATTTCTTCAAAGATGATGCGAATCACAACGTTACTGTGAATGGTGAGCGCTACCGTGCGATGATAACAAACTTTTTTTTTGCCCAAAATGGAAGAGCTTGACTTGCATGACATGTGGTTTCAACAAGACGGTGCCACATGCCACACAGCACGCGAAACAATGGACCAATTGAGAGGCGAATTCGGTGAACAGTTTATTTCACGCTTGGGACCAGTCAATTGGCCGCCCAGATCGTGCGATTTAACGCCTCTAGACTATTTTTTGTGGGGCTATGTTAAGGCTAATGTCTATAGGGACAAGCCCGCTTCGATTGACGCACTGGAAGCCAACATTGCCAACATTATTCGTGAGATACCGGCCGAAATGTTGGAAAGAGTATGCCAAAATTGGACTAAGCGGATGGACCATTTGAGGCGCAGCCGCGGCCAACATTTGCATGAAATAATCTTCAAACATTAAATTATATCGACCCAACTATCGATCCAAATAAATATTTCATGCATTTTTCTGAATTTTATGTGTTTTTTTTTTTTAAATTTCCGATAGTTCTTATAAAATCACCTTTTACTAAGAGGGAGGAGAGCTATTTCAGCAGACACTACTCTGAATCATCAGTGGATTGCTTCCAAGTCTTGGGCAGAAACTTAACAAGACTTGGGACTAATCCACTAATGATTCAGAGTAGCGTACTAATTGCTTCTTAGTACTCATTGCACTAAGTAAAAAAGTTTCTAAAATTTTCTATAAAAATATCGTTTAAAAAAATGCATTTTTTTAACCAACATAAATTGAAATTAATCACGAATAAAGATTAACTTTTGTTAAGCTTTATAATTCAAAAAATTTTGATATATTGATAAATACTTATTAAGAACAAAAAAAAAAAAAATTGTGTCTTTTGTGGGAACAGGATAGACTCAAGTCGCTTGAAAATTGAAAGGCCCTCATAGTTTTTATTACTTTTTACGCTCTTACTTTTAGACGTCAGCTGGGAACACCCTGAATAATTAATTAATAAACTTTGTTCTATGAAAATAAAAAAAACAACTTTTTGTGGAACTTAATAAGTTGGCGATGAGCAAAACAAAAACTTTTTAACTTTATTGCATATAAAATAAAACAAAAAAATTTTAATTTTCCATCCCTGCCAGCAATGAATTTTACAGTTTGTAAATATTCTATATTTTAGCATATTTTTATAAAAAAAAAGGAAATAAATAAGCTTTTGCAAAAGTAAGTTTTAGCTTAGAATTTCATTTTTCAATTTTTGAGTTGAAACCCTTTTAGCAAGTTGAGTGATTTAATAATTTTTTTTTTTTTTTTGAAAATTTATTTTGCTTATTTTTTGCAATAATTTTCTGTGCTAATTTTAATTCAATTTGATTGCTAAGAAAACATGTAACCTTCAAGCGAGTCAAGTTTTGTTTAAATATATTTTTTTTCACATCTCATATATTTTTACAACTTCTTAAAATTATGTATTATTCAAGATTAATTATTTTGAAAAATTAAAACAAAAAAAAAAAACAATTCTTATTCCCACATTTACATAAATACAAACATTATCAAAACAAAAAAAACTGCATTGATTATATATTTGAGCAAATTTTTATGCAAAACCCATAAAACTATCAAACTTATTTATTTATTTTAATTACAGCAAGTGACTACTTTTGTGTTTAGTAAAACAACAATGATAATTTTTATAAAATCAGGCGCATTTTATGCAAAATTATGTTTGTATCTGTATCATTTCTTAATAATTTTTTACGCCAATTTATAATTGGTTTCCAATTACGGTTTTTTTTATAAATAGTTCAGGTTAATTAGCATATTATTTTTATAGCCTTCACAAAAAGTGAAAAGGGTGTATATAATTTTTTGATTCCGCTTGTCTTTTCTACATCGTACATGGGATCCAGAATATATATACTTTAAAATATTCTGGATCCTTATGAATAGCGGAGTCGAGTTAGCGATGTCCGTCTCTTCGTATGTATTATCTATAAATCAACTTTCTGAAGAAAAGATTTGTTCTTGTTGGCAGTTTGTTATTTAAATTCAGCCTATGAGCTCTGAAGTGGAACTACTTCTATTTTTTGACCCTTTTTAGAACGCTTTTTTTTGGGTAGTTTGTCTAAGCTGCAAAACGAAAAAAAAATAAAATTTCTATATGCAGTTTCAGCAAAAATAACAGCTTTAAAGCCCGTTCAAAAAATCAAAAAGGTAAGATAATTACAACCGAAATTTAAGATTTTCATTAATTTTTGCTTTGTTTTTTTTTTGTTACCAAAATTCACCTGAATCCATTGGATATTTAAAAAAAAATTTCAAAATAATCCAAAGTAATTTCTGAATATTTGGGCGGTAGATTTCAAATCTAGACGACCTCCCTTTTAAAAATATATGTGTTCCATCCAGTAATCTTCTTGAGAAATTAACGTATTTATGCACATTTCTCGTACTTATATTTGTAACTATATCACAAATATAATACTAAAAACATATTTAGAATATTTAATAAATCCAGGTAAGTCATAGCAGATTACTTAATGGGACACATATTATTTTAAAGGGGAGGTCATCTAGATTTGAAATCTACCATCCAAATACTTAGAAATTACTTTGAATTATTTTTATTTATTTTTTCAATTCCCAAACAAGTATAAGAGTACTTGCTATGAGCGATTTTATATCCCTCGTAGAGGTACCACTACCGATTTTGATAATGAAAATTAATGAAACCGAAAAGGAATTCAATCTGAGGTTTTTATTTTATAATGCAAAACGGAAACTGCCAAAATTCTTGGGAACAACAGTACTGGGGTATATGTAAATTTAAAAAAATTTTTTTTAAAAAAATCCAAAGTAACTTCTGAGTATTTAGGCGGTAGATTACAAGTCTAGACAGTCTCCTCTTTAAAATGATATGTGTCCTATCCCATAATCTTCTTGAGAAATCAATGTACAGGGTGGGCCAAAAGAAACCAAGGGGTGTAAAAGTTTAATAACTTTTTTGTTTATTAATTTTTTTTTATTTTTTCTTTCAGATTATATAGACAACACTTGGAGAATTTATAATGGAGAGGTTCACAACTGAACAGAGAACCAGAACAATAGAATTTTATTATTTAAACCAGAGATCAATTATTTTAACGCAAAGAGCATATCGTCGACATTTTAACGTCAGAATTTCGCCCTCTGAAGCGATGATTCGTTGCTTAGTTAATCGTCATCACCAACATGGCAGCGTAAGAGATTTGCATCGAACCGGTAGACCACGTTTAAGTCGCACTGCGGAAAATATTGAACGAGTACAGCAAAGTGTTAACGAAGCACCAGAAACATCTGGCAGAAGGCGTTCTGCTCAGCTAGAAATGTCTCGTACGTCACTACGGCGCATTTTAAAAAAAGATTTACAGTTATACCCATATAAGGTGCAATTGGTCCAAGAATTAAAACCCGCAGATCATCGGCAACGTCTAAATTTTGCAGTTAAATTTCAAGAGTTGGCCAGAAATGAAATTATTTGGCCAGCGCAATCGCCAGATTTGACAGCACCCGACTATTTTCTTTGGGGTTTTTTGAAGGAGCGAGTGTATGTGAACAAGCCAGAGACAATCCTTGAACTCAAGGCAAACATTGTTGCAGAAATTCGAACGCTACAGCCACAAGTTTTGAAAGATGTTATGGAAAATGCTCTAAAAAGAGCCCATCAGTGCGAAGCTGAAAACGGTGGTCATTTAAGAGACATCATTTTTCATACTTAGTGTAAAAAAATTTCCATTTTGTATATTATATAATCTGAAAGAAAAAATAAAAAAAAGTTAATAAACAAAAAAGTTATTAAACTTTTACACCTCTTGGTTTCTTTTTGCCCACCCTGTATTTGTTATTTTTAGCGACGCACTTAAATATGTCAGTATACTAACAACATACATATTTGCGTTAGGATTAACAAAAGATATTTGTATGCAAAGAAAATTATTTTAATAAATATTTGCCATTTCATTAAACATTTTTGTTGTCTTAAGTTAGAGCCGAATTTAACTTGTTTTTATTGAAACGGGTAGTTTGTTAAGATGGAGGTCGTATTATAAAAATTTATTTTTATATCGATATTTCGTTCCAATAATAAATAAATAATTTTTTTAAATACGACCTCAAGCCTAATAAGCTAGCCGTTCCAATTATATAATTTTTTGTATTATTTTGATATTTGAGAAGAGTGTGGAAAATGAAAAATATAAATATTTCGTCAACAAAGACATTTTATTGCTTTTAAAGACAAGAATTCCACAAGAAAGTTTTTTCATAAAGTTTTTTAACTGAAATTAATTATTTATTTTAAGATTAACAAAAATATAGATATTGAAAGGAAATTATTTAAATCAATGTTTGCTATTTCATTAAGAACTTTTTTATAATTTTTTGTTATTTTATTGGTTATTTTGCAGAATGTGCAAAATTAAAAATGAAGAATATACAAGATTCAGCTCAGCCGAATTTGGATTGTGTTTTTAATTATACCACAAGAACACTTTTTGTTTTTCAATTTAGTTAATTTTATTTTTAAGTTTTATTATTTACATTGTCGTTTACAATTTAAATTGAGCACCATTTTATTTAAACATGAACAAAAGTTTGTTGAAAAATATTTTTATTAGATTCTTTTTCACACATAAACACAAGTTATATACATTTTTTGCGTTGTTATCACTGGTTGTAAGATTTTATTAGGTTTGGCAAATATAGACGTCTACCACTTCCAACCGCTACCACCACCACCACCTGAAGACCACCCTCCACCGCCGCCGCCAGATTTCCAACCACCGCCGCCACCCCCAGACTTCCAACCACCGCCACCACCACCAGAAGACCAACCGCTTTTGCCACCTGAAGGCCAACCACCTCCACCACCAGATGACCAACTTCCACCGCCATGGCCCCCACCAAGACTAATAATTTTTATGATTTTAGTGCCCCCACCGTTGCCAGACCATCCTCCACCACCTCCACTGGACCATCCACTGGATTTTTGGGGCCATATGCTGGAGCCTGATCCTGACCAGCCTCCACCACTACCACCCGACTTGGACCAGCCGCCACTGCCTCCTCCTCCTGACCAGCCGCCACTGCCTCCTCCTCCTGACCAGCCACCACTACCGCCTCCCAGAAAACCAGCCAAAGCTTGAGACGCTAAAGCCACCACCAACAGAATAATAATAGAACGTTTCATTTAAAACTGATACACAGGCAGCACTTCCTACCACTAAGATTGAAATGCCTCAACTAATAACGGTTAGATATTAACAACAACTATTTATACCAACTGTTGACTACTTGGCACTAGAAGACTTTAAGAAAATTAATTTTGACAAAGTTTGTTTTTTTTTTTGTTTTGTTTTTAATTTTCCCAACACTCTGTTGGCTAAATGATAAAATTAATCAAACAAAAACTACAAAAATAAACTCCATCCAATACCACAACCACCCAACAAAACAATTACAAGCCAACAGCCAGCCACCCCCTGGCCATTAAGCTCTCTGCTCACCTTTTAAATAAAATTAAAGTTGCTCACAGTTACGATCGCAAATTCTAAATATTCTTCTATGATACAACAATTAAATATTTATTGTATGAAAAAACAAAAAACATTTTATTTGTAATCAAACAAATCTAAATGCTCTCAGCTTGTGCCACTTTCGTCTTTATTTATGCGAACTTCATGCTGCCTCATTGTTGCCATAAAATTCAAGTTGCACTTACAACGTATTTAGTGATTATTTACAAGTATTTGTGTGTTGTTTGCTAGCAATTTTATTGCTTCTCTCACTAACACCATAATATGCTCCCACAATCGTGGCTTAAAAATATTTATCAAACAAAGGCCTCGCATGACTTGGCTATTCTCGGAGTACAAAGATCTCAATTTAATAAATTTTTTTTGATGTAAAAGACCTTAAAATCAAAATGCGTTCACTCTCCCTTAACAAATAAAATAATAATCAATGTAAGTGTGGCTCCCAAACACAGCCAGGAAAGGTGGAAGGTGCATAAAATAAGGCAAATAATCTTTTTTATTTTTTGAAATAAGTCATAGAGGAAACAAGATAAATTCAGTATTATCGAATCTTATATACGCTTCACTGTTTTTTTTTTTTATATTTAAACATTCTTTTTAAATAAAAAAAACAAAAAGTTATATAATTATAAAAATTTATTTATTTAAATATTATTGAAGCGAAATATCGATTTAAAAATAATTTCTTTTAATACGACCTCAAGCTTCCGTTTCAATAAAGAAAAGGTCACATAAACTTACAAATAAAAAAAGAAATGACAAATATTGTTAAAAAAAATTTTTTTTAAGACCAATATCCTAAAATAAATAATTAATTTCAGTTCAAGAAAATAAAATAAACGGGTTCTAAGAAAAAATGCTTCTGAGAATTTTATTGTCTGCAGGAACTCAATTTTGAAATTAATAAAAAAAGAAATTCTAAGAAATACGAATGCAAATTAAATATATTTTAAATTAATTTTGGAAACATTTGTTAACATTTTTTAAATCAAATATATTTAATTAAATATTTATTATCAATAAAGAATTTAAAATTTAGAGCAAAAAGCAAAAAATTCTCTTTAATAAAGATGCTGACACATATACATACATTTTTAAGATTGATTGTCTGGTTTCATGTTTGTGGGTAAGAACATTTCGCCCATGGTGTAAGAAAACCAGGTGACACTGAGACGCTACGATTGAAGATCGTTCAAAAACTAAGAGATATCAATGTGTTAAAGCGAAATAAAAAGCGGAAACAAATTTTTTGTTTCACTCTAGCACATTTCTTAATATCAATAACTGGAAATAATTTTCGACAGGAGGAGACTCAAAAGCAATAACAAAATATATGGACTTTTTGTAATGTTGTTATTTTTGTATTTTTGAAGTTACCTGGTTTTATTGTACCATGATTTTGCCCATGTATGCTTGATTTATTTAATAGAAATGTGGGCACACATATTACGAACATGTACAGCTTAAAAGTTGCCATAAAAATAAAAAACAGAAATTAATGAAAAACTTAAATTCTCGGCCATTTGAGGACCGCTCACTTTTTTGTTCGTTTTGTATTTTAGAAAAAAAAAAAATTAAAAAAAAATCCACTTAGAAAAATGGTAAGAAAATAGAAGTAATTGCGGTTTTTCACCCATATTTCCGTTATTCATGAACCAATGAAAAACGTAAGAAGCTCCAAGCTAGAATATAGGTACTTTATTTCTTATATAAATAAGGATGCCAGAGCTTGTTTTTTGTGAATGCCGTTAATTTGATTTTATATGATGTTTCGCATATGTGTCAATTTTTAGATAAATCCGTTTACAAATTAAATTTTAGTTGTTAAAAAACTTATCTAATTGAATACAGCCATCCACTACCTATAAAGTGGCTCATATTTTTGCTAATATTATTATCAGAGGCGCCAACCAAATTGGTAAATAAAATATTTTAAAGCATAACTTCAGGCGTAAAATAAGTACGAACACACATCGTTTTGAACAAGGGCAAGTGAAAATCGTGGAAAAGTGGGTGGTAAAGTAGGCGTGGTCGATCCAAAAGTTAAATTTAAAACAAATCCGTATAAAAATAAAAATTTGTATAAAGAACAATGAAACAAACATAGAATGTGTTTTAGATAATGAAAATATTTCAGCGTTTTTTTTTAAATTTATTTAAAATATATTATTCAATATATTCTTTGAGATTGGAAATCTTTTTATGTTTTATTTTTATTCAATATTAAACAATGTGCAAATTTAAGAATAGTTCTACAACATTAAATACCCTTCAATAAGATTCAGCACCACCGACATTTATTTTTTTAATAATTGCGTTGCATTCATTTTTACGAAAAATTTCTTTGCATGATAAAAATTAAAAACCATGTTGACAAGTGTAATTGGTGTTTGAATGTTTAAAAGCCTATTTTTCGAAATTCCACCTTGTAAAGTAGGGTACCATACACGATCGGTTGAAAATATCTAGTTTTAAATAGAAAAGCTTGTGCAGTGTAAAATTTTATTTTATTATTTCTTATTTAATTTATTTAATTACGTTTGGTTAATATTACAGCACCAAAAGCGTGTAATATTGATCATCAACTGTGCCATAGAACTTGTACTTGTAGAAAATAAATAAAAATAATATGTGAGTATGTGAGCGAGCATATAATTGTTAGTCGCTAGCATTTTGTGTGTTTAAAAGCATCATGATCGCCAACAACTATGATGATGGTCATGATGATAATAATGAGTGGTTTACAAGGTCTCTCTTCTTCAGCTTGAATTATAGCGCCACTTATATTTATTATGCATTTGCAGTGAGTTGGTCTTTTCGGACAAGCTGGCCAAGCCAGGTAACCCAGGCTTTAAACGAACAAATCGCAGTGACATGATACTATCTGAAATCGCGTGTGTGTATGTAAATGACGATATTTATATAGCAATTTATGGTTAAATTATTTTTAAAAGTTTTGATGACGTGCCTTGCCGTGTCATGTCTTGTTGGTTGGCATGATAAAGTGTTTTATTTGTGAACAAAATCATAGTCTATTAGGGGATGTATGGACACATGTATCTTTTATGTTGTTGGATTAATTAATTATTGTGGCACAACACTAACTACTTGTATTAGTATGCAAGTGCTGTCTAATTATTAATTTTGTTTTGTAATTTGTAGATGTGAGAAAATTATATTCATTTGTTACAATCATAATCGTGGTGCAGTACCAGTGGTTTTGCGCTTAACTTTATGTTTTATAATTAATTTTTTTTTGTTTGTTTTTAAATTATCAGTTTGTAGTGTGTAATTAAGTGTTTGCGACTTTTCTTCTTAATATGTTGCTTTTTTTTTCTTGTTAATTTTTATTTGACTTAATTCTATGCTTGAATTACTTCATGAATTCTGGTTGTAATTAAAATTAGTGTTTTGTTATCATGATTTTTATACCCTTCACTAAAAGTGAAAAGTTTGTATTTGCGTGTGTAATTTCTATATTCATTTTCTGAATGAATATTAATAGATCAAGCGATTGTGTCTGTCAGTACGGGTGTTGAAATCAATTTTCTTAAGCTCTTAGAAGACCCACAGAAAAGTTTAGTCTGCCAATTTATTGAAAGTTTCTGTGCGCCAGCTTTTATTTAAATTCAGCTCAATTAACTCTTTATAGGCTGAGTTAAGAGCTCTAAACTTCAACTACCTCTAGTTTTTGACTATTTTTTCTAAGTAGGTTTTTGTTTAAACTACAAAATGAACGAAAAACCTGGTACGTAGTTTTATCAGGAATGACAGTCATAAAGTCTGTGAAAAAAATCAATATAATAGTGTAACAAATGGCCAAAAAAAATCATATATACAAGCGAAATTATAGATTTTCATTAATTTCTGCTTTGTTTTTTTAAGGATATTTTTAAAATGTACATGCAGTGTTACCAACCCTACTGCTTTAACAGTAAATTTGCTGTTTGAACATTGATGGCTTCAGCGGCCCACTGTGAAAAGCTTATTTTCGACTACAACTATCAAAGGAGCATTACCCATTAAATCCTCGTGCTCCAATACGACCCTCCCTATGCCGCGAATTGTGGATGCTTACCATGTCTTTTGAAAAACGTGGAGGAAGGGGAAGTAAAATATCCGGGGGTAATCAAAATCTAGCCCGGAGACGGACTGGATATTACATGGACTCTTTATGGATGCACTGATTATGATGAGATGATTTTATAGTGGAGGTAGTTATATTCTATAACCTTAGTAGGCATGAGTGAAATCGTACAGAAACGATTTACCATCTCCACCCCCGGTAAAATCTTGGCGGGGGCTTGGAGAACGCTCGTTGTTCGTAGACATTGAGTTGACTGTGCAGATTTAGTTTAGATAACTTCTAACTTCTAGTGTCTGACCTGGCTCAGTATGCAAAATCTTATAAGGATCTGCGTTAAAATTAGCGGAGACCTCACTGCTTGCAAATAGACTCTCGAAGGCACTTGAAAGGGCAATTGCACCTTCGCTCATCAATAACGACTTCCAGCAGGGATTTAAAAATATGAAAATTAGCACCAAAACTAACAAAACAGGAGATAGTATACGATCTCATGCTGAAAAAGTCAATGCATTTCGTTAAATTAAAAAAAAATTAGATCCTTTAAAGAGCAAATAGAGCGGAAGGAAGCAAATATTAATAACTTCTCTGGAAGTGAGAGACACTTGAACACCTCTAATGAGCAGACGCACTAAGCAGCAGAGAACAGTTGATGTAGAGATAAACAGACCATCTGAAGTCTTTACATACAGCTTGCGTAAGAGTAAATTTTTTTCTTCAAAATGAAATCTTAGGAAGCAGCTTTTTTTAAACAAAAATTTTAGAAAGAAAAATAAGTCTGAGGATGAGTCAATTGAGTATGAAAGACGAAAATAATTTTACTTTGATTTCAAATTTTTTTTTTTTTACAAAACGGGAAATTTTATTCGGTCCTCTAGGGAATATTTTCTAAATGAAAGAATTTAATAGGATAAAGAACTGAGAGCTGGGCTGATTAGAAACTATTTTTTGTTAAATAAAAGTTTTTCTAAACAAATTTTCTATAAAAAAGAATTTTAAAACGAGCGTGGTAGCGTAAAGAAAAACTTTATTTATTTTAATTTTTTTTTAGTCACTAAAGTGGCTATAGAAAATACATCTTCTGTAGCTTAAGACTTAAAGTGGCGGCATTTACTATTCTTAAAGAAAAACATTGTTGGCATTATTTCAAGTAATTTAGCTGAATAATATAACAAACAGCTGTCAGTCTTATTGACCTGCTTAAACAATAACATAAACTAAGCAGCAAGAGGAGAAAAAATTAAAAATAATTAATTAAATAGTTATTTTGTGGTAAATTATGTAAATTAATAGTTACAATTGCACACACTATCTAATATTTCCACACAATAATACCGTTCGACCTGTTTGAGCATTTGGCTTTTTTGCTTTAAGGAAACTTTTTTTTTAACCAGAAAACCATATAATTATTTTACACATTTACATATTCTGCTGGAATTACTTTACTTAAACGCCTACAAACATTTTAAATCCAACTTGTATTTTTAAAAGAAAACCACCAACCAATGCAATACGTGTGTTGGGAAATCGCAGACCAGTAGTTGCTATTTGAAATGCTATAGCTAATGCCTGCAAGAGTTCAAAGGTTAATCACCTTGGAAACTATAATGCAATTTATAAAAAAAAACAACTTATTTTAAATTGTTTTGTGCTGATTTGGTGTTGGAAAAAAATATATTTTGAGACGCATGAAAAACTAAAAATTGACTTGAAATTTATTTAATAAATATTTTTTAGAATTTCAAATTTTGGCTAAATTATTCAGCAACAGCAAAGCAAGTAGCAGCAGAAGCAGTTATTATTTTTTCTTTTTAGCAACTGTTGCCGAAAATTGTGACAAGCTAAAGACTTTTTTAAATATTTCAAACAGTTACTGACGTAATAATGTTTATAACTTTCAGCGCACGTTTCAGTTTCTATACCCGTCATTATATTTAAGAAGCTCGTGATTCTGTTTGTAATTACTACACCGTACATGTGTCACCCTATAAAGTGTAAATATTCTGCATCCTTATGAATAATAGAGTCAAATAAACGATGTAAGGCTGTGTAGCTGTTCGTGAAGTCGTTGAACTCAACTTCCTGAAGTCCCTAGGCAACGTATAGAAAAGTTTAGCAAACCCCTAGTTTTTTACCACGCAGTGTTTTGCTTATAGCTTCACCATTTATGAACCGCATAACCATTGCTAAATAAGGGTCCAAAATATAAATATTGCACGATGTTAATTGTGAGTCTCACTTTAACGTCCAGTTTTTGCCCAACCTAATATTGCATTTCTTTGTTTCAGTGTTTCACAACTTCACATTTTGAAAGGAGTTAAGATTGTTACAGCCTTTTACGAAAATGGGCGTTCAAATCAAAATACATTTCGTAAGTTTCCCAATTATTTCTAACCAGCATAATCCATCAAATGTGTTTACAATTAAGAGAATTATACGTAAATTTCAGCAAACGGGGTCTGTAGGAAATGTGAAAACACCTGTGCATGCAGTTTGCTGTGGTTTATAGGCTGACGGCGTCATAAAGCTGTACTTCTTAGTAAATGAGGTCGGCCAAGCCGTTATCGTGAATGGTGTTCGCTATCACAAGTTGATAACAGATTTCTTATGGACCTGAATGATATGTGGTGCCAACAGAATTGTGCTACTTGTCACACAGGCAACGAAAAAAATCAACCCTTTGCTGTGTTATGTCATGTCGTAGCGATGTCAATTACCCGCCACGATCAGGTGATTTGACAACGTTGGACTTTTTTCTTGGGGGAATATTTAAAATAAAAAGTGTGCGTCAATAGGCCAACAACAATTCAAGAGCTAAAGGATGAGATAATTCGGTACATTAACGTCATTGAGCCTCAATTATTTCTCAGAGTCATTTTGAAAATATGTCTCATCAGATAGAGTTAAGTCACCGAAGCCGTGGCGAGCTTTTTATTTCCCACATAAGTGTCAAAGATGCTTTTATTATAATAAAAAATATTAAGAGAATTCTCTGAAAACTTTTTGTTTTATTTACAATTCACATTGAGCGAAATTACAAATAGAATCACAAACTTATATATTCCACCCTTCATACTTATAGTGAATAATGTAAAAAGCTGCACGTGTAAGGGAGGGTTATGAAGTAACTATTACTGCAGTCATGCTCTACATAAAGCAATACGTTTTAATTTAAGTTTAATCAAGTAATCATTGTACCTTTTAAGTGGCTGAACCAGCTTAAAAATAGGACACGTTCAGAAATGTTACAAATTGATAGCTTTAGTGTAGAGCTGTACAATTTATTTATTAATTCATATGCAAAGAAGTAAATTTGAATGCGGAATTTGAAATTGTATTTGCCCCAGTTGCATCATTAACAAAAGCAATAAAAAAAATCTCTACCTGTAGCGGTTACAAATAAATAATTTAAAAGTTTGTAAATCAATCACCTGCAGGTGCTCTGCCTACCTCACTCTCTCTCTCTCTCTCTCTCTCTCTCTCTCTCTCTCTTTCCACTGCCATTGATACTGTTGTTGTTTTTTACAATTGCAATTGCAATTGCATTTTGCTTACCACGGACGATAGTTCACAATTTGAACTGCCAGCAAAAGACACAGATTTTACAGCTTCCCCAACAGACGGAACTTGCAGCAAATAAAGTTGATCGAAAAAAAGTCAAATGGAGCAGAGAAATGATTTCAAATATATTTTTATAAATTAATCTTATGTTGTGCCACATATTTTTTTTCTTAATTAATTTTGTGTTGTTTTTATTACTTTAAAGTTGTTGGTTAAATTTTATTTGAATTTCATATTTAAGTTAAAATTTAATCTCTACAGATGTTAAATATTTTGTTGTTGCTGTTGTTCTATGTTTAAATATTGATTATAACCATATTTTAGCAAAAATTGTTGTCAAACTTTTATTTGTTAGTGTAGTAGTTTTTTTTTGTCTTAAAAATGCTTACAAAGAAAAAAGTAATTTTTTTTAAATTTCCTGACTTTTTTATATATCACAGAAGATTACACTGAAAGAATAATATTCTAAATGGGAGGCTGGCTAGATTTGTAGTCTACCAGCCAAGTATTCAGAAGTTATTTTTAACTATTTTTAAAAATTTTTTTAAATTTCCATATACCCCCGTGCTGTTGCTTTGAGGGGTTTTTACCATTGCCGACTTTGCCGAGGTACCATTCCCGATTTTGCCCATGAACATTTCAAAATCAAAAATTAGGTTAATTTGAAGGCTCTAAACTTTCTGGAAGAGTTTTAACATTTTCTGAAAACTTCGTAGTTTTTATTTTATGATGCAAAACGGCAACTGCCAAAATCCTTGAGAACAACAGTACTGGGGTTTATGGAAATTAAAAAAAAAAATGTAAAATAGTCAAAGAAACTTTTGAGTATTTCGACGGTAGATTACAAATCAAGAGAGTCTCTGCTTTAAAATGATATGTGTTTCATTCGTTGGGAAGTTGCTAAAATCACTTAAAGCAACAGCACTGGGGTATATGGAAAATTTCAAAATAATCCAAAGTAACTTCCGAATGAACCATAGAAGACTGCGAGATGGGACATATATCATTTTAAAGGGGAGGTCCCCTAGACTTGTAGTATATCGCCTAAACAGTTTTGGATTATTTAAAAATTTTTTTTTAATTTTCCATATACTCTTGCTATGAGGGATTTTTCTATTCTCCATTACCACTACCGATTTTACCCATGCAAATTAATAAAGCCAAAAAGGAATTTATTCTGTAGGTCCTAAGCTTTCAGGAAATGTTATAATATTTGCTGAATAATTTTTTATATTATATTTAATTTTTTTTTGCTATTGCTTTAAGAGATTTTAGCAACTTCCGGACGAACCATAGACGAAGTTTTATTTTTCAAGAAATTTTTTTTTTTTTAACGGCTTAATATTGTTTCAGCAAACTATCATTAATTGATTAATTTAGTATTTCATTGTCTAGTATTATCGTTTACTACGATGAAGCAAATTAAATGTCAGAATATAAATCGCATTGTAATCAAAAATTTTGAAAGTTAAAAAATAATTAAATTCGCCTACAACTATTTAAAGCCATGTAGGAAACCATCATCATTTGATAATTTGA
Organism: Thelaira solivaga; assembly: GCA_947397855.1. Taxonomy (NCBI): domain Eukaryota; kingdom Metazoa; phylum Arthropoda; class Insecta; order Diptera; family Tachinidae; genus Thelaira; species Thelaira solivaga. The sequence continues at coordinate 56,712,103 of OX377612.1, forward strand.
CTTGTAATAAAAAATGCAGAAAATTTTTAATTTTAAGCAATAGCTTTTTAACGTTTTTGTACAGTTTTTCTGCGTAATTTAGTTTTTTCTAGCCTGTTTTTTTTTTTGCCAATTTAGCTTATTTTTTCTAGCTCCTGGCAATGCTGCTCCAAACATAAAAAAAATTTAAATTGTAAAAAAAGATGAATTTAAATGGTTCACTAATCATGTTGCTATAAAATTTGTCCTTTGCTGCTTATGATTCTTTTAGTGCAGAAAGTCGTTATATTATTGATAGCAATTAAATACAAAAATATATTCTAAATTGATTTAAAATGAGACTTGAAAAAAGCTTGTATGAAATATTTTATTTAAAACATACTGCGAGTACATCAAGCTAATTTTATTTTTTAATGAATGTGGCAGTTAATAATTATAACGTAAATCGATCCATATGATTGTAATAATATGCACAATCGTTTTTCTAAATAACAAAACGTTTCAGATAATAAATAGAAGTCATTACAGTTTTTAATTTACGAGTGTATGAGTACATTTTCATTATTTTTTTATTATTATTTTTTTTTTAAATAATAGATCATTAAAAGTCAATATTTGATATATGCGATCTGCTCAGCTAGATAAATACAAATTGAGGTTTTTTAAAATCTAACCTTTTTGTAAGTTGCAGAGAAAAAGCTTTGCTAAAGTTAAAGCTTTTTGAACATTTTAAAATGATTTGTATGCGAGTTTTTTTTTTGGGTTTTTCTAACATAGTTTTAGGTAAAAGATTTTTAAAATTAATTTTTAAAAGCAAGTAATACCATTTACAAACAGTAGCGGCGAAAATAAAAATACAATATAAAGAAAACAATAGGTTTTTTTAGTTTTAAAGCATTTTGTCATGACTGGTAAAAGAAATATAAAATTAAGCAAATACTTTATTAAATAAGAGTAACCAATAGTCTGGCAAATGATTTGTATTACATATGCTTATGTATGATATGTTGTTCTTTATTAAAAGTTTCAATTACTTTGTTTAGTTAGTACTTTTGTACCGAATGCGGTATTCAGTAACTTTTCGACGAAAATATTCAAAGTTTACGATTTCTAACGTGCAGAATATATTTGTCGAAAAGTTACTGAAAACCGAATTCAATAAAATATCTTTAAACTTGTGTTTTCAATACGAATGATCGTAATAAAACTTAGTGAATCGCACTACAGGCCTCAGGTATGCTGAAAGTAAACAGCATAAGAAAAATCGCTAGCAAACATTCTTCTTAAATATAAAAAAAAAAAAAATTATAACAAAAATGTTTTAAATGAAACGGCAAATATTGATTAAAATAATTTTCTTTCAATAAATTTTGTTAATTCTTAAATAAATTAATCAATTCAGTTAAATAAATTAAACTGAACGACATTTACCAAAAAAAAAAAAAAAAAGAAAAAAAATCCGTTTGAGTGTAGTTTGATAGTTTTAAATTTGTTAATGTTATAGAATCAGAAAGTACCTTTAAAATTAATAAAAAGTATCATTTTGTTTCCTTAATTAATTAAGCCAAATCTCGTAGTTTTAGAATTGCTGGTATGAAAAATTCACAAAAAGTATCATTAAAATTAAAAAAAAGTATCATTTGTTTTTTTAATGACGTTTATTTTGCTTAGAAACGCTTGACCCCAGTCTTGCACTTCTAGGTTCTATTACATTAAAAAACTAAAAAGTACCATTAAAATTAATATAAAGTACTATTTTGTCCCCTTAATGATTTTTCCCTTTGCTTACAAAAGTTAGACTTCAAACTTGCACTTAAGGTTCGTTTACATTAAAATTTTTTAAAATGATAAAGAAATTTTAAGAATGCAAAATAAATTAAATCAAATTTAAATTAAAATAAATTTTTAATTTCCTATAAAGAATTGCAAATTAATTACAAAAACCAAAAATTTCTCTTCAGCATCTCACACACAAGGCATTTCAAAGACACACAACATACATACACGTGTTTGTTTAAGCCTGATGCATTAAACACATTCAAGACAGCAGGCTACCGACCACAACCTGTCAGAAATAGAATACATGTGCTTATATGAAAATTATTATTTTCACGACAGCACGGCTACATGGCTAATTTGTATTTTCTTCGGCTGCAATGAACAATTTAGTGCTGCCAGTATAATAAAAAATGAGCGTTTGAAAATATTTCATTTTATTTGACATTCAAGAGGTGTTAAAGACATGAATTGAATTATTTTTACATTATTACGTGTTACAGGTATATCTATTCAATTTTATGTTTATGTTTTTTGTGAGCTTAAATAAATAATTTTATTTTTACACATATTAAAAAATTAACGTGGCACCACTGAAATATGTCTTTCTATAACCAACAGCTGTGTAATTACATTTCTAAACAATTGCTGCTGCCGTTTCTAATATAATTAAGTAGCTGGCTACTTGGAGACATTTGTAGCCAACTTCATTTGTAGTCGTGTAGTCGGTATCCTGCTGTCTCGAATGTGTTTAATGCATAATGATCTGGCTTCGTGTGTTCACGAGCACACATTACGCACATGTAAGTTTGCTTAAAAATTTCCATTAAAACAAAAAGAACTTGTCCCCAAGTATTTTAACTTCGTGTTAACAATACCCGTCGAGTAAAGCGTTTCTTAAAATTTAAATTTACACGCTTATAAGAAAACGATTAGTTTAACGACTTTTGATGAGAAGACATTTCCGCAGAATATTCATGATATAGTTTCAAATATTGTTGAATTTATTTGTTTAATACAAATTATGTTTTTAACTATATTCATGTTGATTTTAAATATTAACAAGCTCATTATTATGGAGAGTGTGTTTGCTTAAATTTAAATTGTAAATGCCAGCCTCAACTAGCAAACAACTAAATATGTATTCCAGTTAGTTAGTTAAATGTAAATAAAATCAGGTTTTGACTAAACTCAAAATTTTGAATTAAATATTTCGAATTTCAAAAATACAAAATAAATATTTATTCTGTAAAACATAAATAATCTTGTGCAAAGCAGCAAAAATGGGAAATTATGACAAGTAGAAACGACAACAGCAAACACAAAATAGAAACAGGTTTTGTGAAAGCTTTTATAAAAGAATTTGAGAACAAAAATAAGAAAATATTAAAACTAAATTCTCTTTAGTACAAAAAAAAAAGTTAAAAAATATAGAAATGCCATAAAATAAATAAATGAAACGGGTTTAATATTTTTGTATTTAATTATAAAATCTTTTGCTTATTAACATGAGTATGCCAATAAGAAATTACATAATTTAAAGGCAAAATGTTATAACAACAAATTAAGGAATGCGTTAGTTAATTTTGTAACTAATAATATGTATCTGTATATGTACTATATATACTAGAATATAAAAGTAATTTAATATAAAATTAAAATGTAAAATTATTCTAAAAAATTTATAAGCGTTTAACCGATTGAGAATAGACTAGCGCTCTATAGTTCATTTTAGTGAGCGCTCTTCTTAGTTCAAAAATAAAAAAGCAATAGTTCGTTCATTTAGTTCATTTGATCTTTTGTATCTTTATCACTTATACTTTTGATTGTCATTGAAAGGAATTTTTTAATAAAATAGAAAGCAAAACATCAAAACGAAATTCTAAAAAGTTTTAAATTTAGTTTTCGATTTCTTTTTTATAATTTAATTCAAAAAGTACTTTAGTCACTATGCCTAAAAAAAATTAAGGTTTAATTTTAAAATCTTAAAATTAAGCTTTTTAGCATTCATAATACAATTTCTTTTCTTCAGTTTATTTGTTTTAAATATCATTTTTGTAAAAGAAAATAATTTGCTACTTTTGTTCTTTCGTAATTGTTTTCGTTTAAGTTTAGTTCGTGCGTTCATTTGCAATAAAGAGCAAGCAAATGAACTATAGGAATTCAAAACACGGACTAGTTCGTTCAGTTCAAACAAGTGAATAGTACAATGTGATTAGTTCGTTCGTGTACTACCCAAGACTAATTGAGAATAAATTATTATTAATATGACTTATGCTGTAAGTTAACTTTGTTTGCTAATTAATATTTAAATATATTTGTGAACGCTTACAAAAACTTATTCACTGACAATTTATAAAAATTATTATAAAAGAGCTGATTTACGTCGCGGTCAAGAGCCTCAATTATAATCACAAGATGCCATTTTGAGCCACATATACGCCAAAACTAATTTGCATAGTGGAAACCCAATCCCTTGCCTTGAAATTTTAACTGAAATGAGGCGTCTAAAACATATACGCAACAAAAAACTGTGTTTCTAAGCCATAAAAGGCGAACTGTCTTGTTTTCTCGGGCTGCTTTTGAAATGGAAATAATTGAAATGCAATCATGATAAGCATTTGCAACTAAATCTCTTACTTGTTGTCGAAAAATAAAACTAAGGGGCTTTACTCGTAAAAATTAGCGTTACAAATTATTATTGAAAATTGACAACTGTGAGACACGAATTTAATAAAACACATACTCGTACAGCTGCGAAGTCAAGGCTTCCCTTTCTTTATTTATAATACCTTTGCTTACTTGTCGATACAAGCTCTCGACAATAATTAAAATAAGGCTATCAAACATGAGAAATTGATATAAATGGCTCAACTGTGCGTTATTTTGCATCTCTGACTTCAATTCTAAATCAATTATAATTAGGAGTATTTCGATAAAAACGCAGTTAAAAAATTTTTATTAATGAAAAAGAAGGCAAACATTTTTTGGCCTTATTTTTTCTTGGTGTATTTGAGGGACGAGTGAAATAATTATCATAGTACAAAAAAAAAATGGCTTTTGTTGAGACAATTTATGAATTTTAAAATCGCTTAAAAAAGTAGCCACTTTAGTAAATATGATTACGATTATTCGAAAATGGCAGTTAAAAATTAAAAAATATTTTCAATAATTTAATAGCATAATGCTGGAATAATTATTTACCCCCAAATTCATAAAAAATATTATGTGCTTATTAGGGGCTTATTTGGCAGACTTCTATGCAGTATTTGTCAAATAACCCCTTATTACGCACATAATATTTTTTATGAATTTGGGGGTTAATGTTTTGATTTAACGTCATCCCCAAAAAATATCCTTTTTGGCAACTTTATTTTTATGAGCAATAAAATGCCTTTTCTGAAGTCCAAAACCCAAAAAAAGATATTAAATAAGGATAAAAAATAAATTTAATTTCATTCAAAATGTTTGACTTCGTTAATAGGAGCGTGCGCACACCCATTGCGCACAAGTACAGCTTAAAAGTTTTAGTAAAAAACAAAAAATCTGGTTTTTTTCTTGGTTGTTTGAAGACCGAGTGTTTTGGTTTTGTGCACAAATATTGTCACTGTAATTTCTAACAAAAATACAAAAAAATTAAAATAAAACTTCCAACTATTTTGTGAAGTCCGTTCTCATTGAAGCACAAACCATTAAATTAATTTTGTTCCTTTTTAAATTTATTTATTAATTTATTATTTTTTTTTTTAAGTCAATAACAAAAAATGTTCATTAAATATTTGTTTTTTTAAGAGCTATAAAAGTTAAAAAATTTTTTTTAATGAAATTTTTTTTGGTATTGTCTGTTTCTTGTTTTTTTTTTTGTTTTTTAATTTTATTTAGATATTTAGTCTTAATCTACAATATTAAAACTAATTTGTATCTGTAATTTTTGGCACAAACTACGAGTTTATTAAAGAATTTAACAGGATGAATGACCGCGATTGTAATCATAACCTCTTGCATATGAACCTGCATCATTGACCACCTTTACGAGAAGTACTTTTTCAGGGACAACGGCATACCCACCAGAATATCCACCATCATAACCGCCGCCATGAGCATGACCACCGCCGTAATTACCAGCGTCATAATGACCGCCCTCGTAGTGACCTCCGCCATAACCGCCGCCATGACCATGACCACCGCCATATCCACCGCCATAACGACCGCCATAACCACCACCATAACCACCGCCCAGACCAACACCAGCATGTACGCCACCTTGTAAGCCTGCATGCAATCCACTTAGCAACTTAAGCTTAAAGTTAATTAATTCACCAATAGGATCTCCTAAAAAGAAACCTTGAGCACATGTGGCCACTGCAGCCAAAATTAATAAAATACTAGCGATGGGCTTCATATTTGACAAAACCGAAATCCAATGAACGAAACGATACGGTGTAAACTAATTGTTAATTTCAATATAACCAGCCATTTATATGAAAAATTTTTTTAAAAGAAAACACCCAAAACTGTTGGTTCTAGTGCTAAAAAAAAAAATCCATTTTCAAATATTGACTAGAACCCTCAAAAAAAATTTAACATCTTAAAATCACTTTTTGCAGCATAAGCAAAAAAGAGACAAATAGTAGCACTTGAAATAAATTAAATTCTATTTAAAACATTTTTTGTTGTAGTTTTACTCATTTACATAGAAATAGCCCTGACTATTTTCAACAAAACTAAACTAAGCAAATCAATAAAAAAACAAATAATTCTTTAATATAAAACCAGTCATAGAGGCGTCTTCTTACTATTTAGCAGGTGACCAAAATACAAGTATCTTTTTAAATTGCGTATTGTTTATGGTAAATAATTTGTCCAGGTTTGTCTGTCACTATTGTATTGGAAATAAAACTGAGTCTTGTTATGATTTTCCTACTTGGGTGTGCCTAAAAAATTATCTTTTCAACAAATATAATTTTCGCATCTGGGGCTTGTAAAACTTGCACGTCATTCATGCGAAGAAGAGTAAGAACTGAAAGATTTTTAAAATTTTGTTTTTTGAAATGCTACCGGTAATGCTTTTTTAATCAATGAAGACGGCTTTAAAGTTGTGGTTAGAGAATATTTACTATGTACCTGAATTTAAAGGGATAAACTTGTATGTAGGAAAGTGTGTTATGTTAACTGACTAACATACAATCAATCTTATAAGCTTTAAGTTCAGAAATCTTGTTAAAGACTAGCTTGATGATATAAATTTTCCGAATCGGAGCTGCGATTTCGGCTTGCTTAAGTGCGCTTAAAAAAGATTTACCCCCTAAAACCAATTCCGTAAGAACCACACCGTCAACAAACCTAAAGAAATATATTCGGACATGATAAGCTGCTGCGAAACCAATCGTCACCAGTCACTTTAACAAAAAATTGCCTAACAAAAATAATATTAACATTTGTAACTTCTACGATGTCCATAATCATAGTCACACTTATGTCGGTATTTTTTTAAAAACGACTTTAAATTCATATAATTCTTATGAACAAAAGGCAGCTCTTTTTTGTGACTTTGATTATGGCCCATTAAATTTAAGTCATTTATGCTTGTATTCAAAGAAAATTAAAGTAGATTTAAAATCAGTATTGTGACAAAATTATATAAAAAATTTGTCATAATTTATACTTGAAGTCGTCATTAGGCTCTTTGAATACCAGCCTTAATTTTTAAAATGCAACTTGTACATATTTGGACCACCTGGTATTTTAGTTTCTAATCATTTTTAACCCAAAAACTCTGTCACATGTAAAATCATTTTTAGATTTTTCTATATGAACTTGTCGATACCAAGCAAAACGTTTCAAAACTGAAACGCTTTTTTTATTTTTGTAAGCAAATAAAAAAAAACAAATTTAAATTCGGGTTATGCCGAATCTTATATACCCTTCACTGTTGTAATAAACTATTACTTATTTTAAAATTCACACATTTTTGTTAAATTAGATTAATGGGTAGAGCACTAATCTATCAATCGGGGGGTCGTGTAGATTAATGATTTCCTCTCTCAATCTACATATACTAGCATGTTAAATTCCTAATTGAAAGCCGCAAATTTGTGTTGTTAAAAAAAATAAAAAAAAAAAATTTCCTACAATGAAATGGCACATATTGTTTAAAATATTTCTTTTCAATAATTCAGAAAATAACACAATTCTGAAATCATTACTTAGCTTCATGTAAAGACAGTCAAATTGCCGTTCTAAGCTAAAAAGCCACTACATGTCAATCTAATTTTGTATGTCATGATACGAGGTCGCCAAAAGCAAACGAAAATACAAAGAAAAACTATGTCAAATATGTATGATCTTTGATTTAATGCCTTTTGCATATTTGTATTTAAAGTAAGTTTAAGTTTTGCTTTTAAATTTCATTTGTTTCCAGCAGATTAAAAAGAGTTTGTAATCATGCTTTCAATATGTTTTAATCATTTGTTTTGCACGATTTTTACTCAAATTATTCGTTCGTGTACTTTAATTGATTGAAAACACATACAAAATTTTAATCATTCACAGTAAACGAAAAATTTATTTTTTCATTTAGATTTTCTCTGCAATTTTAAAGAAAAATTGTAACTTTAAAACTTAAGAATTTTTGATTCAGTAAAATTTTTAACTGTCAACTGCACGCAAAGAAAAAAGATGATTGAATATGGTCACCGCAAACATACATAGTTTGTTCTTCACAAAAATATTATTATTAACTTGAAGCATCTAAATATTATTATGATTACGATAAAAGTCAATGGAATGAAAAAAAATTATTTATACAAAAAATTTATAAAATTTTTTTTTTTTTTTAAATAAATATTTATATAAAATTTGTATGTATTTAAAAAAATATAAAAAACATTTTTAGCCCTGACCGGCGGTTGAACCGCAACATCTGCAGTTGAAAAAAATTTTAATATCTTTGATTTAAAAATGTAAATGGTTAGATGCACCACCAGAATATGGTTGCTTTGTAAAAGCAAAAAATTATACTCGTAACTATCATTCCTACTAAAACTGTATACATTGCTAAATGAAGTTCGCTATTTATAAGGTTCCAGAATATATACGAGTAGACTTTATATGGCACTTGTATGGCGTAAAAATTACACAAATGGAATAACCAACTTATATACCATATGCTTTCCTACTTACTTATAGTGAAGGGTATAGAAATTGAAATCTACTTAAATTTAACTAATAAATTCACAACTATTTGATTGTAAATTTTAATACAACAAAAAGTTATCTATGAAATATTTAGCTTAAGATATTAAATAAATTTATAGCGTTCGGCGAAATCATCTACTTGAACAGCTTCAAGAGCAGAATAAAATAAAATTAGTAAATAAAATTCTGTAAAAATTAACAGCAAATGATCCCACGATATCGGATGTTCTCATAGTCTTAATGTAGTTTGAATATTTTTATTTATCTATAAAAAATGTGTTAAATTTTATATTTAAAAAAAATTAACTTTAAGTTATTTTTGCTTACAGTCCTTTTTAAGTAGAAATTGTAAGCATAAACAAATTTTTCATTCACTTTATTTTTCATATTAAAATATCTTAAATTTTTATTGTTATTTTTCACTGAACGGGAGTCAAAAAAGTTATGTAAATTTGAAAAACTTTTAATTTCACTTTATCTCACAACAAGAATCGACCGCCATCATACTTTAGTTGATAGAAAACGAATACAAATACTCTGGAAAATTTTGCATTGTTTAATGGTGCTATTAGTCACTTCTCTTGCTTCCCATTAGAATTTTTTTTAAATATTTTTCCGTTTATTATTAATAATTTAATAATTAAAATTTTGTTTGTCATTTGTAGGATATAAAAATAAAATTTTTATAAGCTGCATGCATGTTGCCATGAGCTCTGAATTTGAAATGTTTTGTTGCAAAAAAAAACCTTTTTTTTCTCAAGTTAAAAGTCGTGACACGTAACCAAAAAGTTATTTGTGAAGTTTTTTTGCCACAGAATTCAGTTTACAAATTTATTTTAGCATTTCAATCAATGCCAATCATTCAAAGAAAAACACAATGGATAATAATTCAAAATATGCTTGCGGAATTTTGATAATAAGAAACATCAATTTATTCAAATTTGCGTTCAATAAAATTTCGGAAATGATGTCAAAATAATTGGTTTTTGAAAATTAATGAAATCAAATAACTTAATTAAAAAGTATCCAACAATTTTAAGCCAAAGTTTAGATTTGTTAAAGGTCATTAGTTTCTCCTTTTATAATTAAAAAAAATTAACTAAACATACAAACTATAAAATGAATTTCTTTTTAAAATGGAAAATTGTATTTAAAAAATATTTTTGTTTGTTTATTAAAAGATGACATCTGCTACACGCTACATTAAAAAACTGTTTGGTTATAAAATCAAAATTAACCACCCATAGATTACATATATTATGAATATTCCAAAGTTTTGAGAGAAAATTCCCCAAATCAGATAACTTGCCATGTTAAAAAAAGAAAGGGAAAAGTTAAAAAACTTCCAAGGAATTTGTAATCATAATTGGGCTGATAATGAATTAAAGCTTATTTTATTATTTGTATTACCTGCGACTGTAAATATTTGGTGTTTAAATTTTTTTTTGGAATTTTTAAAAGTCGGAACTTTCTTATTTAAAAATTTTTTTTTAAATTTTTTTTTCAAAGCTTAAAAAAAATAATAGTTGTTGTTGCATTCTGTGAACTGTGTGAAATTTGTTTGAATTAACTGTAGTGTGCTGTAGTACTAAATTTAAGCAAGAAAAATCTCAGTTCTGCTCAAATCGGTAATATTTTTAACGATATTTTGTATTGTTAACTTAAGCATAATTTATTTTTGTTATTTACTAGGTGGTTTTAGGCGGAACTTTTAATATTGTTTGGTTGTTGTGCACGGTATTTTCATAACAGTGGTGTCATTTTATTTTACATTTAACTACTAACGTTAACAGCGTTTTAGTGAATCGCACATTCTATAGCACAAACAACAAAATGAGTTGTTAAAAATAACAAAGTTACTATCCCGCACTACAGGCAGTTAACAGTTTATACGGAGACATTCGGGATGAATTTAATGCTTTTAAAAAATCTGTTGGGTAATCCATAAATTCATCTTGATCTTTAACTGTATAAATAGATTTATAAGTCTTTCACGTATCATATGAGTTGTTATTTTTGAAAAAAAACTTAAAAAAAAAATTAGTTAACGATAATCTTAGTAAGATATAAACAGCAGAAGCAATTTTTTTAAAGTGAACTTATACCACTTTCAAAATTAACCATTCATCCTAGGAAATTTGCCGAACGCTATAAATCTATTGATACAGTTAAAAACAAGATTAAATTGTGAATTTAAGAATTTTGATAATGACGCCAACTTCAATTATTTTGTTATAATAAAAAAGTAGTTTAAAAATGGTTTGATCCCTCCAAAGGTATAAGCAACTTTTTCTGAATTATAGAGAGCGTATGTACCAAATTTAAATCCTTAGAAAAATATAATGTTTGACATAAAATAAAAAATTTTTGATGTTTTCTAAAAAAAAAAATTTGTTGTTAAATTTAAAATGGTTGGCTGAAAAGTATATGGAGTCTTAGTTGAAGTTAAAAGACAGCTCACGTACAAAATTTTATTCAAAAAATTACTTGGAAATAAAAAATTTCTATAGCAAACAAACAGAAAATTAATTTTATTTACTGTTTTCTCTTTGTTTGTTCTCTATACAAATATTTTTTTCAAACCAATTATTATTTATTTCCTGGAATTTGCCTTTAGAGTTTTTTTATAAAATAATTTTTTTTTATGAATTTTTTCAAGTCACAAAAATTGAGATTTGTGTGAGTAGTTGTTTATTAGATCACTGAACTTCTCATTATGTTGTTTTTATTAAAACATTGAAACCGGTTTTAATTGTTTATATTTTAATTTCATTTAGTTTCTATTTGCTAGCATAAATATCTATTTTTATAATTTTTTTTTTCATTGTTAACTTAAATTGCTCTATGCTGTTGATAATTTGTATATCAAGAATTTGGATTAATTCATAGTTTAACTGACAAATAAATATTTATTCAGGTACCCCATATTGATTAAACTTAAAGAAACATATAGAGATTGTTAATAAAATAAAATTTAAAATATATTGTGAGTAATCTTTTGTCGTTTCTGAGTTATTTTTAAAGAAATATTTAAAAATGTCTTGTTATAAAAATCATTAAAAATTTATGCTTGTATTCAAAGAAAATTACAGTAGATTTGAAATCGATAATGTGACAAATTTGTCATAACTTCTGCTTGAAATCGTTAGTAGTCATTTTGAATACCAGCCTTAATCTCTATTTGTGCTCAATTCAAATTTATGTTACTTTGCAAAATGTTTTATTTTCATGGAAAGTTTTCAAAAAATTGTTTACTTAGAAAAGCATATCCATATAGCTATTTTATCAGATGCTACTCTGAATCATCAGTGGATTACTCCCAAGTCTTAGCCAAACATTTGAATACTTATTTTCTTACACCATTAGACTAAATTAAGAAAAAAAAAATATTAAAAAAAAACTTTTAAAGAAATGGCCAAAGAATGTATTGGTCTTTGATCCTTATTTTTCAAAGTAATAAAATGAATGTACGCACTCAGTTTTTATACGAGTACATAAAAAAAGTAATTCTAAGAATGAAAATAAATTAAATTTTATTTAATTTCAAATGCTTGCAAACATTTTTTAATGCTGAAAAAAATATTTAATTTCCGACAAAGAATTTCAATTTAAAGGCAAAAATCAAAAAGTTCTTTTCAGCATCTCTCTTTCAATAAGATTACTGTTTTGTAGCTCTATTACACACAAGGTATTTAAAATACACAAGTTTGCATAAGACCGATTGTCTGGTTTCGAGCGTTTGCAAGCACACATTACTCACATGCATGTTTGCTTTCGTTAATAGGAGTGTGCACACATACCTTACTTACATGTGTAGCTTAAAATTTCATATGAAAAAAAAAAACAGGAATTAAGCAAAAACTAATGTTTGTATTCGAAGAAAATTAAAGTAGACTTGAAATCGATATTGTGACATATTTGTATGAAAAATTTGTCATAATTTATACTTGAAGTCGTTATTAGTCTCTTTGAATACCAGCCTAAATTTTCAATTGTATTTTTAATTTTTCTCCCTCATTTGTTAACCGATTTTTTTGATTTTTTGCCCCTACGTTATGACTATAATTTTTTATAAAATTTTTTTTTTCTGTTTTGTATTTTAGACAAAATACGTAAAAAAACCATCCAGAAATATAGTAAAATATTGGGATACTCAGGGTTTTTACTAATGAACGGATTGTGCTGAATTTCAAAAGCAACAACTGACTGCTAAATTTTTCTATACTTTGCCTAGGGACAGCAGAAAGTTTATTTACACCTACAAACAGACAGACAGATATCACTTAATCGAGTCTGCTATTATTTATAAAGCGTCTATTAAGCGATCATGCGCGTATTTTAGCACGAAATTGCTGTTTGACACGCATGATGACTCTTACAATTTTTTAAATATTTTTCTTTGCTGAAATGCGGCGCATGATCTTCGAATAAGCGCTTAACAATCTAGATTATACTTCCTTATAGGGTGGCATGGTGGCACAGTGTTGGAATTATAAAAAAAATTAAGAAACTTATATGTACTTCTTCCTTATAGCGAAGGTGATATTAGAAATTAATTCTAAGACTTTCAACATTTGCTGCCAGAGTCTAGGCAACCCTCAGACTGATAGGTTAGCGCACTACCCAGAAATCTACAGGGGGGGGGGGGGGGGGGAATTGCCGCTGTTTCACCTTAGATTTTGTTTGTGTAAAAAGCTAAAACCAACACACATAAAGAAAGCAAAATATGTCTGTGTATAATTTTTAATAGACAAGAATAAACAAAAAGAAAAAATGAAAGATATTGGATATTTACACTTAACACACACTTATGTGTAAATGTAGAGAATAATTGCAATGACCTTTTAGAATTTGGCCTTGGTGAAGGTCATTTTAAATGATGCTTCAGTGGAGCTTGTTTGCAATTCAGTTGCCAAACATAAAACCGAAAAAAAACTAGTTGCTTTTAGAAATATTGAGCTGCCAATAAATGATTAGGAACTTAACTGTATTAGAAAAAAATAGAGCAAAACCTGCAGCTGTTGTAAGTGCTCAGAATATTATCAGTCTTGGTTAGTACGCGAACGAACTATTACCATTGTGCTATTCACTCATTTGAACTGACCAAATTAATCCGTTTTTTAAACTCCTCTAGTTTATTTGTTTGCTCTTCATTTTAAGTGAAATGAAGATGCAGGCGAAGCAAGGAAAGTTTTCCAGTTTTTTCTTTTACAAAATTTAAACTGAAAGAGAGAATTATGAGAAAAACGAACTAAAATGAATTACGGAGCACAAGACTAATTATTATTATTTATTAAATATTAATTTCTTGTACAACAAGATTACCTAACATCCAAATTCATAAAAAAACATTTTTGTTTATTAAGAGTTTAATAAGCAGTTTTTCTTTCGAAATTTGTTTAATAAACGCTTATTAAACAAAAATATTTTTTATGAATTTGGCTTTAAGTCTCATAATTATAGTACAGGATTTTGCAAAATTTACAATGAAAATTTCACAAAAAAAAAAAAAAAAAAATTAATAAATGAAATTAAATAATTTCATCAATTAAATTAAAATCAATTCCAAGAAGACAACGAATTATTTTTTTAAATTTCAAGACTAGTTTTTGTTGTTGTTTTTATTATTTAACTTACTTTATCTCTATTAATACATTTTAATTTTATTTGGTAATTTACCAACTGTGGGAATAACTTCCACTGGACGCTTGGGCGCTGGCTTGTGCATAAGAACCGCTGCTACTACCACCACCATAATGTTGATTGTTGCCACCGCAGGTGTTACAGCCGCCTCCAGTACCAGGATGTCCACCACTATAACCAACAGCATTGCCAGAAGAATAAGTACCCTGACCGCCAGAACCACCATAACCGCCATCATTGTAGCCACCACCACTATAGCCACCACCATTGTAGCCACCACCACTGTAGCCACCACCACTGTTGTAACCACCTTGACCACCATAGCCTCCATGCCCACCGCCGCCACCACTATAACTTACGGGAACTTTTTGTACAGTGTATACAGGAACTTGCTTAACTGCAACTACTTGGTAACTATCACCACCACCTCCATGTCCATAGCCTTGATTGTAATTATGACCACTATAGCCACCACCACCACCACCACCGCCGTAACCAAAGCCACCACCATAGGATAAACCACCACCGCCACCGCCACCATAACCATAATCACCTCCACCCCCAATACCAATTCCAAACAATTTCTTTTTCAATTTATGTAGAGTAGGAGAAACTGTCACCACTCCAACAAGTAACAGCAAAACTAAAATTTTTTTCATTTTATATCACTTAACGAATTTTTTATCCCGTATCGAACTTAAAATTTAATTAAATTTTTAAATTAATTTTCCAACAAGACTTCCTTCCCTGTACGCTTGATTAGAAACTTTGCACTGTACTGAAATGTTTGGTTATAACAACCTTCACATTTATACTCCATGATGGAAAATATATTATTCTAGACATGATTTTTTTATTTCTTATTATAATTGTTTTTTTTTCAGTTTTTGAGATTTGTTTGCTTTTGTTTGTTTTTTTTTTAACAATAATTTCATGCTTGGTGTGCTCTGCTCTGCTCTGCTCTTTAGGTGGTGATTTGATATATAAAGCCGTCATCAAATTGAAAACGTCATCCCTGGCTATACTCGATTTCAGTGTAAAGCTTTAAATAAATAACAAGCAACTTTACAACTTAATAAGGGAACATTAATAATTGAAAAGTTTTCTGTTTTTTAAATAAAAAAAAAATATTTAAGGATCCTCTACAATTGATAAAAATTTTTTACTTAACTTTAGTATTTTGACAGGAGTAAATATTCATATTAATTATTACTGTTTAGCTTCATTCACTGCTGACAATAAATATAACCCATTTGGTATCAAATCACAACATTTGGGTTCGAAATGATACCACACGTTGTCAATTTGACAACGTTTGTTAATAATTTGGAAATTTGATTACATATTGTTGTCAATTCCACAACGTTCCTTAACAAGTTGATAGCATCGGTTGTCAAAAAATAAAATGGTAAATTTCAAAGACCCATCGTTGTCGATTGTACACATTGTCATAATGACTACATACGTTGGTGATATTGTAATGCAATTTTTAGATCAGTGACCAAGTGACTTGTTCCCTCTCTCATTCTAATTTTACTTCTAACGAAGCTTGAAATACGTTAATAAAATGTTATTATTGTTTTAAGAAAATAAATTTATTTATTGACATAAAAAATTTGGCAGTTTCATACAAGGACCTTGACCTTGTTTTTTATTTATTATTCCAGCAAAATATTCAGAAATAAATATATAAATAGTTTGTGTTAGCTCATTTCTAAGTCGCGTTATACCAACTGTAAATAATTATTGTTTAATTTATTTCAATTTTGCTTTCCAACACAAGTGTCTATAATTAATTTTGAGCGTGTTTGTTTAGTTGGGAAAACCATCATTCAATATCACTGCGATTCATCTTTAATTTTTGTTTTTTTTTTCAATATTTTGTTTATTGTTTTAAAGTGTCAGTTTTGTATATTGAACTGTGCAAACAGCCCAGCAGAAATTGTGGGACTACAAGTTAGAATTTAATTAAAATGGGGTAAATCGATACAAACAAAATTTATTTTTATGAAAACACTGTTCGTACTGCAATAAAGCTCTGAGCTAAGTTTAGACAAAAAAACACAGGGATTTATAACATGACCCTTTTAGAATATCACAATATAAACAAGATCGAGTTTGTAATTTCTAGAGGGAATATTTTTTCATACAATATTTTTCATTGTTGCATGTGAACGCGAATATATTTTGAGATATTTTTATGTCACAATCCAGTTTAGGGGATTTTGTAGACATTGATAATTTGAATTTCTTGAACTGAAATTCATTATTTATTTTAGGATTAACAAAATATTAGAGAAATGAATGTCTATGATTTAGGTGAGCACCTGCCGCTAGGGCCTTATCTCACCGTGGTCAAACCACGAGTGGTATTCCTGCCTACCACTATAGCCCTTGTGACCAATAAAGGACACAGATAGCAAATTATGGGTGTTTCTGCCATGTCACACACACCACCCTTGTTAAGGTAGTTGGGCCTATCCAAAACCCGTGTCGAGTATCATTCTGTTTCTATGAAACAGCACATCGAAGAACATGCCACCCTGCCAAAGGTGACATGAACTCCAGCGTAGCTTTTGGTATCAACCACAGCCACCACGCGAACCCCCGAAAGGGACCTCACCAATAACCGGTCACAGATTCCGCCGTTCCAGCGTTTGGGTGTGCACGAAGTCCACAGACCGAACAACGAACCAGGGATGCTGTCTCCAGAACATCATCCATTAAACCCCGTGGGGTTGGAACGAAGTTCGGTCCACAGACTCCGAGCACTCATTGTTCAATCTTGGTTGTGAGCATCAGCTCTTAACCCATTGTTCGGACGTTTGTGCTTCCTCTGTGTGTCTACCGGCTCCCGTGGTACCAGTGTTGAGAGTCACTGGTCAGACCCCAAAGGTATCCTTTAGGTAAACCCTCAGGTTTCCTTCTGCGAGATTCAAGCCCATGGCAGTTTCCCCGGATAGTGATACATCAAGGTGGGACATTTCACCGAGAAGACACACCCGGGGGTAATTATTAGAGAATAAAAATATTTTAATTAATATTTTTCATTTTATTGGAGAGATATTATGTGAATACTTAGCTTCTCCAGTGTAGGGTATATAAAACCCGCCACTGTCGTACTCAACTTATTTTCACTACTTTTTTTTTTGTTTCTGAATTGTAATATCATGTAATACAAGTATGAGAGCAAGTTATGGAAATTCTTGAGTAATTATCAGTGAATCCCCATTGAGCCGGTAATAATTCAAATTATTAATTTTATGTTGTTTTGTTAAATTTTTTTTTTATTTGTAATTGTGGAATTTAATTTTTCTTTAAAACATTTTCATTTAGAATGAAATGCCATCAAACGAATATGTCTGTTAAAAACTGTTGTAATTTTTTATTGTTTTATGAATATTAACTAACTAAGCGTTTGCTAAAATTATACTATTTACAGGCTCGTCTTTTAGCTTCAATTAGAAAAATTATTCATAAATCAAGATTGAATTTGATTTCTCACATCAGCACTGCTTAGCATTCTGATATCGTTTTGCTTATTTTAATGTAAAATTTGAGGAATTTCTTTTCAGTAAAGTGTGTATATTATTGGACTAAGTAGGCCTGTAAGAGAATTTAGTCAAATCTAGTTTTCAAAAATTACTTCTTATGAACATGCCAGCTCGTAAGTGAAATTATATTGACTTAATTTCTACAGACAGAAGGAGATCTCTAAATCGTCTCCACTATTTATAAGGATTGAAAAATTACAAACAGAATCATAAACTTATATACTTATACCGTTCTTGCTTACGGTGAACGGTATAAAACTATATACTCGTACACTCCAACAGAAGGTAGAGTCTGACATGTAGCAAACTACGTGTGTTGCGGAGCTGAAGCATAACAAAGTGTCGTTATGCATTTTAATAAGTTTGTTTATGATTGTTCGTTTTATTTTTATAAACTGATACATTTCACATACAACACTGTTCGTGTTTGGTAAGTGCTTGTGTGTTTTTTTTTTATTGTTTTACTTCATGTGTCAAACAAAAGACTTAAGCAAAAAGCGTGGCAATTTATTTATAAAAAAAACAAGGAATGACTAACACAAGAAATGTCTTCTCTTTTTTTTTGGTTTTCCTTTGTCGTACTTAAAGTCGTAAAATTTGTAAATTAAATTCTATATAAAAAATTAATTGAAAGCATGCAAATACACACACATACACTTACTAACGAATCAGGAAAAATACTCTGATAAACATATTGTGTTAAACGTTTTTAGATTTTTTTGTTTGTTGTTTTTTTTTTTAATAGATTAAAATAGACAACCTACTGACTGACTGTGTTGTAACTGCTTAATTAGACCGAAATTTTTAACATCATATTCATAAGAAAACATAAAGCATGCAATAGTTTTAAAAATATTTTTGATTTATAAGCCTCAAATAAATTTCATTCATTTAAAAAAAAAAAATTATTTATGAACGAGCAAAATTTTAGGTTTTAAAAAATTTTTTATAAAAAGTACTTTTAAGCCGCATTTTTGAAAAGCAAAATATAAAATTTCTAATCTTAAAAATTATAATTTGTCTTAGATTTCATTTTATTAATTAAAAATTCTATAAGATAAAAGCAAACGCTTCTCAAACATCTGTAATGAAAGTAAAAATTCTAGAAATTTGCAAAATAGATCTTAAAGTTCGTGAAGCGATTATATCCCCTCATGATAATAATAATAATACAAATTTTGAAGAAAGAAAAGGCAAAATTTCAACTTAGTTTTAGCTTAAAGAAAGGCTAAATTGAATTAAATTGAATTTGAGATATTTAAAGGAGACTACAAACTCTGCTATAAATTTTGTAATTAAAATTAAAAAAAAAATATATAAATTTTTTAATTTAATGCTTGTTCTTGTATGAAAAACAGAATACATTTTAGAGCAGTAATAACGATTATAAAAATCATGGAATAGCTAGTTAAATTTTGTTAGTAGATGACGATTTCGAATAAAAAAATTTTTGCAAACATTTTTTAAAACAAACAAAATGCTAAAATAATTAATTAATTTCAGATAAAGAAATTCCAATTGACGTTACAAATTAAAAATTACTCAGAAATCTTATCAAAAAGGGAGAAAAAAGTCGTGATGGTTTTTCACTCATAACTCCGCACCATTTGGGTTGAATTTCAAAAGCAATCTAAACTTATTATTTGAAATTTCCATATACCCCAGTATTGTTGCTCTAAGTGATTTTAGCAACTTCCCAACGAACCATTAAAGATTGTGGAATGAGACACATATCATTTTAAAGAAGAGACTCTCTAAATTTGTAATCTACCACCGCAACATTCAGAAATTATTTAGGATTATTTTTAAAATTTTTTTTTTAAATTTCCATATACCCCAGTACTGTTGTTCTCAAGGATTTTGGCAGTATCTGTTTTGTATCATAAAATAAAAACTATAAAATTATTCGAAAATGTTAAAACACTTCTAGAAAGTTTAGAGCCCACAGATTAAATTATTATTTAACTTTGGTAATTTTCTTTGGCAAAATCGGGAATGGTACCTCGGCAAACACAGAAAGGGCAAAGCCTGCAGATGCTAATACCGCCTAGTTTTGGCTCACTTCACTTGCAAAATCTGGAACGGTGACCCCCCCGAGATTTCCATTTTCATACAGAATTCATGCATTTTTTCAAATATGTCATAAAATAAAAACTAAAAACTTTCTAATAAAAATGAAAATATTATCGGAAAGGACAAAGCATGTAAATGCTAACACCGCCTAGTTTTGGGTCACTTCATGGGCAAAATCTGGAATGGTGACCCCCCGAACTTTCCATTTTCATACAGAATTCATGCATCTTTTCAAATACGTTTTATGTCATAAAATAAAAACTAAAAACTTTTGGCAAAGTGGGGAATTATAAAAACACTTCAAAGCAACAGCATTAGGGTATATGGGAATTTAAAAAAATTTTTTAAAATAATTCAAAGTAATTTCTAAGTATTTGGATGGTAGATTATAAATCTCGACGACCTCCCCTTTATATAAGGGTTTATATCCCAACCCGTAATCTTCTATGGTTCATCCGGAAGTCACTAAAATCCCTTAAAGAGACAGCACTGGGGTATATGAGAATTTCAAAAATTTTTTTAAAATAGTTCAAAGTAATTTCTGAGTATTTGGATGGTAGATTATAAATCTAGACGACCTCCCATCTCGCAATCTTCTGTGGTACGTTTGAAAGTTACTTTGGACTATTTTGATCTTAACTTCCCAACGAACCTATAAAGATTGTGCGATGGGACACATATCATTTTAATGGGGAGACTGTTTAGATTTGTAATCTATCGCCCAAATACTTAGAAATTACTTTGGACTATTTTTAAAAATTATCTAGAGACTTTATAAACTTGATTACAACACCTAGAAGAACAGGCATATATAAACTTTAGAGGGTGGCACATGTATGGTGTATAAATTACAAATAGAATCGCAAACTTAGTTTTCAAATTGATAAAATTTCTAAATCAGTGTCTGCCTTTTGAGCCGAACTGAAATAATGATGATGTGGACTAAAAATATAATTAATAATTATTAATAATTTGATTAATTGAACATTTTTTGTTTAAATAACATGTAAAATTTTCACAATTCAAAAAACTTTTCTTATAAATTTATTAGTTTAGTCGACCTTTTTCTTTTTTATTAAAACGGCTAGAGCTAGAGTTCTTATTTTATAAATTTATTTTTATAACGATATTTCGCTCCAACTTATGGAGCTTTTTTAGGATATG
This sequence comes from Thelaira solivaga, assembly GCA_947397855.1. NCBI lineage: Eukaryota > Metazoa > Arthropoda > Insecta > Diptera > Tachinidae > Thelaira > Thelaira solivaga. Next base: position 56,733,489 of record OX377612.1, read on the forward strand.
CATAATTATAAATTAGTCAAATTGTTAAAATTACTTATTTTAAAAAATTTTGTTGGCAAAATAATAAAAATAATAATTTTTTTTCTTATAAATTTTCACAGAGTGTGAGTTTATATTTATTTATTAGAAAGTGATCAATGACTGACACTAAATTATTTAAAGGCTTAAATATTTTTCTTCTTTATTACGAAACACCTTGTAAATAATTTTTGTTTCTGTATGATTTCTCTTCTTCATGTACCACAGTAATAAGCACCACCACCTTCACATTAATGTAAGCGTGCTGTAATAAAAAAAATACAAGTAAAAACAGATACCTATTACTTTCATTTTTGTAACTTGACATTGAACTTGTCCCACGTTAATTGACATCACAGTACATTAAATTGAAACAAATAATAAAACCGGTTAAGTGGTATGCTTGCTGATATTATTAGCATGTTAAGAGTAGTTTTGTTGCTGAATATTTTAAACAACTGAATTTTATGAACCGGGTTTTTTTACTTAAAGAAAATAAAAAAAAAAATTTTAAATTTCCAAACAAAAAAAAACTCAATTGATTTTAAATGTGTTAAATAATTTACAATTTTAAAATGAACAATTAAAGTTTTTTTAATATGCACTCTAAAACAATTGACTATATTGTCTGGCTTTAAAAGTCGGCCTAACCAGTAGACGTAAAAAAAATTTTTAAGAAAGGGTATATTTGATAAATCATATCACTCTTATTTAGTTCGAATAACTAACCTCACCTAACCTTCCAAACAATGTGCAGAAAATTATGGTTTGCTTTTATATTAGACGACAAACATCTGATTTGCTGCTCACTAAAAATTTTTATGTAACGAAAATCGAACATTAACGTAAGCATTTCTATATAAAATTGGGGCTCACACAAAAATACTTTTTTTCTTTGTACGAAAAAAAATGTCAAAATCAGTCACTTCTTTGTTTGTTGTCATTTGTATACTTTTTTTTATAAAGGTAACTTAAAAAGCACAGCAACCTTTTATATTTGCAATAAATATTTTTTATTAATTTTTAATTTAAAAAGAAATTAAATTTTCTTTTGTGTTTTATATTTTTTTTCTGCTTTTTTAAGTTGAGAGTTTAAGAAGTGTTTATTTTTAAAGTAAATTTATAATGGCGTTTTCTTTTCTAACAAAAATGTTGCATATATTCTGCCTTCCAAGAATTTTTGCATTTTAATGTTAAAAAATTTAATACATAAAACCAAAATCGCGTTTAATATAAAAAAAAAAAATTTTTTAAATGGTAAATGTGTTGCACTCAATTTATAAGTGAGGGTAAATAGTGCACTTTTTTACAACTGTGTCAACTACTTGTTTATAAATACAATTAAGCAAATTATTTAATTTGTATTTATGAGCTGAAGGCCTAAAATGCCATTGCTCCCCTCCCTTTGTTTTTTCTTCTTACCTTATAATTTAAAAGAATTAATAAATAAATAAATAATTTATATTTAAATGAAATAAGAGATTCAGCATATTCTTCATTCAAAATTTATACTATTGGTCACTTTTGAAGCAAAATTTATTTTTTTTAAGTGAACATTTTTTTTTTTTTGTCAACTGCTTATCAGTGGTGTTAACGTTACATAAAAACTTATTTTTGCTCTATTGAAACTATAAGAAAGGCATCACGTTGTGCAGTTTTAGGCAACTTGCTTAAAAAATATTACATTATTTAAAGTTAGAAGGTGTTTTGAGAATAGAAAATGCTTTAAATAATTTAAAACGGCTTTTCTTTGCAACTGGCGTGTTTTTTATTTTTATTTTTGGTTTTTTTTTTTAAAAGTTTAAGTAGTGTAACATGTTGTTTTTTTAAAAATACATTTATAGTTTACAGCGGGTTTTCTTTAAAACTAACGTTTAATTTATAAAACTGTTGTTTTATTGGGAAGGCCAAACGAACGATAAGTTAAAACTTAGTGAGCCTTATTTTCAGTCGAAAATAAGTGACTGATGCTCCTTTGCTTTCGTTTCGCATCGAAATAAAGAGCCTTATATTAGTTAATCTTAAACTGATTTAAAGAATTGTAACAAAATATTAAACTCCTTCAAAAAATTTTATATAAAAAATTCGTATTTGAATTTATAATTTTTTTTAAAAAGCTTTGTTTCGAAACAGATCTTGTTGAAACGCTGGTAAGCAGCTAGAAAAAGTTAAGCTTTAATTCAACCGTTGTTGAAAAAAAATGGAAAGATTTTGTTTTTTAAATTTGTTATTTAAAATTTCAACAATAAAGTAATTGTTGGCTTTGTATATTTAACTGGAGAGCCACCTTTTGTTAGAAACAAAAAAAAAGCTGTGATTAAAAGTTCAACGTGTTTTAATAAAAAACTTTTAAGCTTTTATGTACTTTATATTCTGCCGTCAAATCGTAATAAAAATAATGCGATATAAATTTTATTAATTTTTAAAAAATTAATGTGCTGCTTTTAAAACACCAGCGATCAACTTGTTAAATTTTATATGAAAACTACTTAAAATTTTGAGTGCTTTTCTTACAAAGTTATTAAACGAGTTGAGCGCTCATAAATCAAAATTAATGGCCTGTTCATTTAACACAAACTATTAAATGGTTTAGAAAATTTTTATGAAAAACAATTAATTTTTTGAGAATTAAAAAATTTTTTTTTAAAGGTATTAATCATTTGAGTTATAAAAACAGTAATTTATGAATGAAAGCAAAAGCTAATTTAGACTGGGAGGTACCGCTTTCCTTAAAATCTGTTATTCTAGTGACTTGGCCACAATCCTCTAATTTTTTATGCTTGGTAGACCAAGAGCTACTTTGTACTAAGGAGTCGTGGTTATGTGTTCCTTATCTAGGGATTCAAGAAAAACATTTTTCTGTTTTAGGCTCTCACCTGGTCTTGGTGTATTTAAAAAAAAAAAATAATATGTTTTTATGCGCCAAAAGCATCTCTATTAATCGATCATAATAACTTCTCTTACCCATCCATTAACAGCAAAAGCTTTAATTAAAAGAATTTAATTATATTTTTATTATTCCCTCTGCTAAACATTATTTATTTATTAGTTTTATTAATACACAAACAACTCAATAAGTAGTTGTAATTAAAATAAGAAACAATTACTCAGCCAAAGGAAAAAAAAATAATAAAAAGATTTGTTCAAAGCATGATAAGTTGAAGTTTAAATTGACCTGTTATTAATAAATTAACAAAAAAAAAAAAAAAAAATAATTTCAAATTTAATGGCGGAAAAAATCAAATAGAACAAAAAACGAAACAAAATTTAAAGATTAATGATTTTAAAAATTATTGGATCCCAACTTTTTTATATAAATTGAAAATGTTGGGAATGATTTTTATTATTCTGGCAGTCAAAAGCAAAGTAAGAAGAGTTAAGCGAAAGCAATTGGAAGAACAATTGGATAACTTTTTGAAATGAAGGTATGTGTTCTTTAATTTTGCTACAAGTTATACAAAATTTTTCATTTACTTTTAGATTTTTATGCTGGTGTTAGCTTGTTTGGCAGTGGTCAGCGCTGGTAGTGGCTATTGGCGTAATGGCTATGGTGGCAGTTCTAACGGAAATTATGCTGGAGCTGTAAGTAGTCATCATAGTCCGGGCTTTGTAGCCCATACATCATGGTCTCGTCAACCTGGAAGTAATTTTGGAGGCACCAATGGAGCTGGTTATTGGGCTGGAAAACAAGCAGCTGCTATTGGTGGTTATGGATTGGGAAAAAGTATTGGGCACTATGGCGGTTATGCTGGTGGCTATGGAGGCCATGGGGGTTATAATGCTGGTAGTTGGGCCGGAAAAACTGCAGGTTTTGGAGGTCATGGTTCGAGTGGTGCTGTCGGTGGTCATGGTTTTGGTGGTTATTCTGGCTGGTCTGGTAAGAACCTTGGTGGTGGTTGGAGCGGTTACGGTAATCCAACAGCTCATGGTTATGGTGTGAATTCTGCTACATCTGGTTGGTGGAAATAAAAATATTGGTAAACTGTTATGTAAAAAAAAAAATCTACTGTGATGTTCAAAACAACTTTTTTATGAAAATAAAGTATAAAAAAATTAACAACAAAATTCAGCATAAATATTTTTAAACCTTAAAAACTCAATTTAATAATTAATTTCAGTTCATTTTTTTTATAAATATTTTCTTTATGCAATTACCTGTATGTGTTACTAACGATTGTGTAATAACATTCAATAAGACTTAAGCGACATGGTCGTCGCTTCTGTGATTGTTGCACTATGTGATAATTTTCTGAGTATGAACAGGACCACACACAGCAATTTTAGTTGGGCAATTCTTGATTTTGTAGGGGAGGTAGGAAAGAAGAATGGAAAGGGGTGCAAACTTGCTCGTTCTCTGCAATTCACTTTTGTTGTCTCTTCGCATCTTTTATAAAGAGGTAAAAAAAAGACAGGTAGCTTGAAGGCTGAATAAGAATGATAAAATTGCCGAAACAAAATATTTGTGTGTGTAGACAAAACGACAATTTTAAAAGAGAATTGAGAAAGAACGGCCCAACTAAACGTGTGTGGTTCTGGTCTAATCACAGAAGCGACGACTAAATATGTCGCGGTTATTAATGAATTTGTAAGCGCGTATGCATTCACATTTGGACTTCTTCCCAGATAACCTGGGAATGAACAACGCAAGAAATGGTTGCAATAATAAAATAAAAATTATTTCAGAATATTGTTGGTCACTTCAACGGGATACTTCTTAAGCTGAGGTAAAAAAAAAAAAAAAAAAAATTGCCAAGCAAACATTTTTGAGTGAAATGTCAAAAAAAATTTTTTTTAATAAAAAGTTTAATAACTCAATAAATTTTTTGCGCATTAAAAAAAAATTTAATAAACATATTTTGAAAATAAATTCAAAAATTGTATGGTTCCTTTATAAAATACTGTGTAAAAACGTCTCCAAAGTTGAATATGGCAAAAAAAAATTTTTTTAAAATTTGTTTGGTGAAGAAATACGCACAGATTTCTCAAGTTTACTTAAATGATATAAATACCATTCAAACGGCCTTATAGTTTTCCTTGTAAATCTTTTAAGAAACTTAAAATCGGTTGATATTCAACCGTTTTTTTAGCCGTAACTCAAGATTTTGGAGGTGTTTGGCACATTCCAAATGCAGATTCTTATTATACTCCTACAGGAAAAATAATATCACTTCCCAGTGTAATTAATTAAATTTTTGTCAACGAAAAACTGCTGTATTAAAAATATTTTTGAAAAATGAAAAAAACTGTGTTCATTTTAAGCAATTTAGCTGATATTTGGAGAGAAAAGAAGAGGGGCATGATTAATACATATTAAGGAGCTTCAAAAAAATATTTTTTTAACTCTTCTGTTTTCAAATATTTCTATTTGATAGAAAATATACCCTCAAAAATGAGTTGTGTAGCTCAATTCTAATTCATTATTACTTCCAATCATACATATAATTCAGTTATTTTGTTATCATGAGTGCTGCTTGCTAACTCGCGTACTGGCTACTATTTTTGCAATTTCTAATCCATAAAAATCTTGAGAATTTAATAAAAAAAATAAAAATTACAAGCGGTTTCTTCAAACTTAAAAATTCTTTATTTTAATCAATATTTTATCGTTTCATTCTAGATTTTTAAAAAATATTTTTTTTAAATATTTAAAAAAAATTTTAACATTTAAAAATCACAAATGTGTGTACATTTATATGATATTTGCTTGCTGTAGTGTGGGTATACAAAATTTTTACTTTATTTACTTCACAATTTCTGCTTGTTAATATTTTTTACTTACTCTCAGTTTCAATAAAAACAAGCCAACTCTTGTTTAATGGCGTCATAAAAATACTAAAAATGAATTACGCAAAAAGCATCACATCACACATATTTTTGTATTCTGCTAAAAGTCTATTCTATTCTATTCAATTATTTCCACTCCTTGTGTATAATTTGATTTATTTGCTTAATAAATTAAGATTTTGTTTAAAAAAAAAATTAACAATGCCCTGAAGCCATTCCTGAGGCTTTTGTTTGTAGTTTTAGTTAAAACTCACAAGCAGCGTTGCCAGGAGCTAGAAAAAATAAGCTAAATTTACTTAATAAAAGGCTAGAAAAAGCTAAATCACTCACAAAAAAAAAAAAAAAAAAAAAAATGCTAGGAAAAAGTTAAAAAACTTTCGCTTAAAATTCACAATAATAATTATAATTGTTATAAAAAGTCAAAATGACAACCTATAGAAAATGAAGTCGTTTTCAACATGCTTTCTTTTTTGGTCACAACTTGCTGTTTTTTTTTTTTAAATTATAAGAATTTTTTTCGCACTATCCTCAAAAATAAATTTTAATTGGCTTTAATTCGAACTTTTTTTTTGCGGATAGTGCGAAAAAATTTTTTTTCATCAAAAATTACTATGAACTACCCCCTTTGCTTTTTTTGAAAAAATTATAAAAATTTTTGTTTCGCACTATCCGCAAAAAAAATTTCATTAAAGCCAATAAATCGAGTCGATATACTGAAAGCTTAGCAAGTAATGACCAAAAAGGTAACCAGTTCTACTAAAAAGTGGTCGGAAAAAGGCAGTAGTAGAACTGGTTATCTTTTTGGTCATTACTTGCTTAGTTTTTAAGATATCGTCTGGATTTCTATTACGTTGAATAGGTAAACGTATTGGATTAATTTCAAATTTTTTTTCCGGATAGTGCGAAAAAAATTTTTTTCGCCAAAAATTACCATGAACTACCCCCTTTGTTTTTTTCTTTTTTATATGATAAAAATTTTTTTTCGGACAATTCGCAAAACAAAAAGATTCGAAAAAGAAAAAAGGCTATTTTGAAAATGAAAAAAGGCTAGGAAAAAAACTAGAGGTTAAATCATAAATATCACGGCTAAATAAGAGAAAAAAAAACTAAATCTAGCCTAAAAAAAGGCTAAAATGGCAACGCTGGTCACAAGTATAACCATAAACAAATTTTTACCGTTAAAACTATTTAGTGATGTTCGTCTGTCTGTCCCTCTAAGTGTTGAAATCAACTTTCTTTAAAGTATCTAGGCAACACACAGCAACACTTTGTAACGAAATTCGGTTGAATAGATAAAAACACATGTTCCGATATTTAACATATCGATATTTTTTATTTGAGGTCCAATACAAAACTTGATATTTGACTTATAAAATCTTAACTTGAACTATCGGCAACTTGTAATAATGGCCTTTAAAGTAGGCCACTTTAATGTAGGCTGAAATAACGCTTTGCATTTAATTAATTTATTTATTTTTTATAGTTTTTATTTGCTATAAATAAATATACAATTAAATGTGCTTATTTTATAGTTATTAAAAAATTTAGTTTCAAAACATTTTGTTTTATCTCTTTATTTAGTCATGTTTCTTGGAGCTGGAATGCCAATTTTAATTTTACAATCATTGTTTGATATCCAAGTTTTAAATTTTCATTTCTGATAGCAAAAAGAGACATGTTGGTCTTAATTTATGCATTAAGCATTAAGCTATTGTCTAGCAGTTTGTCGATCACAATTTCTCATAATTATGCACACGTTTATACGAGTATGATTATGTTAATGTCCTCATAATTACTATAATACTTTTGCCAATTTAAATCAATTTCTATATTAAATGCTTTCGATAAAATAAAAACAAAAAAGAAACGTTTGCCAGCTGATGTTAACTCTATTCCCTCTCAACAAAATTTATTATTTGAGTTTTACATAAATTTAGATATTCTAGCCATTGTCATCATAGTCAATACTAAAATGCAATTTAATTTTACAGCCGAAGCAATAATCAATCGTTATAAAAATTATCAAGTTAATTTTGGAGATCACATAACAATTAAATATTAATGAACCTTAAATGTTTTAAATATAAATCGCAGAAAAAAGAAATCTAGTTAAAGCCAATACGTTTCTCTATTCAACAAAATAGAAATCAAGTCGATATCTTGAAAACTTAGCAAGTTGTGACCAAAAAGCATATAAGTTATGGCCAAAAATTACCATGGACTACCCCCTTTGCTTTTTTTGAAAAAATGATAAAAAATTTTTTTCGCACTATCCGCAAAAAAAAGATTTCTAATTAAAGCCAATACGTTTCTCTATTCAACAAAATAGAACTCAAGTTGATATCTTGAAAACTAAGCAAGTTATGACCAAAAGGGATGGAAGTTATGGCCAAAAATTACCATGGACTACCCCCTTTGCTTTTTTTGAAAAAATGATAAAAAATTTTTTTTCGCACTATCCACAAAAAAAAGAATTCTAATTAAAGCCAATACGTTTCTCTATTCAACAAAATAGAAAACAAGTCGATATCTTGAAAACTTAGCAAGTTATGACCAAAAAATATAGTGAAAAAAAGTTTTTTTGGCCAAAAATTACCATGGACTACCCCCTTTGCTTTTTTTGAAAAAATGATAAAAAATTTTTTTCGCACTATCCACAAAAAAAAGAATTCTAATTAAAGCCAATACGTTTCTCTATTCAACAAAATAGAAATCAAGTCGATATCTTGAAAACTTAGCAAGTTATGACCAAAAAATATAGTGAAAAAAAAGTTTTTTTGGCCAAAAATTACCATGGACTACCCCCTTTGCTTTTTTTGAAAAAATGATAAAAATTTTTTTTCGCACTATCCACAAAAAAAAGAATTCTAATTAAAGCCAATACGTTTCTCTATTCAACAAAATAGAAATCAAGTCGATATCTTGAAAACTTAGCAAGTTATGACCAAAAAATATAGTGAAAAAAAGTTTTTTTGGCCAAAAATTACCATGGACTACCCCCTTTGCTTTTTTTGAAAAAATGATAAAAAATTTTTTTCGCACTATCCACAAAAAAAAGAATTCTAATTAAAGCCAATACGTTTCTCTATTCAACAAAATAGAAATCAAGTCGATATCTTGAAAACTTAGCAAGTTATGACCAAAAAATATAGTGAAAAAAAAGTTTTTTTGGCCAAAAATTACCATGGACTACCCCCTTTGCTTTTTTTGAAAAAATGATAAAAAATTTTTTTCGCACTATCCACAAAAAAAAGAATTCTAATTAAAGCCAATACGTTTCTCTATTCAACAAAATAGAAATCAAGTCGATATCTTGAAAACTTAGCAAGTTATGACCAAAAAATATAGTGAAAAAAAAGTTTTTTTTTGGCCAAAAATTACCATGCTTTTTTTGAAAAAATGATAAAAAATTTTTTTCGCACTATCCGCAAAAAAAGAATTCTAATTAAAGCCAATACGTTTCTCTATTCAACAAAATAGAAATCAAGTCGATATCTTGAAAACTTAGCAAGTTATGACGAAAAAATATAGTGAAAAAAAGTTTTTTTGGCCAAAAATTACCATGGACTACCCCCTTTGCTTTTTTTGAAAAAATGATAAAAAATTTTTTTCGCACTATCCACAAAAAAAAGAATTCTAATTAAAGCCAATACGTTTCTCTATTCAACAAAATAGAAATCAAGTCGATATCTTGAAAACTTAGCAAGTTATGACCAAAAAATATAGTGAAAAAAAAGTTTTTTTGGCCAAAAATTACCATGGACTACCCCCTTTGCTTTTTTTGAAAAAATGATAAAAAATTTTTTTCGCACTATCCACAAAAAAAAGAATTCTAATTAAAGCCAATACGTTTCTCTATTCAACAAAATAGAAATCAAGTCGATATCTTGAAAACTTAGCAAGTTATGACCAAAAAATATAGTGAAAAAAAAGTTTTTTTTTGGCCAAAAATTACCATGCTTTTTTTGAAAAAATGATAAAAAATTTTTTTCGCACTATCCACAAAAAAAAGAATTCTAATTAAAGCCAATACGTTTCTCTATTCAACAAAATAGAAATCAAGTCGATATCTTGAAAACTTAGCAAGTTATGACCAAAAAATATAGTGAAAAAAAAGTTTTTTTGGCCAAAAATTACCATGGACTACCCCCTTTGCTTTTTTTGAAAAAATGATAAAAAATTTTTTTCGCACTATCCGCAAAAAAAAGAATTCTAATTAAAGCCAATACGTTTCTCTATTCAACAAAATAGAAATCAAGTCGATATCTTGAAAACTTAGCAAGTTATGACCAAAAAATATAGTGAAAAAAAAGTTTTTTTGGCTAAAAATTACCATGGACTACCCCCTTTGCTTTTTTTGAAAAAATGATAAAAAATTTTTTTTCGCACTATCCGCAAAAAAAAGAATTCTAATTAAAGCCAATACGTTTCTCTATTCAACAAAATAGAAATCAAGTCGATATCTTGAAAACTTAGCAAGTTATGACCAAAAAATATAGTGAAAAAAAAGTTTTTTTGGCCAAAAATTACCATGGACTACCCCCTTTGCTTTTTTTGAAAAAATGATAAAAATTTTTTTTCGCACTATCCGCAAAAAAAAGAATTCTAATTAAAGCCAATACGTTTCTCTATTCAACAAAATAGAAATCAAGTCGATATCTTGAAAACTTAGCAAGTTATGACCAAAAAATATAGTGAAAAAAAAGTTTTTTTGGCCAAAAATTACCATGGACTACCCCCTTTGCTTTTTTTGAAAAAATGATAAAAAATTTTTTTCGCACTATCCGCAAAAAAAAGAATTCTAATTAAAGCCAATACGTTTCTCTATTCAACAAAATAGAAATCAAGTCGATATCTTGAAAACTTAGCAAGTTATGACCAAAAAATATAGTGAAAAAAAAGTTTTTTTGGCCAAAAATTACCATGGACTACCCCCTTTGCTTTTTTTGAAAAAATGATAAAAAATTTTTTTCGCACTATCCGCAAAAAAAAGAATTCTAATTAAAGCCAATACGTTTCTCTATTCAACAAAATAGAAATCAAGTCGATATCTTGAAAACTTAGCAAGTTATGACCAAAAAATATAGTGAAAAAAAAGTTTTTTTGGCCAAAAATTACCATGGACTACCCCCTTTGCTTTTTTTGAAAAAATGATAAAAAATTTTTTTCGCACTATCCGCAAAAAAAAGAATTCTAATTAAAGCCAATACGTTTCTCTATTCAACAAAATAGAAATCAAGTCGATATCTTGAAAACTTAGCAAGTTATGACCAAAAAATATAGTGAAAAAAAAGTTTTTTTGGCCAAAAATTACCATGGACTACCCCCTTTGCTTTTTTTGAAAAAATGATAAAAAATTTTTTTCGCACTATCCGCAAAAAAAAGAATTCTAATTAAAGCCAATACGTTTCTCTATTCAACAAAATAGAAATCAAGTCGATATCTTGAAAACTTAGCAAGTTATGACCAAAAAATATAGTGAAAAAAAAGTTTTTTTGGCCAAAAATTACCATGGACTACCCCCTTTGCTTTTTTTGAAAAAATGATAAAAATTTTTTTTCGCACTATCCGCAAAAAAAAGAATTCTAATTAAAGCCAATACGTTTCTCTATTCAACAAAATAGAAATCAAGTCGATATCTTGAAAACTTAGCAAGTTATGACCAAAAAATATAGTGAAAAAAAAGTTTTTTTGGCCAAAAATTACCATGGACTACCCCCTTTGCTTTTTTTGAAAAAATGATAAAAATTTTTTTTCGCACTATCCGCAAAAAAAAGAATTCTAATTAAAGCCAATACGTTTCTCTATTCAACAAAATAGAAATCAAGTCGATATCTTGAAAACTTAGCAAGTTATGACCAAAAAATATAGTGAAAAAAAAGTTTTTTTGGCCAAAAATTACCATGGACTACCCCCTTTGCTTTTTTTGAAAAAATGATAAAAAATTTTTTCGCACTATCCGCAAAAAAAAGAATTCTAATTAAAGCCAATACGTTTCTCTATTCAACAAAATAGAAATCAAGTCGATATCTTGAAAACTTAGCAAGTTATGACCAAAAAATATAGTGAAAAAAAAGTTTTTTTGGCTAAAAATTACCATGGACTACCCCCTTTGCTTTTTTTGAAAAAATGATAAAAAATTTTTTTCGCACTATCCGCAAAAAAAAGAATTCTAATTAAAGCCAATACGTTTCTCTATTCAACAAAATAGAAATCAAGTCGATATCTTGAAAACTTAGCAAGTTATGACCAAAAAATATAGTGAAAAAAAAGTTTTTTTGGCCAAAAATTACCATGGACTACCCCCTTTGCTTTTTTTGAAAAAATGATAAAAAATTTTTTTCGCACTATCCGCAAAAAAAAGAATTCTAATTAAAGCCAATACGTTTCTCTATTCAACAAAATAGAAATCAAGTCGATATCTTGAAAACTTAGCAAGTTATGACCAAAATATAAACTTAGCAAGTTATGACCAAAAAATATAGTGAAAAAAAGTTTTTTTGGCCAAAAATTACCATGGACTACCCCCTTTGCTTTTTTTGAAAAAATGATAAAAAATTTTTTTCGCACTATCCACAAAAAAAAGAATTCTAATTAAAGCCAATACGTTTCTCTATTCAACAAAATAGAAATCAAGTCGATATCTTGAAAACTTAGCAAGTTATGACCAAAAAATATAGTGAAAAAAAGTTTTTTTGGCCAAAAATTACCATGGACTACCCCCTTTGCTTTTTTTGAAAAAATGATAAAAAATTTTTTTCGCACTATCCACAAAAAAAGAATTCTAATTAAAGCCAATACGTTTCTCTATTCAACAAAATAGAAATCAAGTCGATATCTTGAAAACTTAGCAAGTTATGACCAAAAAATATAGTGAAAAATAAGTTTTTTTGGCCAAAAATTACCATGGACTACCCCCTTTGCTTTTTTTGAAAAAATGATAAAAAATTTTTTTCGCACTATCCACAAAAAAAGAATTCTAATTAAAGCCAATACGTTTCTCTATTCAACAAAATAGAAATCAAGTCGATATCTTGAAAACTTAGCAAGTTATGACCAAAAAATATAGTGAAAAAAAGTTTTTTTTGGCCAAAAATTACCATGGACTACCCCCTTTGCTTTTTTTGAAAAAATGATAAAAAAATTTTTTCGCACTATCCACAAAAAAAAGAATTCTAATTAAAGCCAATACGTTTCTCTATTCAACAAAATAGAAATCAAGTCGATATCTTGAAAACTTAGCAAGTTATGACCAAAAAATATAGTGAAAAAAAGTTTTTTTGGCCAAAAATTACCATGGACTACCCCCTTTGCTTTTTTTGAAAAAATGATAAAAAATTTTTTCGCACTATCCACAAAAAAAAGAATTCTAATTAAAGCCAATACGTTTCTCTATTCAACAAAATAGAAATCAAGTCGATATCTTGAAAACTTAGCAAGTTATGACCAAAAAATATAGTGAAAAAAAGTTTTTTTGGCCAAAAATTACCATGGACTACCCCCTTTGCTTTTTTTGAAAAAATGATAAAAAATTTTTTTCGCACTATCCACAAAAAAAGAATTCTAATTAAAGCCAATACGTTTCTCTATTCAACAAAATAGAAATCAAGTCGATATCTTGAAAACTTAGCAAGTTATGACCAAAAAATATAGTGAAAAAAAGTTTTTTTGGCCAAAAATTACCATGGACTACCCCCTTTGCTTTTTTTGAAAAAATGATAAAAAATTTTTTCGCACTATCCACAAAAAAAAGAATTCTAATTAAAGCCAATACGTTTCTCTATTCAACAAAATAGAAATCAAGTCGATATCTTGAAAACTTAGCAAGTTATGACCAAAAAATATAGTGAAAAATAAGTTTTTTTGGCCAAAAATTACCATGGACTACCCCCTTTGCTTTTTTTTGAAAAAATGATAAAAAATTTTTTCGCACTATCCACAAAAAAAAGAATTCTAATTAAAGCCAATACGTTTCTCTATTCAACAAAATAGAAATCAAGTCGATATCTTGAAAACTTAGCAAGTTATGACCAAAAAATATAGTGAAAAATAAGTTTTTTTGGCCAAAAATTACCATGGACTACCCCTTTGCTTTTTTTGAAAAAATGATAAAAAATTTTTTTCGCACTATCCACAAAAAAAAGAATTCTAATTAAAGCCAATACGTTTCTCTATTCAAAAAAATAGAAATCAAGTCGATATCTTGAAAACTTAGCAAGTTATGACTAAAAAATATAGTGAAAAAAAGTTTTTTTGGCCAAAAATTACCATGGACTACCCCCTTTGCTTTTTTGAAAAAATGATAAAAAATTTTTTCGCACTATCCACAAAAAAAAGAATTCTAATTAAAGCCAATACGTTTCTCTATTCAACAAAATAGAAATCAAGTCGATATCTTGAAAACTTAGCAAGTTATGACCAAAAAATATAGTGAAAAATAAGTTTTTTTGGCCAAAAATTACCATGGACTACCCCCTTTGCTTTTTTTGAAAAAATGATAAAAAATTTTTTTCGCACTATCCACAAAAAAAAGAATTCTAATTAAAGCCAATACGTTTCTCTATTCAACAAAATAGAAATCAAGTCGATATCTTGAAAACTTAGCAAGTTATGACCAAAAAATATAGTGAAAAAAAGTTTTTTTGGCCAAAAATTACCATGGACTACCCCCTTTGCTTTTTTTGAAAAAATGATAAAAAAATTTTTTCGCACTATCCACAAAAAAAAGAATTCTAATTAAAGCCAATACGTTTCTCTATTCAACAAAATAGAAATCAAGTCGATATCTTGAAAACTTAGCAAGTTATGACCAAAAAATATAGTGAAAAAAAGTTTTTTTGGCCAAAAATTACCATGGACTACCCCCTTTGCTTTTTTTGAAAAAATGATAAAAAATTTTTTCGCACTATCCACAAAAAAAAGAATTCTAATTAAAGCCAATACGTTTCTCTATTCAACAAAATAGAAATCCAGTCGATATCTTGAAAACTTAGCAAGTTATGACCAAAAAATATAGTGAAAAAAAGTTTTTTTGGCCAAAAATTACCATGGACTACCCCCTTTGCTTTTTTTGAAAAAATGATAAAAAATTTTTTTCGCACTATCCACAAAAAAAAGAATTCTAATTAAAGCCAATACGTTTCTCTATTCAACAAAATAGAAATCAAGTCGATATCTTGAAAACTTAGCAAGTTATGACCAAAAAATATAGTGAAAAAAAGTTTTTTTGGCCAAAAATTACCATGGACTACCCCCTTTGCTTTTTTTGAAAAAATGATAAAAAAATTTTTTCGCACTATCCACAAAAAAAAGAATTCTAATTAAAGCCAATACGTTTCTCTATTCAACAAAATAGAAATCAAGTCGATATCTTGAAAACTTAGCAAGTTATGACCAAAAAATATAGTGAAAAATAAGTTTTTTTGGCCAAAAATTACCATGGACTACCCCCTTTGCTTTTTTTGAAAAAATGATAAAAAATTTTTTTCGCACTATCCACAAAAAAAAGAATTCTAATTAAAGCCAATACGTTTCTCTATTCAACAAAATAGAAATCAAGTCGATATCTTGAAAACTTAGCAAGTTATGACCAAAAAATATAGTGAAAAAAAGTTTTTTTGGCCAAAAATTACCATGGACTACCCCCTTTGCTTTTTTTGAAAAAATGATAAAAAATTTTTTCGCACTATCCACAAAAAAAAGAATTCTAATTAAAGCCAATACGTTTCTCTATTCAACAAAATAGAAATCAAGTCGATATCTTGAAAACTTAGCAAGTTATGACTAAAAAGGATCTAAGATATGGCCAAAAATTACCATGGACTACCCCCTTTGCTTTTTTTTAAAAAATGATAAAAAATTTTTTTCGCACTATCAGCAAAAAAAAGAATTCTAATTAAAGAAAATAAGTTTCTCTATTCAACAAAATAGAAATCAAGTCGATATCTTGAAAACTTAGCAAGTTATGACCAAAAAATATAGTGAAAAATAAGTTTTTTTGGCCAAAAATTACCATGGACTACCCCCTTTGCTTTTTTTGAAAAAATGATAAAAAATTTTTTTCGCACTATCCACAAAAAAAAGAATTCTAATTAAGCCAATACGTTTCTCTATTCAACAAAATAGAAATCAAGTCGATATCTTGAAAACTTAGCAAGTTATGACCAAAAAATATAGTGAAAAAAAGTTTTTTTGGCCAAAAATTACCATGGACTACCCCCTTTGCTTTTTTTGAAAAAATGATAAAAAAATTTTTTCGCACTATCCACAAAAAAAAGAATTCTAATTAAAGCCAATACGTTTCTCTATTCAACAAAATAGAAATCAAGTCGATATCTTGAAAACTTAGCAAGTTATGACTAAAAAGGATCTAAGATATGGCCAAAAATTACCATGGACTACCCCCTTTGCTTTTTTTAAAAAATGATAAAAAATTTTTTCGCACTATCAGCAAAAAAAAGAATTCTAATTAAAGAAAATAAGTTTCTCTATTCAACAAATAGAAATCAAGTCGATATCTTGAAAACTTAGCAAGTTATGACTAAAAAGGATCTAAGATATGGCCAAAAATTACCATGGACTACCCCCTTTGCTTTTTTTTAAAAAATGATAAAAAATTTTTTCGCACTATCCACAAAAAAAAGAATTCTAATTAAAGCCAATACGTTTCTCTATTCAACAAATAGAAATCAAGTCGATATCTTGAAAACTTAGCAAGTTATGACCAAAAAATATAGTGAAAAAAAGTTTTTTTGGCCAAAAATTACCATGGACTACCCCCTTTGCTTTTTTTGAAAAAATGATAAAAAATTTTTTTCGCACTATCCACAAAAAAAAGAATTCTAATTAAAGCCAATACGTTTCTCTATTCAACAAAATAGAAATCAAGTCGATATCTTGAAAACTTAGCAAGTTATGACCAAAAAATATAGTGAAAAAAAGTTTTTTTGGCCAAAAATTACCATGGACTACCCCCTTTGCTTTTTTTGAAAAAATGATAAAAAATTTTTTCGCACTATCCACAAAAAAAAGAATTCTAATTAAAGCCAATACGTTTCTCTATTCAACAAAATAGAAATCAAGTCGATATCTTGAAAACTTAGCAAGTTATGACCAAAAAATATAGTGAAAAATAAGTTTTTTTGGCCAAAAATTACCATGGACTACCCCCTTTGCTTTTTTGAAAAAATGATAAAAAATTTTTTTCGCACTATCCACAAAAAAAAGAATTCTAATTAAAGCCAATACGTTTCTCTATTCAACAAAATAGAAATCAAGTCGATATCTTGAAAACTTAGCAAGTTATGACCAAAAAATATAGTGAAAAAAAGTTTTTTTGGCCAAAAATTACCATGGACTACCCCCTTTGCTTTTTTTGAAAAAATGATAAAAAAATTTTTTCGCATTATCCACAAAAAAAAGAATTCTAATTAAAGCCAATACGTTTCTCTATTCAACAAAATAGAAATCAAGTCGATATCTTGAAAACTTAGCAAGTTATGACCAAAAAATATAGTGAAAAAAAGTTTTTTTGGCCAAAAATTACCATGGACTACCCCCTTTGCTTTTTTTGAAAAAATGATAAAAAATTTTTTCGCACTATCCACAAAAAAAAGAATTCTAATTAAAGCCAATACGTTTCTCTATTCAACAAAATAGAAATCAAGTCGATATCTTGAAAACTTAGCAAGTTATGACTAAAAAATATAGTGAAAAATAAGTTTTTTTGGCCAAAAATTACCATGGACTACCCCCTTTGCTTTTTTTGAAAAAATGATAAAAAAATTTTTTTCGCACTATCCACAAAAAAAAGAATTCTAATTAAAGCCAATACGTTTCTCTATTCAACAAAATAGAAATCAAGTCGATATCTTGAAAACTTAGCAAGTTATGACCAAAAAATATAGTGAAAAAAAGTTTTTTTGCCAAAAATTACCATGGACTACCCCCTTTGCTTTTTTGAAAAAATGATAAAAAATTTTTTTCGCACTATCCACAAAAAAAAGAATTCTAATTAAAGCCAATACGTTTCTCTATTCAACAAAATAGAAATCAAGTCGATATCTTGAAAACTTAGCAAGTTATGACCAAAAAATATAGTGAAAAAAAGTTTTTTTGCCAAAAATTACCATGGACTACCCCCTTTGCTTTTTTTGAAAAAATGATAAAAAATTTTTTCGCACTATCCACAAAAAAAAGAATTCTAATTAAAGCCAATACGTTTCTCTATTCAACAAAATAGAAATCAAGTCGATATCTTGAAAACTTAGCAAGTTATGACCAAAAAATATAGTGAAAAAAAGTTTTTTTGCCAAAAATTACCATGGACTACCCCCTTTGCTTTTTTTGAAAAATGATAAAAAATTTTTTCGCACTATCCACAAAAAAAAGAATTCTAATTAAAGCCAATACGTTTCTCTATTCAACAAAATAGAAATCAAGTCGATATCTTGAAAACTTAGCAAGTTATGACCAAAAAATATAGTGAAAAAAAGTTTTTTTGCCAAAAATTACCATGGACTACCCCCTTTGCTTTTTTGAAAAAATGATAAAAAATTTTTTTCGCACTATCCACAAAAAAAAGAATTCTAATTAAAGCCAATACGTTTCTCTATTCAACAAAATAGAAATCAAGTCGATATCTTGAAAACTTAGCAAGTTATGACCAAAAAATATAGTGAAAAAAAGTTTTTTTGCCAAAAATTACCATGGACTACCCCCTTTGCTTTTTTTGAAAAAATGATAAAAAATTTTTTTCGCACTATCCACAAAAAAAAGAATTCTAATTAAAGCCAATACGTTTCTCTATTCAACAAAATAGAAATCAAGTCGATATCTTGAAAACTTAGCAAGTTATGACCAAAAAATATAGTGAAAAAAAGTTTTTTTGCCAAAAATTACCATGGACTACCCCCTTTGCTTTTTTTGAAAAATGATAAAAAATTTTTTTCGCACTATCCACAAAAAAAGAATTCTAATTAAAGCCAATACGTTTCTCTATTCAACAAAATAGAAATCAAGTCGATATCTTGAAAACTTAGCAAGTTATGACCAAAAAATATAGTGAAAAAAAGTTTTTTTGCCAAAAATTACCATGGACTACCCCCTTTGCTTTTTTTGAAAAAATGATAAAAAATTTTTTTCGCACTATCCACAAAAAAAAGAATTCTAATTAAAGCCAATACGTTTCTCTATTCAACAAAATAGAAATCAAGTCGATATCTTGAAAACTTAGCAAGTTATGACCAAAAAATATAGTGAAAAAAAGTTTTTTTTGCCAAAAATTACCATGGACTACCCCCTTTGCTTTTTTGAAAAAATGATAAAAAATTTTTTTCGCACTATCCACAAAAAAAAGAATTCTAATTAAAGCCAATACGTTTCTCTATTCAACAAAATAGAAATCAAGTCGATATCTTGAAAACTTAGCAAGTTATGACCAAAAAATATAGTGAAAAAAAGTTTTTTTGCCAAAAATTACCATGGACTACCCCCTTTGCTTTTTTTGAAAAAATGATAAAAAATTTTTTTCGCACTATCCACAAAAAAAGAATTCTAATTAAAGCCAATACGTTTCTCTATTCAACAAAATAGAAATCAAGTCGATATCTTGAAAACTTAGCAAGTTATGACCAAAAAATATAGTGAAAAAAGTTTTTTTTGCCAAAAATTACCATGGACTACCCCCTTTGCTTTTTTTGAAAAAATGATAAAAAATTTTTTTCGCACTATCCACAAAAAAAAGAATTCTAATTAAAGCCAATACGTTTCTCTATTCAACAAAATAGAAATCAAGTCGATATCTTGAAAACTTAGCAAGTTATGACCAAAAAATATAGTGAAAAAAAGTTTTTTTGGCCAAAAATTACCATGGACTACCCCCTTTGCTTTTTTGAAAAAATGATAAAAAATTTTTTTCGCACTATCCACAAAAAAAAGAATTCTAATTAAAGCCAATACGTTTCTCTATTCAACAAAATAGAAATCAAGTCGATATCTTGAAAACTTAGCAAGTTATGACCAAAAAATATAGTGAAAAAAAGTTTTTTTGGCCAAAAATTACCATGGACTACCCCCTTTGCTTTTTTTGAAAAAATGATAAAAAATTTTTTTCGCACTATCCACAAAAAAAAGAATTCTAATTAAAGCCAATACGTTTCTCTATTCAACAAAATAGAAATCAAGTCGATATCTTGAAAACTTAGCAAGTTATGACCAAAAAATATAGTGAAAAAAAGTTTTTTTGGCCAAAAATTACCATGGACTACCCCCTTTGCTTTTTTTGAAAAAATGATAAAAAATTTTTTTCGCACTATCCACAAAAAAAAGAATTCTAATTAAAGCCAATACGTTTCTCTATTCAACAAAATAGAAATCAAGTCGATATCTTGAAAACTTAGCAAGTTATGACCAAAAAATATAGTGAAAAAAAGTTTTTTTGGCCAAAAATTACCATGGACTACCCCCTTTGCTTTTTTTGAAAAAATGATAAAAAATTTTTTCGCACTATCCACAAAAAAAAGAATTCTAATTAAAGCCAATACGTTTCTCTATTCAACAAAATAGAAATCAAGTCGATATCTTGAAAACTTAGCAAGTTATGACCAAAAAATATAGTGAAAAAAAGTTTTTTTGGCCAAAAATTACCATGGACTACCCCCTTTGCTTTTTTTGAAAAAATGATAAAAAATTTTTTCGCACTATCCACAAAAAAAAGAATTCTAATTAAAGCCAATACGTTTCTCTATTCAACAAAATAGAAATCAAGTCGATATCTTGAAAACTTAGCAAGTTATGACCAAAAAATATAGTGAAAAAAAGTTTTTTTGGCCAAAAATTACCATGGACTACCCCCTTTGCTTTTTTGAAAAATGATAAAAAAATTTTTTCGCACTATCCACAAAAAAAGAATTCTAATTAAAGCCAATACGTTTCTCTATTCAACAAAATAGAAATCAAGTCGATATCTTGAAAACTTAGCAAGTTATGACCAAAAAATATAGTGAAAAATAAGTTTTTTTGGCCAAAAATTACCATGGACTACCCCCTTTGCTTTTTTTGAAAAATGATAAAAAAATTTTTTCGCACTATCCACAAAAAAAAGAATTCTAATTAAAGCCAATACGTTTCTCTATTCAACAAAATAGAAATCAAGTCGATATCTTGAAAACTTAGCAAGTTATGACCAAAAAATATAGTGAAAAATAAGTTTTTTTGGCCAAAAATTACCATGGACTACCCCCTTTGCTTTTTTTGAAAAAAATGATAAAAAATTTTTTCGCACTATCCACAAAAAAAAGAATTCTAATTAAAGCCAATACGTTTCTCTATTCAACAAAATAGAAATCAAGTCGATATCTTGAAAACTTAGCAAGTTATGACCAAAAAATATAGTGAAAAATAAGTTTTTTTGGCCAAAAATTACCATGGACTACCCCCTTTGCTTTTTTTGAAAAAATGATAAAAAATTTTTTTCGCACTATCCACAAAAAAAAGAATTCTAATTAAAGCCAATACGTTTCTCTATTCAACAAAATAGAAATCAAGTCGATATCTTGAAAACTTAGCAAGTTATGACCAAAAAATATAGTGAAAAAAAAGTTTTTTTGGCCAAAAATTACCATGGACTACCCCCTTTGCTTTTTTTGAAAAATGATAAAAAAATTTTTTCGCACTATCCACAAAAAAAATAATTCTAATTAAAGCCAATACGTTTCTCTATTCAACAAAATAGAAATCAAGTCGATATCTTGAAAACTTAGCAATTATGACCAAAAAATATAGTGAAAAAAAGTTTTTTTGGCCAAAAATTACCATGGACTACCCCCTTTGCTTTTTTTGAAAAAATGATAAAAAATTTTTTTCGCACTATCCACAAAAAAAAGAATTCTAATTAAAGCCAATACGTTTCTCTATTCAACAAAATAGAAATCAAGTCGATATCTTGAAAACTTAGCAAGTTATGACCAAAAAATATAGTGAAAAAAAGTTTTTTTGGCCAAAAATTACCATGGACTACCCCCTTTGCTTTTTTTGAAAAAATGATAAAAAATTTTTTCGCACTATCCACAAAAAAAAGAATTCTAATTAAAGCCAATACGTTTCTCTATTCAACAAAATAGAAATCAAGTCGATATCTTGAAAACTTAGCAAGTTATGACCAAAAAATATAGTGAAAAAAAGTTTTTTTGGCCAAAAATTACCATGGACTACCCCCTTTGCTTTTTTTGAAAAAATGATAAAAAAATTTTTTCGCACTATCCACAAAAAAAAGAATTCTAATTAAAGCCAATACGTTTCTCTATTCAACAAAATAGAAATCAAGTCGATATCTTGAAAACTTAGCAAGTTATGACCAAAAAATATAGTGAAAAAAAGTTTTTTTGGCCAAAAATTACCATGGACTACCCCCTTTGCTTTTTTTGAAAAAATGATAAAAAAATTTTTTCGCACTATCCACAAAAAAAAGAATTCTAATTAAAGCCAATACGTTTCTCTATTCAACAAAATAGAAATCAAGTCGATATCTTGAAAACTTAGCAAGTTATGACCAAAAAATATAGTGCAAAATAAGTTTTTTTGGCCAAAAATTACCATGGACTACCCCCTTTGCTTTTTTTGAAAAAATGATAAAAAATTTTTTCGCACTATCCACAAAAAAAAGAATTCTAATTAAAGCCAATACGTTTCTCTATTCAACAAAATAGAAATCAAGTCGATATCTTGAAAACTTAGCAAGTTATGACCAAAAAATATAGTGAAAAAAAGTTTTTTTGGCCAAAAATTACCATGGACTACCCCCTTTGCTTTTTTTGAAAAAATGATAAAAAATTTTTTTCGCACTATCCACAAAAAAAAGAATTCTAATTAAAGCCAATACGTTTCTCTATTCAACAAAATAGAAATCAAGTCGATATCTTGAAAACTTAGCAAGTTATGACCAAAAAATATAGTGAAAAATAAGTTTTTTTGGCCAAAAATTACCATGGACTACCCCCTTTGCTTTTTTTGAAAAAATGATAAAAAATTTGTTTCGCACTATCCACAAAAAAAAGAATTCTAATTAAAGCCAATACGTTTCTCTATTCAACAAAATAGAAATCAAGTCGATATCTTGAAAACTTAGCAAGTTATGACCAAAAAATATAGTGAAAAAAAGTTTTTTTGGCCAAAAATTACCATGGACTACCCCCTTTGCTTTTTTTGAAAAAATGATAAAAAAATTTTTTCGCACTATCCACAAAAAAAAGAATTCTAATTAAAGCCAATACGTTTCTCTATTCAACAAAATAGAAATCAAGTCGATATCTTGAAAACTTAGCAAGTTATGACCAAAAAATATAGTGCAAAATAAGTTTTTTTTGGCCAAAAATTACCATGGACTACCCCCTTTGCTTTTTTTGAAAAAATGATAAAAAATTTTTTTCGCATTATCCACAAAAAAAAGAATTCTAATTAAAGCCAATACGTTTCTCTATTCAACAAAATAGAAATCAAGTCGATATCTTGAAAACTTAGCAAGTTATGACCAAAAAATATAGTGAAAAAAAGTTTTTTTGGCCAAAAATTACCATGGACTACCCCCTTTGCTTTTTTTGAAAAAATGATAAAAAATTTTTTCGCACTATCCACAAAAAAAAGAATTCTAATTAAAGCCAATACGTTTCTCTATTCAACAAAATAGAAATCAAGTCGATATCTTGAAAACTTAGCAAGTTATGACCAAAAAATATA
Organism: Thelaira solivaga; assembly: GCA_947397855.1. NCBI lineage: Eukaryota > Metazoa > Arthropoda > Insecta > Diptera > Tachinidae > Thelaira > Thelaira solivaga. The sequence goes on from OX377612.1 coordinate 56,757,024, forward strand.
GTGAAAAAAAGTTTTTTGGCCAAAAATTACCATGGACTACCCCCTTTGCTTTTTTTGAAAAAATGATAAAAAAATTTTTCGCACTATCCACAAAAAAAATAATTCTAATTAAAGCCAATACGTTTCTCTATTCAACAAAATAGAAATCAAGTCGATATCTTGAAAACTTAGCAAGTTATGACCAAAAAATATAGTGAAAAATAAGTTTTTTTGGCCAAAATTACCATGGACAACCCCCTTTGCTTTTTTTGAAAAAATGATAAAAAATTTTGTTCGCACTATCCACAAAAAAAAGAATTCTAATTAAAGCCAATACGTTTCTCTATTCAACAAAATAGAAATCAAGTCGATATCTTGAAAACTTAGCAAGTTATGACCAAAAAATATAGTGAAAAAAAGTTTTTTTGGCCAAAAATTACCATGGACTACCCCCTTTGCTTTTTTTGAAAAAATGATAAAAAATTTTTTCGCACTATCCACAAAAAAAAGAATTCTAATTAAAGCCAATACGTTTCTCTATTCAACAAAATAGAAATCAAGTCGATATCTTGAAAACTTAGCAAGTTATGACCAAAAAATATAGTGAAAAAAAGTTTTTTTGGCCAAAAATTACCATGGACTACCCCCTTTGCTTTTTTTGAAAAAATGATAAAAAATTTTTTTCGCACTATCCACAAAAAAAGAATTCTAATTAAAGCCAATACGTTTCTCTATTCAACAAAATAGAAATCAAGTCGATATCTTGAAAACTTAGCAAGTTATGACCAAAAAATATAGTGAAAAATAAGTTTTTTTGGCCAAAAATTACCATGGACTACCCCCTTTGCTTTTTTTGAAAAAATGATAAAAAATTTTTTTCGCACTATCCACAAAAAAAAGAATTCTAATTAAAGCCAATACGTTTCTCTATTCAACAAAATAGAAATCAAGTCGATATCTTGAAAACTTAGCAAGTTATGACCAAAAAATATAGTGAAAAAAAGTTTTTTTGGCCAAAAATTACCATGGACTACCCCCTTTGCTTTTTTTGAAAAAATGATAAAAAAATTTTTTCGCACTATCCACAAAAAAAATAATTCTAATTAAAGCCAATACGTTTCTCTATTCAACAAAATAGAAATCAAGTCGATATCTTGAAAACTTAGCAAGTTATGACCAAAAAATATAGTGAAAAAAAGTTTTTTGGCCAAAAATTACCATGGACTACCCCCTTTGCTTTTTTTGAAAAAATGATAAAAAAATTTTTTCGCACTATCCACAAAAAAAAGAATTCTAATTAAAGCCAATACGTTTCTCTATTCAACAAAATAGAAATCAAGTCGATATCTTGAAAACTTAGCAAGTTATGACCAAAAAATATAGTGAAAAAAAGTTTTTTTGGCCAAAAATTACCATGGACTACCCCCTTTGCTTTTTTTGAAAAAATGATAAAAAAATTTTTTCGCACTATCCACAAAAAAAAGAATTCTAATTAAAGCCAATACGTTTCTCTATTCAACAAAATAGAAATCAAGTCGATATCTTGAAAACTTAGCAAGTTATGACCAAAAAATATAGTGAAAAAAAGTTTTTTTGGCCAAAAATTACCATGGACTACCCCTTTGCTTTTTTTGAAAAAATGATAAAAAAATTTTTTCGCACTATCCACAAAAAAAAGAATTCTAATTAAAGCCAATACGTTTCTCTATTCAACAAAATAGAAATCAAGTCGATATCTTGAAAACTTAGCAAGTTATGACCAAAAAATATAGTGAAAAATAAGTTTTTTTGGCCAAAAATTACCATGGACTACCCCCTTTGCTTTTTTTGAAAAAATGATAAAAAATTTTTTTCGCACTATCCACAAAAAAAAGAATTCTAATTAAAGCCAATACGTTTCTCTATTCAACAAAATAGAAATCAAGTCGATATCTTGAAAACTTAGCAAGTTATGACCAAAAAATATAGTGAAAAAAAGTTTTTTTGGCCAAAAATTACCATGGACTACCCCCTTTGCTTTTTTTGAAAAAATGATAAAAAATTTTTTTCGCACTATCCACAAAAAAAAGAATTCTAATTAAAGCCAATACGTTTCTCTATTCAACAAAATAGAAATCAAGTCGATATCTTGAAAACTTAGCAAGTTATGACCAAAAAATATAGTGAAAAATAAGTTTTTTTGGCCAAAAATTACCATGGACTACCCCCTTTGCTTTTTTGAAAAAATGATAAAAAATTTTTTTCGCACTATCCACAAAAAAAAGAATTCTAATTAAAGCCAATACGTTTCTCTATTCAACAAAATAGAAATCAAGTCGATATCTTGAAAACTTAGCAAGTTATGACCAAAAAATATAGTGAAAAAAAGTTTTTTTGGCCAAAAATTACCATGGACTACCCCCTTTGCTTTTTTGAAAAAATGATAAAAAAATTTTTTCGCACTATCCACAAAAAAAATAATTCTAATTAAAGCCAATACGTTTCTCTATTCAACAAAATAGAAATCAAGTCGATATCTTGAAAACTTAGCAAATTATGAAGTCGAATATAGGGGGTACTTTGCTTTTTTTGAAAAAATGATAAAAAAAATTTTTCGCACTATCCACAAAAAAAAGAATTCTAATTAAAGCCAATACGTTTCTCTATTCAACAAAATAGAAATCAAGTCGATATCTTGAAAACTTAGCAAGTTATGACCAAAAAATATAGTGAAAAATAAGTTTTTTTGGCCAAAAATTACCATGGACTACCCCCTTTGCTTTTTTTGAAAAAATGATAAAAAATTTTTTTCGCACTATCCACAAAAAAAAAGAATTCTAATTAAAGCCAATACGTTTCTCTATTCAACAAAATAGAAATCAAGTCGATATCTTGAAAACTTAGCAAGTTATGACCAAAAAATATAGTGAAAAATAAGTTTTTTTGGCCAAAAATTACCATGGACTACCCCCTTTGCTTTTTTTGAAAAAATGATAAAAAAATTTTTTCGCACTATCCACAAAAAAAAGAATTCTAATTAAAGCCAATACGTTTCTCTATTCAACAAAATAGAAATCAAGTCGATATCTTGAAAACTTAGCAAGTTATGACCAAAAAATATAGTGAAAAATAAGTTTTTTTGGCCAAAAATTACCATGGACTACCCCCTTTGCTTTTTTTGAAAAAATGATAAAAAATTTTTTTCGCACTATCCACAAAAAAAAGAATTCTAATTAAAGCCAATACGTTTCTCTATTCAACAAAATAGAAATCAAGTCGATATCTTGAAAACTTAGCAAGTTATGACCAAAAAATATAGTGAAAAAAAGTTTTTTTGGCCAAAAATTACCATGGACTACCCCCTTTGCTTTTTTTGAAAAAATGATAAAAAATTTTTTTCGCATTATCCACAAAAAAAAGAATTCTAATTAAAGCCAATACGTTTCTCTATTCAACAAAATAGAAATCAAGTCGATATCTTGAAAACTTAGCAAGTTATGACCAAAAAATATAGTGAAAAAAAGTTTTTTTGGCCAAAAATTACCATGGACTACCCCCTTTGCTTTTTTTGAAAAAATGATAAAAAAAATTTTTCGCACTATCCACAAAAAAAAGAATTCTAATTAAAGCCAATACGTTTCTCTATTCAACAAAATAGAAATCAAGTCGATATCTTGAAAACTTAGCAAGTTATGACCAAAAAATATAGTGAAAAATAAGTTTTTTTGGCCAAAAATTACCATGGACTACCCCCTTTGCTTTTTTTGAAAAAATGATAAAAAATTTTTTTCGCACTATCCACAAAAAAAAAGAATTCTAATTAAAGCCAATACGTTTCTCTATTCAACAAAATAGAAATCAAGTCGATATCTTGAAAACTTAGCAAGTTATGACCAAAAAATATAGTGAAAAATAATTTTTTTTGGCCAAAAATTACCATGGACTACCCCCTTTGCTTTTTTTGAAAAAATGATAAAAAATTTTTTTCGCACTATCCACAAAAAAAAGAATTCTAATTAAAGCCAATACGTTTCTCTATTCAACAAAATAGAAATCAAGTCGATATCTTGAAAACTTAGCAAGTTATGACCAAAAAATATAGTGAAAAATAAGTTTTTTTGGCCAAAAATTACCATGGACTACCCCCTTTGCTTTTTTTGAAAAAATGATAAAAAATTTTTTTCGCACTATCCACAAAAAAAAGAATTCTAATTAAAGCCAATACGTTTCTCTATTCAACAAAATAGAAATCAAGTCGATATCTTGAAAACTTAGCAAGTTATGACCAAAAAATATAGTGAAAAAAAGTTTTTTTGGCCAAAAATTACCATGGACTACCCCCTTTGCTTTTTTTGAAAAAATGATAAAAAAAATTTTTCGCACTATCCACAAAAAAAAGAATTCTAATTAAAGCCAATACGTTTCTCTATTCAACAAAATAGAAATCAAGTCGATATCTTGAAAACTTAGCAAGTTATGACCAAAAAATATAGTGAAAAAAAGTTTTTTTGGCCAAAAATTACCATGGACTACCCCCTTTGCTTTTTTTGAAAAAATGATAAAAAATTTTTTTCGCATTATCCACAAAAAAAAGAATTCTAATTAAAGCCAATACGTTTCTCTATTCAACAAAATAGAAATCAAGTCGATATCTTGAAAACTTAGCAAGTTATGACTAAAAAATATAGTGAAAAATAAGTTTTTTTGGCCAAAAATTACCATGGACTACCCCCTTTGCTTTTTTTGAAAAAATGATAAAAAAATTTTTTCGCACTATCCACAAAAAAAAGAATTCTAATTAAAGCCAATACGTTTCTCTTTTCAACAAAATAGAAATCAAGTCGATATCTTGAAAACTTAGCAAGTTATGACCAAAAAATATAGTGAAAAAAAGTTTTTTTGGCCAAAAATTACCATGGACTACCCCCTTTGCTTTTTTTGAAAAAATGATAAAAAATTTTTTTCGCACTATCCACAAAAAAAAGAATTCTAATTAAAGCCAATACGTTTCTCTATTCAACAAAATAGAAATCAAGTCGATATCTTGAAAACTTAGCAAGTTATGACCAAAAAATATAGTGAAAAAAAGTTTTTTTGGCCAAAAATTACCATGGACTACCCCCTTTGCTTTTTTTGAAAAAATGATAAAAAATTTTTTTCGCATTATCCACAAAAAAAAGAATTCTAATTAAAGCCAATACGTTTCTCTATTCAACAAAATAGAAATCAAGTCGATATCTTGAAAACTTAGCAAGTTATGACTAAAAAATATAGTGAAAAATAAGTTTTTTTGGCCAAAAATTACCATGGACTACCCCCTTTGCTTTTTTTGAAAAAATGATAAAAAAATTTTTTCGCACTATCCACAAAAAAAAGAATTCTAATTAAAGCCAATACGTTTCTCTTTTCAACAAAATAGAAATCAAGTCGATATCTTGAAAACTTAGCAAGTTATGACCAAAAAATATAGTGAAAAAAAGTTTTTTTGGCCAAAAATTACCATGGACTACCCCCTTTGCTTTTTTTGAAAAAATGATAAAAAAATTTTGTTCGCACTATCCACAAAAAAAAGAATTCTAATTAAAGCCAATACGTTTCTCTATTCAACAAAATAGAAATCAAGTCGATATCTTGAAAACTTAGCAAGTTATGACCAAAAAATATAGTGAAAAAAAGTTTTTTTGGCCAAAAATTACCATGGACTACCCCCTTTGCTTTTTTTGAAAAAATGATAAAAAATTTTTTTCGCACTATCCACAAAAAAAAGAATTCTAATTAAAGCCAATACGTTTCTCTATTCAACAAAATAGAAATCAAGTCGATATCTTGAAAACTTAGCAAGTTATGACCAAAAAATATAGTGAAAAATAAGTTTTTTTGGCCAAAAACTACCATGGACTACCCCCTTTGCTTTTTTTGAAAAAATGATAAAAAAATTTTTTCGCACTATCCACAAAAAAAAGAATTCTAATTAAAGCCAATACGTTTCTCTATTCAACAAAATAGAAATCAAGTCGATATCTTGAAAACTTAGCAAGTTATGACCAAAAAATATAGTGAAAAAAAGTTTTTTTGGCCAAAAATTACCATGGACTACCCCCTTTGCTTTTTTTGAAAAAATGATAAAAAATTTTTTTCGCACTATCCACAAAAAAAAGAATTCTAATTAAAGCCAATACGTTTCTCTATTCAACAAAATAGAAATCAAGTCGATATCTTGAAAACTTAGCAAGTTATGACCAAAAAATATAGTGAAAAAAAGTTTTTTTGGCCAAAAATTACCATGGACTACCCCCTTTGCTTTTTTTGAAAAAATGATAAAAAATTTTTTTCGCACTATCCACAAAAAAAAGAATTCTAATTAAAGCCAATACGTTTCTCTATTCAACAAAATAGAAATCAAGTCGATATCTTGAAAACTTAGCAAGTTATGACCAAAAAATATAGTGAAAAATAAGTTTTTTTGGCCAAAAATTACCATGGACTACCCCCTTTGCTTTTTTTGAAAAAATGATAAAAAATTTTTTTCGCACTATCCACAAAAAAAAAGAATTCTAATTAAAGCCAATACGTTTCTCTATTCAACAAAATAGAAATCAAGTCGATATCTTGAAAACTTAGCAAGTTATGACCAAAAAATATAGTGAAAAAAAGTTTTTTTGGCCAAAAATTACCATGGACTACCCCCTTTGCTTTTTTTGAAAAAATGATAAAAATTTTTTTTCGCACTATCCACAAAAAAAAGAATTCTAATTAAAGCCAATACGTTTCTCTATTCAACAAAATAGAAATCAAGTCGATATCTTGAAAACTTAGCAAGTTATGACCAAAAAATATAGTGAAAAATAAGTTTTTTTGGCCAAAAATTACCCCCTTTGCTTTTTTTGAAAAAATGATAAAAAATTTTTTTCGCACTATCCACAAAAAAAAGAATTCTAATTAAAGCCAATACGTTTCTCTATTCAACAAAATAAAAATCAAGTCGATATCTTGAAAACTTAGCAAGTTATGACCAAAAAATATAGTGAAAAAAAGTTTTTTTGGCCAAAAATTACCATGGACTACCCCCTTTGCTTTTTTTGAAAAAATGATAAAAAATTTTTTTCGCATTATCCACAAAAAAAAGAATTCTAATTAAAGCCAATACGTTTCTCTATTCAACAAAATAGAAATCAAGTCGATATCTTGAAAACTTAGCAAGTTATGACCAAAAAATATAGTGAAAAAAAGTTTTTTTGGCCAAAAATTACCATGGACTACCCCCTTTGCTTTTTTTGAAAAAATGATAAAAAAATTTTTTCGCACTATCCACAAAAAAAAAGAATTCTAATTAAAGCCAATACGTTTCTCTATTCAACAAAATAGAAATCAAGTCGATATCTTGAAAACTTAGCAAGTTATGACCAAAAAATATAGTGAAAAATAAGTTTTTTTGGCCAAAAATTACCATGGACTACCCCGTTTGCTTTTTTTGAAAAAATGATAAAAAATTTTTTTCGCACTATCCACAAAAAAAAGAATTCTAATTAAAGCCAATACGTTTCTCTATTCAACAAAATAGAAATCAAGTCGATATCTTGAAAACTTAGCAAGTTATGACCAAAAAATATAGTGAAAAATAAGTTTTTTTGGCCAAAAATTACCATGGACTACCCCCTTTGCTTTTTTTGAAAAAATGATAAAAAATTTTTTCGCACTATCCACAAAAAAAAGAATTCTAATTAAAGCCAATACGTTTCTCTATTCAACAAAATAGAAATCAAGTCGATATCTTGAAAACTTAGCAAGTTATGACCAAAAAATATAGTGAAAAATAAGTTTTTTTGGCCAAAAATTACCATGGACTACCCCCTTTGCTTTTTTTGAAAAAATGATAAAAAATTTTTTCGCACTATCCACAAAAAAAAAGAATTCTAATTAAAGCCAATACGTTTCTCTATTCAACAAAATAGAAATCAAGTCGATATCTTGAAAACTTAGCAAGTTATGACCAAAAAATATAGTGAAAAAAAGTTTTTTTGGCCAAAAATTACCATGGACTACCCCCTTTGCTTTTTTTGAAAAAATGATAAAAAATTCTTTTCGCATTATCCACAAAAAAAAGAATTCTAATTAAAGCCAATACGTTTCTCTATTCAACAAAATAGAAATCAAGTCGATATCTTGAAAACTTAGCAAGTTATGACCAAAAAATATAGTGAAAAAAAGTTTTTTTGGCCAAAAATTACCATGGACTACCCCCTTTGCTTTTTTTGAAAAAATGATAAAAAATTTTTTTCGCACTATCCACAAAAAAAAGAATTCTAATTAAAGCCAATACGTTTCTCTATTCAACAAAATAGAAATCAAGTCGATATCTTGAAAACTTAGCAAGTTATGACCAAAAAATATAGTGAAAAAAAGTTTTTTTGGCCAAAAATTACCATGGACTACCCCCTTTGCTTTTTTTGAAAAAATGATAAAAAATTTTTTTCGCACTATCCACAAAAAAAAGAATTCTAATTAAAGCCAATACGTTTCTCTATTCAACGAAATAGAAATCAAGTCATTATCTTGAAAACTTAGCAAGTTATGACCAAAAAATATAGTGAAAAATAAGTTTTTTTGGCCAAAAATTACCATGGACTACCCCCTTTGCTTTTTTTGAAAAAATGATAAAAAATTTTTTTCGCACTATCCACAAAAAAAAGAATTCTAATTAAAGCCAATACGTTTCTCTATTCAACGAAATAGAAATCAAGTCATTATCTTGAAAACTTAGCAAGTTATGACCAAAAAATATAGTGAAAAATAAGTTTTTTTGGCCAAAAATTACCATGGACTACCCCCTTTGCTTTTTTTGAAAAAATGATAAAAAAATTTTTTCGCACTATCCACAAAAAAAAGAATTCTAATTAAAGCCAATACGTTTCTCTATTCAACAAAATAGAAATCAAGTCGATATCTTGAAAACTTAGCAAGTTATGACCAAAAAATATAGTGAAAAAAAGTTTTTTTGGCCAAAAATTACCATGGACTACCCCCTTTGCTTTTTTTGAAAAAATGATAAAAAATTTTTTTCGCATTATCCACAAAAAAAAGAATTCTAATTAAAGCCAATACGTTTCTCTATTCAACAAAATAGAAATCAAGTCGATACCTTGAAAACTTAGCAAGTTATGACCAAAAAATATAGTGAAAAAAAGTTTTTTTGGCCAAAAATTACCATGGACTACCCCCTTTGCTTTTTTTGAAAAAATGATAAAAAATTTTTTTCGCACTATCCACAAAAAAAAGAATTCTAATTAAAGCCAATACGTTTCTCTATTCAACAAAATAGAAATCAAGTCGATATCTTGAAAACTTAGCAAGTTATGACCAAAAAATATAGTGAAAAAAAGTTTTTTTGGCCAAAAATTACCATGGACTACCCCCTTTGCTTTTTTTGAAAAAATGATAAAAAATTTTTTTCGCATTATCCACAAAAAAAAGAATTCTAATTAAAGCCAATACGTTTCTCTATTCAACAAAATAGAAATCAAGTCGATATCTTGAAAACTTAGCAAGTTATGACCAAAAAATATAGTGAAAAAAAGTTTTTTTGGCCAAAAATTACCATGGACTACCCCCTTTGCTTTTTTTGAAAAAATGATAAAAAATTTTTTTCGCACTATCCACAAAAAAAAGAATTCTAATTAAAACCAATACGTTTCTCTATTCAACAAAATAGAAATCAAGTCGATATCTTGAAAACTTAGCAAGTTATGACCAAAAAATATAGTGAAAAAAAGTTTTTTTGGCCAAAAATTACCATGGACTACCCCCTTTGCTTTTTTTGAAAAAATGATAAAAAATTTTTTTCGCATTATCCACAAAAAAAAGAATTCTAATTAAAGCCAATACGTTTCTCTATTCAACAAAATAGAAATCAAGTCGATACCTTGAAAACTTAGCAAGTTATGACCAAAAAATATAGTGAAAAAAAGTTTTTTTGGCCAAAAATTACCATGGACTACCCCCTTTGCTTTTTTTGAAAAAATGATAAAAAATTTTTTTCGCACTATCCACAAAAAAAAGAATTCTAATTAAAGCCAATACGTTTCTCTATTCAACAAAATAGAAATCAAGTCGATATCTTGAAAACTTAGCAAGTTATGACCAAAAAATATAGTGAAAAAAAGTTTTTTTGGCCAAAAATTACCATGGACTACCCCCTTTGCTTTTTTTGAAAAAATGATAAAAAATTTTTTTCGCACTATCCACAAAAAAAAGAATTCTAATTAAAGCCAATACGTATCTCTATTCAACAAAATAGAAATCAAGTCGATATCTTGAAAACTTAGCAAGTTATGACCAAAAAATATAGTGAAAAAAATTTTTTTTGGCCAAAAATTACCATGGACTACCCCCTTTGCTTTTTTTGAAAAAATGATAAAAAATTTTTTTCGCACTATCCACAAAAAAAAGAATTCTAATTAAAGCCAATACGTTTCTCTATTCAACAAAATAGAAATCAAGTCGATATCTTGAAAACTTAGCAAGTTATGACCAAAAAATATAGTGAAAAATAAGTTTTTTTGGCCAAAAATTACCATGGACTACCCCCTTTGCTTTTTTTGAAAAAATGATAAAAAATTTTTTTCGCATTATCCACAAAAAAAAGAATTCTAATTAAAGCCAATACGTTTCTCTATTCAACAAAATAGAAATCAAGTCGATATCTTGAAAACTTAGCAAGTTATGACCAAAAAATATAGTGAAAAAAAGTTTTTTTGGCCAAAAATTACCATGGACTACCCCCTTTGCTTTTTTTGAAAAAATGATAAAAAATTTTTTTCGCACTATCCACAAAAAAAAGAATTCTAATTAAAGCCAATACGTATCTCTATTCAACAAAATAGAAATCAAGTCGATATCTTGAAAACTTAGCAAGTTATGACCAAAAAATATAGTGAAAAAAATTTTTTTTGGCCAAAAATTACCATGGACTACCCCCTTTGCTTTTTTTGAAAAAATGATAAAAAATTTTTTTCGCACTATCCACAAAAAAAAGAATTCTAATTAAAGCCAATACGTTTCTCTATTCAACAAAATAGAAATCAAGTCGATATCTTGAAAACTTAGCAAGTTATGACCAAAAAATATAGTGAAAAATAAGTTTTTTTGGCCAAAAATTACCATGGACTACCCCCTTTGCTTTTTTTGAAAAAATGATAAAAAATTCTTTTCGCATTATCCACAAAAAAAAGAATTCTAATTAAAGCCAATACGTTTCTCTATTCAACAAAATAGAAATCAAGTCGATATCTTGAAAACTTAGCAAGTTATGACCAAAAAATATAGTGAAAAAAAGTTTTTTTGGCCAAAAATTACCCCCTTTGCTTTTTTTGAAAAAATGATAAAAATTTTTTTTCGCACTATCCACAAAAAAAAGAATTCTAATTAAAGCCAATACGTTTCTCTATTCAACAAAATAGAAATCAAGTCGATATCTTGAAAACTTAGCAAGTTATGACAAAAAAATATAGTGAAAAAAAGTTTTTTTGGCCAAAAATTACCATGGACTACCCCCTTTGCTTTTTTTGAAAAAATGATAAAAAATTTTTTTCGCACTATCCACAAAAAAAAGAATTCTAATTAAAGCCAATACGTTTCTCTATTCAACAAAATAGAAATCAAGTCGATATCTTGAAAACTTAGCAAGTTATGACAAAAAAATATAGTGAAAAAAAGTTTTTTTGGCCAAAAATTACCATGGACTACCCCCTTTGCTTTTTTTGAAAAAATGATAAAAAATTTTTTTCGCACTATCCACAAAAAAAAGAATTCTAATTAAAGCCAATACGTTTCTCTATTCAACAAAATAGAAATCAAGTCGATATCTTGAAAACTTAGCAAGTTATGACCAAAAAATATAGTGAAAAAAAAGTTTTTTTGGCCAAAAATTACCATGGACTACCCCCTTTGCTTTTTTTGAAAAAATGATAAAAAATTTTTTTCGCATTATCCACAAAAAAAAGAATTCTAATTAAAGCCAATACGTTTCTCTATTCAACAAAATAGAAATCAAGTCGATATCTTGAAAACTTAGCAAGTTATGACCAAAAAATATAGTGAAAAATAAGTTTTTTTGGCCAAAAATTACCATGGACTACCCCCTTTGCTTTTTTTGAAAAAATGATAAAAAATTTTTTTCGCATTATCCACAAAAAAAAGAATTCTAATTAAAGCCAATACGTTTCTCTATTCAACAAAATAGAAATCAAGTCGATATCTTGAAAACTTAGCAAGTTATGACCAAAAAATATAGTGAAAAAAAGTTTTTTTGGCCAAAAATTACCATGGACTACCCCCTTTGCTTTTTTTGAAAAAATGATAAAAAATTTTTTTCGCACTATCCACAAAAAAAAGAATTCTAATTAAAGCCAATACGTTTCTCTATTCAACAAAATAGAAATCAAGTCGATATCTTGAAAACTTAGCAAGTTATGACCAAAAAATATAGTGAAAAAAAAGTTTTTTTGGCCAAAAATTACCATGGACTACCCCCTTTGCTTTTTTTGAAAAAATGATAAAAAATTTTTTTCGCACTATCCACAAAAAAAAGAATTCTAATTAAAGCCAATACGTATCTCTATTCAACAAAATAGAAATCAAGTCGATATCTTGAAAACTTAGCAAGTTATGACCAAAAAATATAGTGAAAAAAATTTTTTTTGGCCAAAAATTACCATGGACTACCCCCTTTGCTTTTTTTGAAAAAATGATAAAAAATTTTTTTCGCACTATCCACAAAAAAAAGAATTCTAATTAAAGCCAATACGTTTCTCTATTCAACAAAATAGAAATCAAGTCGATATCTTGAAAACTTAGCAAGTTATGACCAAAAAATATAGTGAAAAAAAAGTTTTTTTGGCCAAAAATTACCATGGACTACCCCCTTTGCTTTTTTTGAAAAAATGATAAAAAATTTTTTTCGCACTATCCACAAAAAAAAGAATTCTAATTAAAGCCAATACGTATCTCTATTCAACAAAATAGAAATCAAGTCGATATCTTGAAAACTTAGCAAGTTATGACCAAAAAATATAGTGAAAAAAATTTTTTTGGCCAAAAATTACCATGGACTACCCCCTTTGCTTTTTTTGAAAAAATGATAAAAAATTTTTTTCGCACTATCCACAAAAAAAAGAATTCTAATTAAAGCCAATACGTTTCTCTATTCAACAAAATAGAAATCAAGTCGATATCTTGAAAACTTAGCAAGTTATGACCAAAAAATATAGTGAAAAATAAGTTTTTTTGGCCAAAAATTACCATGGACTACCCCCTTTGCTTTTTTTGAAAAAATGATAAAAAATTCTTTTCGCATTATCCACAAAAAAAAGAATTCTAATTAAAGCCAATACGTTTCTCTATTCAACAAAATAGAAATCAAGTCGATATCTTGAAAACTTAGCAAGTTATGACCAAAAAATATAGTGAAAAATAAGTTTTTTTGGCCAAAAATTACCATGGACTACCCCCTTTGCTTTTTTTGAAAAAATGATAAAAAATTCTTTTCGCATTATCCACAAAAAAAAGAATTCTAATTAAAGCCAATACGTTTCTCTATTCAACAAAATAGAAATCAAGTCGATATCTTGAAAACTTAGCAAGTTATGACAAAAAAATATAGTGAAAAAAAGTTTTTTTGGCCAAAAATTACCATGGACTACCCCCTTTGCTTTTTTTGGAAAAATGATAAAAAATTTTTTTCGCACTATCCACAAAAAAAAGAATTCTAATTAAAGCCAATACGTTTCTCTATTCAACAAAATAGAAATCAAGTCGATATCTTGAAAACTTAGCAAGTTATGACAAAAAAATATAGTGAAAAAAAGTTTTTTTGGCCAAAAATTACCATGGACTACCCCCTTTGCTTTTTTTGAAAAAATGATAAAAAATTTTTTTCGCACTATCCACAAAAAAAAGAATTCTAATTAAAGCCAATACGTTTCTCTATTCAACAAAATAGAAATCAAGTCGATATCTTGAAAACTTAGCAAGTTATGACCAAAAAATATAGTGAAAAAAATTTTTTTTGGCCAAAAATTACCATGGACTACCCCCTTTGCTTTTTTTGAAAAAATGATAAAAAATTTTTTTCGCATTATCCACAAAAAAAAGAATTCTAATTAAAGCCAATACGTTTCTCTATTCAACAAAATAGAAATCAAGTCGATATCTTGAAAACTTAGCAAGTTATGACCAAAAAATATAGTGAAAAATAAGTTTTTTTGGCCAAAAATTACCATGGACTACCCCCTTTGCTTTTTTTGAAAAAATGATAAAAAATTTTTTTCGCATTATCCACAAAAAAAAGAATTCTAATTAAAGCCAATACGTTTCTCTATTCAACAAAATAGAAATCAAGTCGATATCTTGAAAACTTAGCAAGTTATGACCAAAAAATATAGTGAAAAAAAGTTTTTTTGGCCAAAAATTACCATGGACTACCCCCTTTGCTTTTTTTGAAAAAATGATAAAAAATTTTTTTCGCACTATCCACAAAAAAAAGAATTCTAATTAAAGCCAATACGTTTCTCTATTCAACAAAATAGAAATCAAGTCGATATCTTGAAAACTTAGCAAGTTATGACCAAAAAATATAGTGAAAAAAAAGTTTTTTTGGCCAAAAATTACCATGGACTACCCCCTTTGCTTTTTTTGAAAAAATGATAAAAAATTTTTTTCGCACTATCCACAAAAAAAAGAATTCTAATTAAAGCCAATACGTATCTCTATTCAACAAAATAGAAATCAAGTCGATATCTTGAAAACTTAGCAAGTTATGACCAAAAAATATAGTGAAAAAAATTTTTTTTGGCCAAAAATTACCATGGACTACCCCCTTTGCTTTTTTTGAAAAAATGATAAAAAATTTTTTTCGCACTATCCACAAAAAAAAGAATTCTAATTAAAGCCAATACGTTTCTCTATTCAACAAAATAGAAATCAAGTCGATATCTTGAAAACTTAGCAAGTTATGACCAAAAAATATAGTGAAAAAAAAGTTTTTTTGGCCAAAAATTACCATGGACTACCCCCTTTGCTTTTTTTGAAAAAATGATAAAAAATTTTTTTCGCATTATCCACAAAAAAAAGAATTCTAATTAAAGCCAATACGTTTCTCTATTCAACAAAATAGAAATCAAGTCGATATCTTGAAAACTTAGCAAGTTATGACCAAAAAATATAGTGAAAAAAAGTTTTTTTGGCCAAAAATTACCATGGACTACCCCCTTTGCTTTTTTTGAAAAAATGATAAAAAATTTTTTTCGCACTATCCACAAAAAAAAGAATTCTAATTAAAGCCAATACGTATCTCTATTCAACAAAATAGAAATCAAGTCGATATCTTGAAAACTTAGCAAGTTATGACCAAAAAATATAGTGAAAAAAATTTTTTTTGGCCAAAAATTACCATGGACTACCCCCTTTGCTTTTTTTGAAAAAATGATAAAAAATTTTTTTCGCACTATCCACAAAAAAAAAGAATTCTAATTAAAGCCAATACGTTTCTCTATTCAACAAAATAGAAATCAAGTCGATATCTTGAAAACTTAGCAAGTTATGACCAAAAAATATAGTGAAAAATAAGTTTTTTTGGCCAAAAATTACCATGGACTACCCCCTTTGCTTTTTTTGAAAAAATGATAAAAAATTCTTTTCGCATTATCCACAAAAAAAAGAATTCTAATTAAAGCCAATACGTTTCTCTATTCAACAAAATAGAAATCAAGTCGATATCTTGAAAACTTAGCAAGTTATGACCAAAAAATATAGTGAAAAAAAGTTTTTTTGGCCAAAAATTACCCCCTTTGCTTTTTTTGAAAAAATGATAAAAATTTTTTTTCGCACTATCCACAAAAAAAAGAATTCTAATTAAAGCCAATACGTTTCTCTATTCAACAAAATAGAAATCAAGTCGATATCTTGAAAACTTAGCAAGTTATGACAAAAAAATATAGTGAAAAAAAGTTTTTTTGGCCAAAAATTACCATGGACTACCCCCTTTGCTTTTTTTGAAAAAATGATAAAAAATTTTTTTCGCACTATCCACAAAAAAAAGAATTCTAATTAAAGCCAATACGTTTCTCTATTCAACAAAATAGAAATCAAGTCGATATCTTGAAAACTTAGCAAGTTATGACAAAAAAATATAGTGAAAAAAAGTTTTTTTGGCCAAAAATTACCATGGACTACCC